>JAWNMS010000051.1:2400000-3000000 GCA_035043785.1 Drosophila planitibia
GCTCAAATTGGGCAACTTTATACATATCCGACGGAGATAAGCGGATGCTTTGTGGATGCTGTTTTGTTTATCTTTATGTGACTGACATATATTTGCACATTTGCAGCTCAACAACAAACTAAAAAGCAAACAGAAAACACAGTAAATATTTACTTGCCAAATAAGAGCAACGTTTTTCGTTTTGAGTAACATTTTGTGGACGTTATTTACCCAATGAAGATATCATTTTTTTGCATTCACCTCGCGAAGTTATTCAAATTAGCTGAACTTGACGCTTGACCTTTACGGATATATGATACGAATGCAGTGGCCGTCAAACTGCCACACATTAATCAAATCATTTTCCCACATTTCGAATGTACAGTTTGAGCAGCACTGTCCTAAGCATACAAATATAGTTATATCAATGCAAAACGTGCGTCATTTAAAATAAAACAAAGGCAAACCAACCAATTGCAACACACCTGCACTGATATCAAAACTATGGCCCAATTATGATGAGTTTGGCTGTTGTTTTGCAGTTGTAGAATCACTGAATGCACAGCGACAATTGATTTTTCCCTACTTGACACTGAACAGGGTCAACTTGAATGAGTGTGCATGTGTATGTGGGTGTGCGAGTGGGCGGGCGGGCGAGCGAGTGTGAGTGAGAGGGAAAGGAGCGGCAACAGTTTTTAAATGCACTGAAACAAGGCTAATTTTGCTTACCAGATGCCAAAGGCCAATCATTAGTGTGGCCGTATGCACATGCAGACCAAAGCAGCAGGTCCACTCCTTGTTGACACGGGCATGATTGCTATTCCCATTCCCGTTATTATTGTTGCTGCTGTGATTACGTTGCGGACCCATTTTGATCCTAAACATTGCACGTCCGACGGCGACGACGTGTTGAGCGCTTTGTCGGATCGCACTAAACTGAAGACAAGACGAACGGCATTAATTAAAACAGAGCTCTATTTTATATTCATTGCTTGTCTCTCTCTATGTATATGCATGGGTGTATACAAATACACTTGCAAATTTATTTATGTATGTATATGTGTGTGTGTGGGTTGTATGTATTTATTATTGTGCCACTTTTTCACTCTAGATTTCACTGGATTTGATCATACTGCGCAAATTTTCTTGTATTTCATTTACTGTTATTTTCTAGCGCTATCTGTCCGAAGTATATTTGTGCAAATTTTACCAATTTCAAATATTTATTTACTCCGTATTATTATTTTTACGCAGAGTTCCAATTCCTGCCTGCAGCAAAAATCTAAGCAATAATTTGTGTGACCGTACTCTGTGAAATAATTGGGAGCACAATCGATATTGCAAATGGAAAAATGATATCGATGCTATTGCAAGGTAAGTACGGTGACGACACATACGATATTTATATATGTTTGATGTATACCCTAATTCCACCACTAGCTGAAGTTATCGATACAGCAATCGATAGGTAAGCACGACAAGTTTTCAGAAGCATTATTTTTGTTGTTGCTTTCATCAGTTGCGTAGCGTCTGGCGTGTCGTTCTTTGCGTAACGTTAAATTCGGTTTAATATTATTATTGTTTTTTAAATAAAATCATCACTTGACAAGATGGTATTAACGAAGGAATATCGCGTCTGTATGCCACTCACCGTGGAGGAGGTGAATAAAAACCAGTGCCTGCTTTTTAATATGCGCACCATTCACAATTCATTCATTGTTTTGCAGTACAAAATCGGACAGCTTTATATGATTGCGCGCCATAGCCTCGAACAGTCCGACGAAGGCGAGGGCGTCGAGGTAGTTGAGAACAAACCGTGCGAGGATGCCGTCCATGGCACCGGCCAGTACACAGAGAAACGCATCCATTTGTCCAGGTTTGAGCGGGGAATGAATTTTATTTGATGTGCGCATATTTGTATACCCTGTATTATTTGTGCAGTCGTCTTCCATACTGGATACAGGCAATTTGTCCACGCGTCTTCTATGTGACAGAAAAGTCCTGGAACTATTATCCCTACACGCTAACAGGTGAGCCTTCCATTTTGCCATATGGCACAACTTGTATTCGATAAGGGTAAATCTAATATATATATATGTATGTATATATATATATATGTGCAACCATATCGCACTTGTCAAGCTAAATAGAAAATACGTCACATTCATTTGTCTGATAAGGCTTACAACAGCAAAGGGGAAATTGGTGGCCAGATTAAATTTTGGCTTTGTGTTTGTAAATTGATTAACAGTTGTCTCATTTCGCATGGGGTTTAATTCTAGTTTTCGTTTAAATTTCCCTGTAATCATTGAAAGCACAGACTGGTTTTAGTGTCTCCAATATATCAATCAGTAAATTGTTATGGTTATTGTTTTGTGTTTAGGTCGTTAACATGTTTCCTTTATATTCAAGCGACCTGGCAACTAAATCGAATTTGGAATTTGTTGGTCAATTTTTCATATTATCTGTTCATCAATATTGATAATAATGTCAATAAAATGAAGAAGAAAAAATACACAACGTACAAAAATCTTCACATATTTATAATAATGACGTTTGTAATATATTTATTTTGTAATTGTGCCTGGCAATTTCTTATCTTCAAATAAATAAATAATAAATCGGACAAGTACATATTAAAATATATTCTAATAGCAGAGTTATGTGAGTTTTTTTATGCCTCTATAATAAACATATCTGTCAGAATATTTATATTTAGTTATTAGAGAGAAATTCATTTCAATCAATTTAAATGGAATTAAATCTCTAGCCATGCATGTATCATACATTTTTCAATAAAATTGCCGTTTGGCATTTCCTTTCCATTTATTTTTGTACGGTAGCTGGCTAGATATATATATATATATGTATATATGCAGCCAAATTTATGTCCGGGTATTGATTTTTTTCTCCTTTAAATACTATTTTCACGGTCAATCTATGGGCGCTTCAAATGACTGGGCACTCGGCCAGAATACACGGTAATTAAGCAAATTGATTTAGAATATTTATGATATGTATTTATACATTAACTCTTACACATTACAGTGTTCCTTTATACCTAAGCTCAATGTGCTAATCAAGACCAAATATGAGAATAACAATGGCAGCACCGAAAACGTAAGAACTAACTTTAAATTGGTCGTTAGACACATCTCGCTAATGATTGTTATTATTTAAAGTGCTTGGATCTCAGCGAAGATGAATTGAAGGTGCGTACTGTGGATCATTTGGACATTGCCTTCGATGAGCTCAATGCCAAGCATTACAAACGCGATGAGGATCCCAAGTTTTTCAAGTCACAAAAAACCAGTAAGTGTAAAAAGAGACCTTATTCTACATAAGCCAGTAATGGCAGAAATGTTTTAAACGTGTTTCGTTTCATTTTGCAGATCGCGGACCACTCGTTGAGGGATGGCGTGAAACTGACACGCCCATCATGTGTTCCTATAAAGTGGTTCATGCCAGCTTCGAGGTCTGGGGATTGCAAACGAAAGTGGAGGATTTCATTCAACGGGGAATTCGGGAGATTTTGCTGCTAGGACATCGTCAGGCCTTTGCCTGGGTGGATGAGTGGCACGGCTGGACGCTGGAGGATGTGCGCTCGTACGAGCGACAAAAGCAGGCCGAAACCAATGAGAAGGTTCAATTCGCGAAGGATGCCGAGGTGGATGCCAATGGTAGCAGCACTCCAACGCACGAATCGGACTCTTAAGATCAAATGTTTAGCTTGAAATTTTATGAATGTTATACCAAATTGAATGGCCAATCAGGGCGGGCAGACAGTTTTAGTGCTTAGCTCAAATAAGATACTTAGACCGCGGGGGCATCGAATGGCGAGCTTATCAAATTTCTCAAGTCATAGCCATAAGAATGTTACATATACATATTTTAAATGCATTTCATACGGTCCAAATAAGCTCAAGATTCTGTAACTAAAACCAATATGGGCACTACTTGAAACCAAAAAAAAAAAAACAAAAGAAAAACAAAACATAACAATCAACAAACTATTTAATAGACAACTTAACTACCTAGGCATCTGTAAGAAGATGTTTACATATATGTTTTAGATGTATATGTGTGTGGAGCACAATTTTTTGGTGTTTTGTTAACTATTTTCCATAGTTATGATATACATATGTGCTTTGCAGAAGCTTTAGAACAAAATGCGATGTTGACATTGATGTACAAAATGCAAAAAGAACATGAATTAAACAATATTTAAATAATTGTCAATTGTACACGAAATTAATTTGAATTATTGTGGGTTCAACGATTTGGCTGACTTTTATTACCCCAAGTAAGTACAGCTTAACCGGTACATAATTGCTGTCGTACAAAATATAGTTGCTTTGTATATATATATACATAACTATTATGGAGAACTATCGTCACTTCTGCGAACAATTAAGATCGTAATCAAATGAATTTTTGGGAAAAAAATCATTTATTCTGAGTAAACGCAAAAATTTAAAGCAATTAGTATGCGCGGCCAGCATCGTTTGAAAAAGATTGTCTAACATTTTTTGCTTGGCTTAAAAACGCACAACAATCAGCTGCTGATACTTATACACACATAAATCAATTTTATATACACACACGCACACATACACGCACACACATATACCCCCCTCGGAGAAAGAAAACAAAAAAGCAACTCTCACCAAAAGCGTTCTCTTGGCTCGCAAACAGCTGATTTTTGGTTAGTGGATCTTTCAGTGCCGCCAAAAAGCAAAAACACAAAACAAAAAATGAAAGAAAGAATATGACAGCGTTTCGCATTTGCGCCTCATTTGAACTTCAAACGCGAGAAAAGTAGCACAGTCCGCGAGCGAGACAGATACGGATGCGCGACGATTTAAATAAAAAAAAAATACAATAAAATCACACAACAATAAAAGGCATTTAAATATGTAGCAAGCACAATACAAATACAAATATACAAATACTATATATACATAAATGGCGGGCGATTTGCTTCGATACTTGCAACTATAAAATGGAAAATTAACGTCATGTGTAAATACATAACTCTAATAAACATTGGAAAACTTACGGTGCACGAGTTTTAAAACAGTTCACAAGAAATACACACATACGTAGTTCAGGTGTCTCTCTGTGATTTTTATGTGCCGCCTCCGAGAATGGCAATGAGCTATCGAGTCGTTTATTTTGATGGAAGCCCATTTGTGATTTGTCTTTGCCTGCTACTGGTTATTTTCGGAAGGTGCGCAAAATATTAATTAAAAATCAAAAGTGTTTCAACTTGAAGCTGTTTTTTGATAAGCAAGCTGAAGATTCCTTTGCCCACATATCGTATACGCAATTTGTATATTATCAAAATGAACCTTTGGACGTGCTTCTCATTCATTTTTGATTTTTAGGCTTATAAATCAACGTAACGTTTTGTATCAATGGCAATGTTTAACTTTTTCATAAATCGATCTGCTCACATTTTTATCATCACAACGAGACGAACGAAACAGCGTCAAATGAGCTTATCATAAAACACATTTACATGTGTATCACTTTACATATAAGCTTGTATATATATATTTATTTTAGACAAGCAGGTAATCACTGTGGTTGACATATTGAGTACGTAATCGCTTGGACTTAACTTCTTTGATTTATTAAAATTGTTTTGTCATTTGTGGATTAGATTATATTGGACGTGTTAGTTTTACCAAGCGGTTTTTTTTATAAATATACTTGTTTATTTATGCTTATAAACTTACAGAAATTCCAACTGTGATTATAAACGGAAATAGCATAATTAGTTCATTTAAATTATTAAACAGTCAACATCGACTAATTAAAGACCATTCAAAGCTGAGAAATATTTTTTTATATATTTTATACACCTAATGAAATATGTGTTTAAATGGGGAAGTTTTAAGATGACGGCTGAAAAAAGTTGTTTACAAGCTTCTTGAATTATCATTCAAATTGGGAAATGATTAATTTTTTTGAAGCTCAGCTTAATCACCTCACATTCTTCTAGTCATCTTTCTTTATTTTGCTGTTATTCTCTTTTCTTTCTCTTTCTCATTTTCTTAGATTCTTTCGTAACTTTGCGACCTTAACAACCTAATCAGGTTTTCTGACAATTAAGTAATCTTGCTATCTTGCTTCCGTCCAAAGTGTTATATCAGATCGTAGCTCTATTTACCGTTTTAATTTCGTACTTGTTAAGCAGACACTTTAATTTTAAATGTGTGCCTATATTATCTTTTCGTCTGGATTATATTTGCTGATGTGTATAAGAATAGCACAACGAATAATAAGGCACATGACAGATAAATAATTACTGATACAGTTTCTTAACTAGTCCGGGGCACTCATTTACCCAAATTGTATGCACTGCTAAGCAAGAAAAAGGGGTATAACTAAAGATATACCCTATATATATACCTATAGATAATAGATTATTGCCCAGTCGAGTAGTTGCGATTTGCTCAACGTAAATAAAAAAGCAATCGAAATTCTATGCGTGACGACATTTTACTTTTACTGCCAAATTCATAAACAAAACAACTGGATAATATTCAAGTTAAGAATAAAAAGTTTAGAAATTAAAAACTCTTGGAAATAATGAAGAGTTTCGCATGATACTTTAGCAATTACAACTTTCAGCAGTCACTTTGATTGACTATATTGATTGCATAAATGAAATTGCGAGAGAATATCGAAGACTATTCAATTAAATGCGACTGTCAATTTCATGTATTGGGTTATGCAATAGAACAAAAAGACAACGCACATTCTACAAATGAACAAACATCTTAATTTTTTAAATTTTTTCTTTTGCTCTCTGCGCTTCCCAAACAGAGCGTATGTCAAAAATTAATAATAGAGACGCATAAAAATTATAAACAATTTTTGTTTTGCCTTATTTCCGTCGATTTTGTAGCCACATAAAAAAGCAATAACAACGTTGAATATGACGATGCTAAATATTTATGTATGGCTCACATTCTTTGTTAATTAACGATAAATGCGGCCACGTGTTGAGTCAATTTTAAAGCCAGACTCTCTCTGTACAGCCAGTCTACAAAAATATTGTAGTTTAATTGCTTAACTTGGTAGAGTCTGCAAATAAATAGGGTGCTCGAAAACTGTGAAATACCGTATGAGCTAATATTTGTTTATATTCTCACGATTTCTGCTCAACAGACATTTTAAATTGACCAAGTATATAAACTACTGGTATTGCCACCATTTGGTTGCTTTTGTACATTTTAAAATAAATATTTTTGGCTTTCGTTGTTTTTTTTTTCTTTCTTGTATATTATTGATGTTAACACTTGCTCAGCAACCATATGACGGAAGAGTTGCTAATTGCAGCTAAATACGGTTCAAAGGCATTCGATTCGTAAATACGAAATGCATTTCAATATGAAATATTTGCTATTCAATTGCCACTAAGTTTAGTCAAAATACATCTTGGTAGACGTTTTTTTCATTTACTTATTTATTTCATTTATTTACATTTATTTCTTATTGTACATTGGTATTAAAGTATATTAAAGTGAAATTTGACCACTTTTATGCATGTTAAGTGTTTATCAATTACTTTCCTAGATAATCCATCTAAAAGTCTGAAGACATAATGTTATTATCAGTGATTTGACAGCACTTTTATACTCTGGTGCAGAAAGAGCAGAGTATATTTGTTTCGCGCATTGCCGCTCAGTGTGAACTTTTTTGGACACCGCTAAAGCTAGATTCTCAAAATTCTGAGGCTCACCAATTTCAGAGCCAGATAAAGCGGTAAAATTGATGACATTGATTGATTGATTTATTTTGAAAGATGCATTACTAATAACACTGGAATCAGTGTATTCTGCTGTTGGTTACGTCCATATTGTGTCCATGTAATTACCACAAACTGATCTACCAGGGTGCTAAGTGGAATCATCACCTGTGTCGCTAACCGCTAATGAACACAGAAAAAAAATATATATCACAATGTTAGCTCTTATAGTTAGTACCTTGATTTTAGCTGGAGCTACAAAAGTTCAAATGAACCATATACAAATTATTTATTTTCGCATATATAGATATGATTTAAAAAGGCAGACAATGCAGTGAAATTCAGTTGGATGGGCCAAAAAAGGCCAATAACTTTTTGTGAACATTATTCTTATGCACTTATACTCGGCCACTATAAGTGTTACTACTAAATTACATTAAATATACTGACTATTTACTTAATTTAGTTTGTATATTAAAAAAATTTAGGTAACATTTTTAAATGGCTTACTTAAAATATTTTTCGTAAAAAGTGTTTGACGGAACTCATTAAAATTAAATAAATTGAAAAAAACATATAAGTATCGTTTTATATGCGTTAATAAAAAGCTTCTTTAATAACGACTGGAATATAAAATTTAACGATTAAATTTGACACACATTATTCAATTTGAGAACATCATTTTTATGGACACAGGTATAAAAAAGGCAGCGAAAAGAGATAAATTATTTATAACAGACTACAGCTGTTCATATATGATTGGGACAACTCCATAAGCAGATAATTAAGATATTTGCTACATAAAAACTTAAATTATGTTTAGCTCTTTTCATTGACATACATAAAATGTATAGCAGGCTGCAAAAGAATTATCACCTACCAAAAATAGACTCAGCATTCGTATACGGACTCTAATTGCGTAGATTAGCAGAAGGTTTCCAAACACGTAGTCGTGACAGTTATAAATAGTAGCTAATTTATTCACCGTTTTGCACACAGATATTGTGGCGCCGCAGATTCCAGCGATGGGTTGACAACGCTAACCACAACATCCACATCAGTGGCACCCTTGGCACCTTTGCCAACCTTGGTGCAGAGCCCCACCCACAGCTGCGTTAACTGGACAGCAGCGCCGGAGGCTGCAGATGGAAACTGCACTCGTTCAACAGGAACTGGATTAATCCGATGCTATGGCGGCATGAACAATCTGGCGGTGCTCAAGTATGGATAAAAAATATCACAGATCCAACTGCTTTCTAAGTTAATATATTTTGTATAGCTCCAATTTGGGCAAAGTCTTTCCTGCTCAACAGATGCTGCTCTGTGGCTGGCCAAAGGTCGATTTTAATCCACTTGGAGAGCTGCTCAAGTTTCCCAAATTGCGCTCGTTGACCATCGAGTATAGCGGCTTCATTAAGTTCGCATTGGACTTTCCGGATATGAACCAATTGCAGGCAATCAACATATCCTGGACGAATCTCTCGCATATCTCTGCACGCACCTTTAAACGATTGCATGCGTTGCAAGTTTTGGATTTGCGCTGGAATCAGCTGATACAGTTGGATGGTCCACTGATACTGCCACGCTCCTTCCAACAGCTGTATCTGGCGGGCAATCCCTGGAACTGCACCCGTAATTTCAAGTGGATCCTGCTGCAGCCGGAGAAGGGTCGCCTCGTGGCGGATCGGGACGAGCTCATCTGCACCGATCGCAAGTACAAGGAGCGACAAATGATTCTCGTCATGCACTACAAAGTGGTGGGTGTGCTTTAATATTGTAGATACTTTTTAAACATGACTGATTACATTAATGCACAAATATATATAAGACTTCAGCTGACTGATAACCTTTTACTACTAATTCTAGGTGCTGAGAAGAGAGTGTCAATCGCATATAGATCTTTTAAACTGCACATGTCTCATGCACAACATCATTCCCAAATCATACATTCCACTTTACACGGTCAACTGTTCCCATCTGCAGTTTCACAGTCTGCCAGCCTATTTGCCACCCAATACAACCTCATTATATATTACTGATAATCATGTAAGTAGAGTGAACAAGAATTTCATTTTGTCTGATGCACAAGTCATTTATCATTTATAGATCAGCGACATAAATCCACTACGCGATAATCCACATTATAAGCATGTGGTCGATGTGCAGCTGGAAAACAATCGGGTCTCGAACATTGATGTCCTGGAAGACACGTATTGGCTGGAGAACTTTCGCCTGCTCAACTTACATGGCAATCAGTTGCAGAAACTTCAGGTCTATGCCCTGGATAATGCCCTAAATGACAATTTGAATGCGAATCTCCTGCTGCTGAGCAAAAATCCTTGGCACTGCACATGCAAATTTGGGATGCGATTCCGTGAGCTGCTTACCAAGTACAAGGATATTGTGAGGGATGCACGGAATGTCACCTGCACCTATATGCAGGGTGATGAAATGCGTCGTGCCCAGGTCCTGTCGCTGACAAGGAACGATATGTGTAACATTACAGTCGAGGATGATATGCGAATCCATCCCATTGACTGGCTGAACTGTGTGTTGGCCAGCCTTATTGTTCTGATACTGGGCAAGCTGTCATATGACTATTATTTCTATAGATTCCACGGACGGGTTCCTTGGATAGTCATGAAGATGCCCTAATTATTGCGATCTTATCAGGTAATTAAGTTAATCAAAGTATTACAACTGTGTTATAATTAAGCTGTTGGCTTTTAGTTATAGACTATAAAAAAGTATTGTTGATAAATTATGTACTTATGCATTTAACACAAATCAATATACATATGTTTGTTTAAGTAAGACGCCCAATCTGTCCAAGTATTTATATAATATGTACTTAAATCTATTAATTGAATGGTGCTTCTGTGTATGTAAAAACACAGTTGTTAAGCGATTTACAAATCAATAAAAATTAAATTAGAAATTTAAGAACAGTATATTCAACTTAACTTAGATTACATTTGATATTTATTCCTTGCTAAAAATAAGTCAATTGTTTCGAAGCCATTATATTCATTATATTTTAATCACTTTGCAAGGATATACATCCAATATGGAACAATTGATTTATTTTGTATGACTTGCACGCATTGAAAGTACATGTGTAAAAAGGGCATACAAAAAGTAAATTAGCTTATATTTTATGGTGTGATTATTACATTCGCTGGCGTCCTTTATAGCGGTATAATTAATGTGATCAATGTGATCAGATTTTGTCAGATTGCATTTAAGAATTTTTATTGGGTGAAACTTCTGTGCCAGCCAGCTTCTGCAAGCCTGCCTGAAAGCTCGATTGTTATGAAATATGATGCGCTTTGTTAAAGCTTTGTGAATTAAGCTTTCCTAGTTTCGCAACACTTTCCCATTATTTATTTGCGTAAAGTAGGGATATGTCTTTGCTATCCTTTGTATTTTTACTATAATAATTCAAATAACATATATTGAAAAAAATGCATATAAGACAACATTTAGAATATTTTATTTTGCTTTATAATATTTTATGTTTGGACAGTAAACAATAAGCAATTTACAAATACATTTATTAGTTGAATGTGCTTTATTTCACACCTTTTTCATTATTGAAGAAGTCTTCGTATCTCAAACCCGCTTCTTTCCGACGCCCCAGATCGAACTGCATTAGAATGATGACATAGCCCAGTACTGAGGCCATATAACCCAAGCAGGCTGGTTTGTCAAGGATCACACAGTGGCAAATCCTGTAGACAAGTCGGTTACCACGCAAATGAGTCATGAAGAGTTCCAACTCCCTTTCCGATTCCTTTCCCAGCCTGCGTAGGTCGTTGAACTGTCGAATCTGTTGCTCTGTCTGATTGCATGAATTAACTGCATAATCTACCATATTCATAAGTAGGACGGAATTCCAAATGTTGAGGGCAACGAGTCCATTTCCAAGCACAAAGCCCCAGAAATCAGATGCAATTGTCTTATTGCCAAATTGCACGGCATGATACAGAATAGTCACTTGGGCCATAAATATGTTCAAAAATATGCTCGCATTGGCAACATCATAGAGGCTGAAGGCTCTCCTAGCTAGCTTCAGGCACTCAAAGTGAACGGCACCAATCCGCCTGAGATTTGTCACCAACAATCGGGATCTTGCATCTTTTTTGAGTGCCTGCAGTGCCAGCTGTACGGCCTGAAATTGATGACTGAGAAGCAGGAGCACCGTGAAGAAGATAAATCTTCCAACGGAGATCAGCAACATTGGTACGAAACGCATCAGTAGCTCGGGCAGTTGGACCTCAGTGAGCAGTCGAGACTGCATTAATATCGAGCAGCTGAGCATTGCATAATTAACGCATAGTTTGCGGCTCAATTGAAATGCAAGGTGCAATTGCAGTCGTTTCAGTGCATCCTTGCCAGCAATGCACCGCAGGATGTGCCAGTGGGTCATCCAATGCACCACAAAGTCCGTGCAAAGTTGGATGAGCCGACGGCGTTGCAACCAAACGAGTCCATAACAACACAGTATGGCAATAATGCGCATCAACGCTGACACAATCAGACCCCGTTGCAGCACAATGTGGTTCCTCATGTAGCCGTTGATAATGCCGTGGGTCATCATTAACGGCATGTGCAACAGTACTATCGCACTGAAGCACACACTATAAATCAGATATCCGGTAGATACTTTTCTGATGCTTACACGACCGTTTTTTATGCGCAGTCTCCGCGGCACCAAGCCCCAGATGAGCATCTGGTAGTAGATAATTTTAAGCAGTAGGCGCAGTCTACGATGCAACATATTGCGCCCTTCGGTTTATACCAATCACAAATAACTGGCAACACATCGAAATTACACGGAAAAAATTAATTTGTCAAATGTGCTTGTATTTTCATAATATTTGATAATAACTCTTGATAGCTTAACAGGCGTTTGTGTGATAAACACAAAGATAATTATACACTATACCCATTAAATTCGGTACATTAAAATGTACACTAATTCTGTATTGAGGAACAGCTAGAGTACACATATTTGAAACGCACCTTAACATATTGTCGATTCTCCAACAATATTGATTACAAGTCATATCATAGCAGGAAAGTAGTCAGCATTTATACGTGTCCCGTATTAAATTCATTTGAAAATGTTTTACTTTAAAACATGTATTCACGTATTATTTTATTGATACAAATAAAGGGGTGAGAATAAAACGGCAAGAATATGTTTTTTTTTATGTTTTACTCTTTAACATTATTTCCACAATATTCAATTTCCATGTGTTAAAATTAATCGGTCACCAAATATATACAAATATTAAAAAATGCCAATGAGAATACCATTCGCTAATGCATATTTTTATTTTTATTATTCACATAATTTGGTTTCCTTGCTTGCTCGTAGCAATTAAAGATTGAAGCAAAAGTAAACATAAAAAAGGAGGGAAAAAAACAGTATAGTTTGACGGCATTTGTTTTTTATAGTTTGCAGAGATTTTATAACCGAAAGTTTTTTAAATGGTTTTGCAAAAAGTGTGAAAATGAGTTGTTTATTGGTATTTAATGCCACTGACAGCAAATGAGTTCCATTATTATCAATATGCCAAGACTTCTGCTATTAAGCCTTGGATTAGTTGAAGTTTTTAAGTGGATATTGTTTTTTTTTGTGTTTTTTATGAGATTGTGTATGTTTGTGTGCGGCTTAATTTTGGGTTGCTGTCTAACAAACGCTTGTTGTGGTTATTGCTTAATAGCGCGTCGCTTTGCATAAAGTTATTAAATATCAAAAGCTATTAATCAAATGCGGTACCATCCTTGGCGATATTATGTGTGTACAGTGAAGCATGGAAGAAGCCACAGCGTCGGAAAAGCAATTGTTGGGGTATATATATAATTTGAAATGGGACTATAAAGGACATTCAAGGCGTGAATATAGTTTTTCAGTTATTAGGGATAGTTTTGAACATATAAGTATAGATTAATAAGCACATATGATTAGTCCGCTAGTCCTTACGGTCATAGCGCACCAAGTCCTTTAAAAATATTCATGTAAAGGTGTTCATGAAAAAGACATTTTTGTGTTTCGTATATCATCCTGAACCGAGAGGTCAGCCAAACAATAAAAAAGAAAATATTTATGCAAAATACGGATGGATCTTGAAAGAACATATTTATCATTGTAGGGCTAGATCAAAATAAGTGAGCAAAAACTAGAGATATTTCTAAAAATGTATTATTTTGCACTATCGAGTTTAAAGTTCGCCCTAAAAATTTGCTTTTGCATTTGTTAATAATGTTTTTTTTTAGACTAAGAGTAGTAAAAATACAAATATAATAAAATGTCATTTTTATTATTGTTCACACTCATCCCCGTAATGGATAACATATTCTGAATACTCTTTGGGGGCTCCACAAGTGAAGCTCTTTGGACATGAACAAAGGACACGAAACGGTGTCTATTTTGTTCCCTGCTAATTGAATTCAATTTCATAAACACTGGCTATCCAACCAGGATGTAGTCTCTAGTAATCCAGGGCAATCCAGCAACAACAGCTGGCAACGAATGTCCAGACTTCAGCTTAGGTATTAAATATGACACAGCAGCAGCTAACCCTATCATTTGCCTCGGTCTCCGCTAACCGCTCCCCTGTCCGCAACCCAACAATATTTCTCAGATGCTTTTTGTATTAATTCCAATTATACGCACGACTGGGGAATTTTCATTTGGATTGATAGAATTTTGGGTCATTATGTGCTTCGACCGTCTGTGGACATACAATCAACATCCGCCAGCCATTTGAACACACACACACACATTGTTGCCATATGTTTTGTTGGTTCTGTTGTGATACCCTATCCTTGGGATAGGCTTAGTTGGATGAGTTAGGTAGTTATGTAGTTATTTACATTCTCACTTCCTAGAAATCTGTGTTTTTAATACAACTAGGAAATTTCTCTGATTTTGAGGGCAAATTAAAGTTAAAATTATTTTGTAAAACTTGTAAATTATTTTTCACTACAAAATTGACATTTATATTGATATTACCGTATCTTCTCTTCTTTCTTAAGGATATCTCCATGTCGATTACACCCATCTATGATAAACTAACTCATTGTTATTGTCTTTGTTGCTATTGTTCTGTGACTTTGGCTGCTTTGGCTGTGTGCCGTTGGTTGTTTCGCTTGGGGCATTTAATTGGCAGGACATGTGTATTGATTGCAAAGTTTTCGCCTATGACATTCGCCTGAGCACAACAAACAAGATTTCTTACCCAAAACTAATTAGCAACGTGAATAGTTCATTTAGCTTCCATACTACATTTCTGCTCAACTGTTGTCGTTTTGTGATTTATATTGTCAAATGAACACCACAGGCGATTATTTTGTGGTCCACTAATGCTAGAAAATGAATCAAAAATGCATTAGGATGAAATATTCACCTTCAGCAAGCAACACGCTCTTAACGCTTAATTGCACTTTCTTTATAACTCTTTAGGAAATTTTACAATTATTTAGTTTAAAAATTGTTGTTGGGTTTTGCAAACAATCCGACCGGGCTTTTAAATAGTAAGCATGCAGAAGCTTCTCAGACCATTATCAGCACACCACACACAAAGTGGGTCGAGTAGTTTTCCACACTTAAATAAAGGCTCTTGCCTCCGCCTCGGCCGTCTCGTAGTTTCATCCTTTTCTGACTGTGAGCCAACAAAATGCTGGACGGCATTTTCTTCGGCATTTTCGTTTTTCTGGGTCATCGTCGACGTCGCATAAATATAAATTGTATTGTTTCAAAAAGTTTTTGCAGTCGTGCTTCGCGGCTAACGGAAAATGTAGTTAAAGTTTTGTTTTCGCCGCTAGTTTATTGCGTGATTTCCCTTCACAATGACACTGCCCTGAGCATGAAAGGGACTCTTGGGGGAAGGTCTCCCATCTCGTGTCACTTTCAAGGTGCTAAAACATTTCTCCAAATAATTTACAGCTTTTGCTAGTGCAGTTATAACGTTGTATTTTCCACCAGTTGTGGCATCATTTTTTTTTTTGTGCAATTCTTTTGGTGGATTTGCTGAAATCTGAATCTGTTGACCAAAAAATTGTGCGCTTGCAACTTAATTTGTCAACATGTTACATGTTGAAATGAAGGTGGAAGAAATCGTAGTATACGACAAAGACAAAAGTATCCATTGCCATTAGTTGATCAAAATTGAATAGATTTGAATACTTAAAGAAATTTAGAAACACGTTTGTCAATCGACTTTAATATTCTGTAGTTTAAATGAGTCAAAATTTCCCTCGGCCATAACTGCATCACACTTAACTGATTTTCAAGTGGAGTAGATTTTAGAACTGAGTTCAAGGTATCTCCTTATCAACTATATCCTTATATCGAGAGTAGAGTCCATCGATTGTGACCACGAGGAGCAATTACAAGCGTAACTTGCGCAAACTATCTTCAAGCAATAAACTTCAAAAAGGGCCACAGTCGGCGACTTGCTTCACAATTGAGTCACAATTCTCAACTAGATTGCAAGCATTATGCACCATGTCGATTGTCTATTGCGAACGTGACCAGGATGGGGCTGCTCTTGGCAGTTCGACGTTTTACATTTCCTCTGACTTCTGCCTGCCACTTCTAATTGCATTTTTACTTAGTGCCAGGCGCTAAAGTTTGCACACGGTTGTCACGCCCCCTATTTGCCCTTCCCTTCGCGTCCTCCGCGTCCAGTGCCACGCGCAAAAGTTTAATTAAACGTGTTTGATTTATGACTTGTGTGTGTGTGTGTGTTTGTGGGCAGCTGCTTGGCAGGAGCTAAATGAAGGTTTTCCAGCTGCAACCGCAATTCCAATTCAAAAACCAAATGCGTTTATTTTGGACGGGAGTGAGACTTTTGCTCTCTACCTCTGCGCTGGCCATAAAGGCTGATCACCTTTCTAGCAGCTGCAGCAGCAGCTCCTTATTGTGTGTTTGTGTGTGTGTGTGTGTGTGCCTGTGCCATTTGATTTCCGTTTCCGTTTCAACACACAATTTGTGAAAATATTTGTGCCCTTGTGCGTTTATTGATTTCAATGCAATTAAAGTTGCATTTTTCGATACTCAACAAGTTCATCAATATTATATTTTCGATGCCGCAAAATTGCTGAAAGAAAGCTGCCCCAAATCTGGGTCGCAAATCCCTGTGGCTTAGGCCTTAAATCAGGTATAGGCCACAAGCGAAAATCTCTTGCTCAAAATATTCCACGATAATCAACTTTGATAGGCCTCCAAGAACTTCGGCCTCCGTCCGTTCGTCCATCCGTCCGTCCGTGCGCTCGCCCATGCCCCAAAAAGTGATTGAGAAAATCGCAAAACAAACGGGATTGTTGGGTCGTTTTCTTGCGCCGCCCTTTTTCCATATTTTTTTTATGGTCTTGCGCGCAAAATGAAAATGGAAAAAGTTTCGTGTTAAGGAGCTAGCAGCATTTCTCGATGAACTGCCGGATAATCACTGCCATGCTATTTTACCCAACGCTTGTGGCTTACACTTGGCTTAGGCAGCTAGCGTTGCCCCTAGCCACAAAGCTGGCCACCTGCAGCCAGCAGCCTTGTGAATTAAATCTACAAAAAAAGGTGAACATAAAAATGTGACCCTGATAAGCCTTCAATTAGGTGTGTATTTTATGTGGCCCGCAGTTGCAGTAGAGTGTTTTAGTTAAAGCCAAAAAGGGCGGACAAATTGCAGGCTTAAAAGAAATTCGTAAAAAATGAAATATTATAATTTTTAATAAAAATGGTTCAATGACTAAAAATCTCAAAGCTATTAAAAAAATGTTATAAGTAAATCCTGGTTGCCATTGGGACGTTAATACAGTCATGTACATTTAATTACAAATAATGCAACATATAAAATACATAGCAAAGAATAATATTCCGACATTGAAATATTTAATCCCTTTTCAAATAGAGTGGAACATTTTAAGTACTAATCCCAAAAAAATACACTAATGTAAAATTCACATACTGCAAATGCAAAACACGCAGCGTTAAAGTTACAATCCAGATGTGATTGAAATAAATATTTATATATATATGTATATATATATATATATACATATATATATAAATGAGTTTTTTTTCGTTTTCGTGTTACGTTTTACGGGCACTAAGTAAATTTCACATTTAACATGAGCAATTAATGTGTGGCAAAGCCGCAAATAAAACCGCTTAATTACGTGACTCTGCCCAAGCTGGATGGCAGCAGGGCACACAGGACAAAAAGGAACAATAAAATCAACAATTTCAAATGGAAACTTTTGCATGACACATTCAACGAAATGAAATAATAATATGGTTAATAAAGTCAGCCGCATCAGAATCGGATTCGTATTCAGTATGAAAAACACCGGACGCAGGACAACAGACAACAGACACCAGAAACCGGAGCAGAGCCCAGTAGGCAATTATCGCACTTATTTCGCAGCTAATTAAAATGCAATTATTTGCTTTAAACAACATAATCCCATTGACAGGCGTTTTATTTGCATATCGCATATAAACAGGTACATAAATAAATCGATTTCAGTTTCACGGCAACCGCAACGCATTCTCATCATCCCCACCATACCCGTCATCCCCATCATCCTCATCATCCTCGGCCGTGATGTGGAGACGTGGCGCCACAAAGCCGACACTGCGGGCAAACTGCCGATTAAATGCCACTGCCCCCCATTGCCAGCCACATTGCGTCCCGCCTCATCCACATACTCGCATATGATCTGCCAGAGGGACTGGCGATCCGTGGTGCCACGACTGCATGCCCGCAAATAGGCGGCTGTGGCAACTAGCGTAAAATTCAGTATGCCCGCATTGAAGATGTGCAGCCAATCAGTGAGTTGGAGCTGACTGTTCGCCGCCTGCTGGAACAGTTGAATTGGCATCGGTACGCCGACGGGTACTGGCGGGATTACTGCCGGTTGACCATTGTGATCCCGTTTGACGGGTCGCTGCAGCTGCGTTGGCGGAGATGCATTCTCCTTGCCTGGCCACAAAGAGTGCATGAGTGCATAAGTCGCGTGTGCATCTCCAACTTACCCTCAAACATTCCGCGTGCAATGCGCTGATCTGCCCGCTTAACCCAGCCGCGCACTGTCGACTCCGGCACGCCCAGTTCACGGGAAATACTTGCCTTGGTTTCGCCATTGCGTATGCGCGCAATCGCCAGCTCCTTGTTCTCCTGGGATACCTGCACCCGAGGACGTTTGCCACGTGGCACAATTGCGCGTTCCATCTCGATTGGACAAAATATTGCGAAAAATGGTTTCTAATATTTTTTGGTATTTTTTTTTTTTTAATATTGTGCGTTTCTAATTTTCAACGAAAGTTGCTTTTTCTCACGTGCCTCTGTTTTCCAAATCGTTAGCTTTTTGACACTGCTTGGACGGGCGATTTGTGGGTTGGCTGACATATAAATCGCTGTGGGTTTCGATTTCTTCGCGTTTGCTTAGCGTTTGTTTGCTTTCCTTTTGAGCTTTTCATTTGGTCGCCCAGCCTCGTTGACAGTTGGCAAACAGAGCCGCATCGGGGGTGCTGCCAACCTGCCTTTCATTTTCCATTCAAATTCTACCGTTAATTTTCTTCACATTGCGTTTATTTATGTTCTTCTGTCTGTTCTGTCTGTGTGTAAGTGTGTGTGTATTTTCTTTTTTATATTTTCATCGAATTCTTATATTTAATTCTGACGTACATCTAAAATATGTGTTCTAACTTCAATTTGCTTTTTCATTATTGTTGTGTATGTTTCTCTATAATTCTTTTTATGGCACTGCAGCGGCGTGTTTTGGGTTTATTGTTAACAAAAAGCCTAATGTGTAAATTGCCATTTGTTAAATGCATATCAATATCTAGAGCAATCTTAAGTCAATTTGTAAACAAACATTTAAGTAGAGAGATGAATCGGTTCACTATTAGTTCAGAAGTTAATTTTTATAGAAACTGACTTGTTAAGCTGCTGTTCTAAAGTCATTGAGTACAATCAAATCCAATGAAAATTGTATTGTTTGTTAAACAAATTGTTGTTTATCGTTATACTACTACATTAACATTACTAAAACTTTGTGTTGAGCATCTCATTATACTTTTTTGACGTTATTGTATAATTAACTATTTACTTACGACATTGATAGGTGAAATTGAATTGATATCAAAATGAAATTTCGAAGTATCTAATTCTATATATATTCTGTATATACTTGCAAGTATCTACTGCTCTCTTAATCGGTATTCACTGCTGGCACCGCTACAATGCCTTCTAAACTCTGTATATATAATATGACTTAAGTTTACATAATACGACTTAATTGCTAAAACCATTTCGGCAGAACTTTACAATTTTTCATTTGGTATTATGGGAAACTTTAAAGGTATTTAATACGGTATTTTTTTGCATTTCTTCGCAGAAAAGTCAGCCATTTTTTTGTGGGCAATTTCCACCAACTATTTAAATGGAATTTTATTTTGTTATGGTCTAGGTAAATCTATGTGCAAAAAATATATATGTATTGTATATCGTACATTATATACATAATTATTCAAGTATGTATGCATTTACTTATGTACGCCTGGTTTTTTTATTCTTTTTTTTAGATTGACAATTTGCCAATTATAAATACATTGTATTGATTTCATACATATAATAACAAATAAAAACCACCAACAATTTTTTTAATATGACATATTTCTTGTTTTCTTATTATTTTTTTTTGTTATAATTTTATATCTTTTGTCATTTTACGTGTCTACCTTAATTAATATCTAATTTATTAATGCTCGTTAAACTATACTGTATGTTTATTTTTTCTTCCTTTTTTCAACAATTATCACGTGACAATTTTACGCTTAATTAATTTATTCAGGGCAGTTAATCATTTTTCATTTTGTGTATGTGTGGGTGTGTTTTTTAAACATTTATATGTTTCGAGTTTGTATCGTATAATTTAATTAATTAATATTCAATAGCTGTCACGTAGCTTACATAGAAAAAATTGATAGATTTTAGTTATATAGAACCACTTGCATACATATATTTCTATGCTATTAAGCATTTTTTTATTCATAGTCCAAGTAAGTGAAAAGTAACTAGGAGAATAAACTAAGTGGGGATTGGGGTGAAAGCGGAAGAATACCGATGAAGGGAAAAGGATTAAGAAGGTCGCTTTAAAGCTGGGCTAAATACTTAGTAAGTTCTTTCATAATCTTTAACCCAAGTTTGTCAACAAAAGCTTTTTGTGTTAAATTGGAAAAACTTCAATTGAAAATATTTCAATAGTTTTTTGGTGCGATAATTAAAGTTTGCATTGGAAACTTTTCCAATTTAGGGCCAGCACCGGCTGCACTTTCTAAGAAAAATTGAAAGAGACATAGGGAAAGAACTACTTGGAGCCGAGCAGTTAGTAATCCTCCTGCAGGTGCTGCAATCCCGGCTGCTTCGGCGCTCCCTGACACATGCGTCTCAGAATGGCGATGAGCAGGGCAAACACCGCACATAGTCCCAGAGTGATGAGTGCCAGTTTGGCGTAGGGCAGCTCGCTGAGATCGCGTCGCAGGCAAATCTCTGGGGACTCGTCGTGCAGGACGAGCTGTCGATACTCGTTGGCCTCGTGGAGCAGGCCGAGCTGTTCCAGATTCCACTCAATGTGCCGCGTTAGTTGGGCCAGCGTCGAGGTGTGCGTCACATTGGGACAATTGGCAACTCCGTTGCAGAGCAGATGACGCGGAATGCAGACCTGGGTGTCGCCAGGACAGCGGAAGTCACAGCCGCCATCCTGCAACAGGGACGCGGACAGACTACCGTCGGGATTGCGGGGCAAGTGGAACAGCTCGGTCCAGACCAGTCGAAAGATATTCTTACCCGGCTGACCATCGCCCGTATATTGTATGAGCACCGGCAACGGTTCCTGATCGGCACCAGTGGCGCCCAACTCGGCCGTGGTCAGGATTGGCAAATCCCTGGCCAGTGAAATGTTTTCGGGACAAACCACAAAACGCGGCTCCAGACGTCCAGCTAGATAGACCTCAATCTTGGCACTCTCACAGCTGCGCTCGGCAAAACGCGCCTTCTCCAAATTGAGCCAGAGATCCCTTTGCGATGCCACCTTCAATTCCCAGATGCATTTCTCCCTGCGATAGTGGTGTTCCGGCGGTGCCATTGGCCCCGCCACCATCGCCAGCGCCTTCTTGTAGGGAAAGACGAGCTCACCATCGGGTGAGGGTCCCAAGGTGATCGGTCCACACAGCGGACCATGGGCAAACTCATAGGTTGCCTCGAACAATGGATTGGGATTCTTGAAGTACGATGTTATTGCATGTTGCCCCTGAACAATCATCTCGAGGTTCATTTGATCCGCCGAGGATATCACACGCACCGCCCTCGGTATATTGTCACAGAAACAGGCCAAATTATTTTGGAACTTGTCGCGCTCCTCCCAGATGACCAGCTTATCCACACGCTCCTCGTGACAACGCGTGCACGCATTGCTATTATACGGCAGCTCCTTGAAGGACACCGAATTCACCTCAATAATGGCCCGTGCATATAGACGCCGATCGGTCACGAATTTATATTGGCATCGGACATCGCTGCCCCCGTTCGCTTGAAGATGAGTGAGTTGAGGGGGGAGCGCAGACGACCGCCAGGATGCTTCCAAGCGTACATCACCTCATCGCAGAGAGTGTTGGGGACCGGATCGCCGAAGCGTGTATTATTGAAGAAGTCATAGTGCGCCCAGTAGTACAGTGAACTGCCGCTATAGCTGCCCGTCTTCGAATCGAATTGCACATAAAGCGATGGACTTGTGCTCACAAAGTCCACCTTTTCCATTGGTCGTGAGAACGTGTCGCAGAAGGTCTTGATAATCCGGGCAGGATCCGCATGATCCGAATCGTAGATGGTCAACGATTCACCGCAGTCTCCTTCATATTTCAATATGGGCGATTCAATGCGATTGATGCGAAAACTGCAACCGGAAACGAGAAGAAGGGTGAAAGGGTTTATCAGAATTCCAACATATAATGAAAATACCACAAAGCAGCAGCGGCCCACAAAACCCAGAAATGGCTTTGGCTCATTGCCAGCCCAGGCACCCAAAAATGAGGCCACAATATTGGGCAGCATTTTCGATATTTTCGCATCGAATTTTTCGGGTGTTTCGCGTCCTTCCACAGTTTAATATAAATTCCGACTGCGCCAACAGGTAAAATCTCACTTTTTACTGGCACACGTTGCACGCGATAGATTTGTGCCCTATGTGCAATGTGTGTGAGCTGCCTAGTTGCCAAAAATGAATGCAGCTAGGCTTTATATTGGTTGCACGTTGCAAATTCTCACAAATTATTGGGCAATATGTAGGAATTTGCCTCGCTATTCTGATGGACTTAAAGTTTTAAAATGGGCATTGCGATTGGGACTCGTCCGTAAATTCTATGCTGATCATTTGTAATCATTTTGGTTTCTCCAATCAACATTTGTTATTTTTATTTCTGTGCTGATTGCATTTTTCTGGGATTTTCCCAGTTCATGCAGCAAATGGTGAACCTTGCTCGCTTTTTATATAAATATATATATTTTCTTTTGTAATTTTCTGTGTCGACGTTAAATAAATAAATAGATTAATTCTGGGAAACGGAATTTCATCAATCATGTCTCCCATCACTTCCCATTAACAACAACATTTCTGGACATTTGAAAAGATTATTTTAATGATTGAAGTTTGCAAAGTTTTTATGCATATAATTTTAGTTGGATTTTTATTAAAGAAACTATTTTCTAGTAAATCTACTAGTTGGACTGCAATCATTTCTGCTAGCCCTAACCACATTTATAGCTGCCGCGAAAACTTTTCCAATTAACTCTTGGCAATCGTCCAAAATCCATCTGGCCAACAAAAAAAATAGGTATAGTAGCTTATATAGCCAGCGCCTCCATCTCGCTAAGCAGATTTTATACAATTACATTTGCGCTGTCCAAAAAATATGACATAATACAACATTTTATTAACCCACACAAAAGTTGCCAAAATGTCAAAACTGTGACAGAAAGAGACAGAGAGATAAAGAGAGAGAGCGAGAGAGAGAGAGAGTAAAATACAAGTCAGCATCATAAGGTGCGAGTAGAGGCATTCCATTTCATTCCAACCACGACACAATTTCATTTTTGTTTCGTATCATTTTTATTTGCAACATTACTGTAACATTTTTTTTTCTGTCTCATCCTCTTCCTTTTCGCTCCTTTACTACTATTCATAATAGAGCAGAGTTACTATATTTGCACCGCACTGCCATCCCACCTCCTTGCCCCACGATCCCCTTTACGTGCCCATGCCGTTATTCACGTACGCGGCTTCGAAAAGTAAGCCTGACGCCCTGCGGCATGTCCTCATAATCCGTTTGCAGCCTAGTTCTAGTTCTGCTGACTCAGTGGGGAGTTTATTCAGAATCGCTACCAAAAACAAAAAAACACAAAAAACAAAAATCACACACAAAACGGGCAACAAACAAAAAAAAAAAAAAGAAAAAGAAAAAAGAAAAAAGTGGTACGCCCCGCTATAAAATATGCAATGCAGCAGCAGCAGTCGGACGATCTCTGTGCGCCCCTCGTCCGTCTGGGTCTCTAGTCAACTGTTTGGGGAGCAACTGCTTAGTTATGTGCATATGGCAGTCAATTGGTGTCGTCTCGTGTCGAGGCCCTTAAAGCGTGGGCGTCAGTTTGTGTACATACATATTCCTATATATGTACATATATATATATATATATCATGTATGTGTGTGCAAATGTCGCTTACAAGTAGTTGCGACTTGGGAATTTCTTCTGTGTTCAGATTTATTTTGGAATATATATTGCTAATTTGAGAATACATATATACATACATAACTCTTCATTTACCAATGATGCAAATTGATATGATATTAAACATACGCTACTCTCAATAAAAAATGAACTATTTTATACTCTAGAGACTTGTCTCAACTGGCGCCATATGTCTGCTTTTTTTCAATTATAGTGTCGGCTAATAAATTGCAAGTTTAATATCTAAATTTCTAGAATATTAAGTGCAATACTACTTTATATATAAGTGCAATACTAATTAGAGTTGCACATGCTTAAACTCATGTTCTCTTAAACTAGACACAGACCACATTGAATTGTGAAAATGAATGAGAAAAAAAGGAACTATTTAATTGCTGTAATTACAGGTAAGTCCCATAGAAACATATGAAATGGTAGTAGTTGTTACATTTTTAGTAAATAGAAAAGCGTTCTCATGTGTAATTCAACCAAAAAATGTACACTTAGAGGAATTAACAACAGCTGGACCCACCAAAAACAAAACAACAAAAAAAAAGGCTAACCATTAAGACCCACAACTCGGGCAAAAGAACCAAGAAAAAAGAAGAGTAGCAGATAGTTAGTAGAGGAGAAAAACGCGCAGGCATGACACGTTACTTAAATGAGCAAGTTTGTTGGAAACAATGTCGACAGTGTCAGCCTGGAACAGCAGTAGCAGCAACAGTTAAAGCAGCCAAGGAGCAAGTGTAGATCTCAAGGATTGCGAGAACGAATTGTTAGCTACAAAAGAGGTGAAGGCAAACAGGCGAGTGTGTGTTTTTGGGGGGTACGGTACGTTGTGTGGGCGTGCAATTGTTGTCATGGGCGTTGCAACAACTTCAGTGAAGTTGGCAGCAAGCAGCAACTACACAAACAACAGCAGCAACACCAAGTACCAAGCATGACATGAGCAAAGACAAAAACTTCAGCGACGAAAGTACGACGAGAACTCTGCACGCAGTTTTGTTATTGCGTTTTTCGTCTACTTTTAACTTTTTGGGGCAAGTGCACTTGGACAAAAAACTGAGGTATTTGTAAATACATTTTAGCAATGATTAGTAAAAGAGAACCTGAATTATGAATGCTGAATTGCGATACTATATTCAAATTCAACGAAATAAATTGCAATACTTGTACAACATTTTATTGCCATGGGCAAATATTCTAAATTAGCGTGCATATTTTTTTCCGAGTGTCGCCTACAAACAGCGTTCCTTTCCTACAAAAATACATACATCCAAGTAAGTGTATGCTTGTAGTATTGTCTATTTCATTCTGTCGCCAGGGTAGTGCTCCATTTTGTGCACTGTAATCATGCAATCATGTTGCCCACTTCTGAACTCTTAATGGCAATCGGTGTAAACGTGCTCGCAAGTTCACCATTCGGTTGGTATTGTGGGGTTTTGAGTTTCGGGTTTAGTTTTGCACGCCTTGTAGGTGGACATAAATATTTATCTTTTGGCAAAAACTTGTTTGATATTTTACTCCTCGATGTAGACAATTGCATGCATTTTGGTGTTGGTGTTTGTGTTTCTGTGCCTGATGTTTGCCATGCACACAGTTTTCTTTGCAGTTTTAAGCCAAAACTTGGCAATGTTTTGCAACATTTTGTGCATAAATTATAAGGTTGCAACATGGTCAAATGTGTTGAAATAGTTACAGTTCCACTCTGACTAACTTTGGAATGCTTCTGCAGCTGTATTTTCAGCTGCAGCAGATCACAGCAAATAATGTCTGCAGATTTACAAGAAAACTACGTACTTACTGAAGCAAAGTGGTAAATTGGCAAATATTTGTATATATTTGTCATGTGTTTGGACATTCACATAAATATTGTAAAAGGGATTGGTTTGCCTTGGGGAATGTAGAATGTACTTGCCTATAAAGTAGCATAATAAAGCATTTGAATTTTTTCAAACTGACTCAACTAATCAAACAGTTTTTTTCTTATGTAAAAACCGAATTTTCGATTCAGTTAAAATGGTGATAAAATGATGAAGTTTCGACAAAAAATCAAATAGCTTTTTATTACACTTCACTGTTGTTACTGCATAATATGTTTTTATATCAATTGATATTGTAGCGTAGCTTGTCAATCCTTTCTGGATTTAAACTGATGGTTACTTAGCAACGCCCTCCGACAGCATTCAATTTGCGATAACCAAACCATCAGTGCCCCCAAAATGTCAGGGCTTCAAAACTTTGCTATCGTCTTGGCGACTAAGCCGCCCTGATCTTCCCGCCCCGTTGCATAGTAGAGCTGAACTGAGCCGAAGCCAGCCAAAAACCGCAGCACAATAAAATATTTTCGTACCACAATGAAGAATATTCAGAAAACGCAAACACAAAATGCAGCGACCAATGCGACACTTGCAAAAAGTTCAGAGAAGAGATTCAGATTTAGACACAAACAACGGCTCCGTCGACGCCGACAGAACTAAGTAGGAATGGGAGGGAGGTGGTTGAACTGGTAGGCAATGGGTGGGGGTCAACGGCAGGATGTATAAAGTAAAAATAAAAAATATAAAGAACAACTTCAACTCAACACGTTAAATTAAAATGTCACATAAATCTTTGCGGCAAATTTCATTAAAATACGCTTACAGCATAGAACGCAGTGCCAAAATAAATTCAAACTGGAGGAGAAACGAGTTCAGTGGAGAGGAGTGACGTGGAATGGAGTGGGCAAGGATTGTGGGTGGATTGGGGCAAGGATGCAAAACCGTTAGCTAGGCGCCCACATAGCCGCAAAACTTTGCACTTTAAGTGAGATGTCGACGACGGCGATGGATTTTGCACAGAAACATCTCGGACTACAACAACGCCCCTTGTCGAGATAAGTACATATACATATTTATATATATATATATATATATATATATATATATATATGTCGATTTCGTAGGGTTATGTCGAGAACTAAACAACGAGCGACAGACAAGAAGACCACTTGACAAATAGACAATTGGACGGCTCAAAATTGTAAATGGTAAAGAGTAAAGAAGAAATAGCATAAAAAATGAACGAAGTTCAAGTTACGCTCATTTTAAAGAACCATCAGTTATACAATAACAAATATTTAAAATATATATAATTGTATTGTGGCAATGCAGTTAACAAGCAGAAGGAAACCTCACTGGTCCCATATAAATTATGTAAACAGACCGAATGGCTGATTTAATGTTGGTTGGAAAACTATTGTTGCTACTTTATGGCTGGAGGCGATGTGCGCTAGTTTGTATATATGCAAATTGAATAGAAAACATTAGCATGGGAATTAAAACATCTGTACACCTTGAGGTATATTTTCAATTAAAATGACAGTCGCCTACATGATTAATGAAGGCACCTTAGGCCTCGATTCAATCGAGAATTTGCGGCTACATAGTTTTGATTTAAGAAGGCAAGTTAGAATATTAATAAATCGCGGCTAATTGCTAACCTGGGAAAATAGAGTCGCACGATTTCGCCGGGATGTCCTTTGATGTGATAACTGCAGGAGGTGTTCGGTGGATACCAGTGGGCAATGCTAAGGAAGATGCCCTCGCTGGCGCTGCTATCCTTTAGCGAATCGGAGCTAAGCAACCAGTCACACACACCGTGCTTTATCCCAGCAGTCTCCACATGTCCTGGCCAGTTGCCAACATTGAAATGAAAGCCGGTATTTAACAGTGGACCCGCCGGTGATGTAACAAACTCCACGTACATGTATTGTGATGTGCCTGCGAGGCAAATTGGATAGTGGCAGTAATCGTATTGGGTTATCATCGTCCAGCCAATTTTCCCTTTGTACTTACCAATGATGCTGAATGGAAACTTGCCCAGGCCGCAGAATTTGCCTATCAGCGGTGAATGCTCATCGCGACCATCATAGACGGCCAACCAATCGTATGGGCAATGCTCGTTGCCAGACCCTATCGGTCTAATGGGGCAGGTCATCACGTTCTCGCATCTGTAAAGAGTTTGCAAAATATACAGGAAAACTGATGAATGTTGACGGTTAAACGGGTTAAAGCTAAATTTAAAGAGCGATTATCTCTCTTTAAATTCCTCTTAATTCACTTTAGAGCGTGTAAGAGGGCGCCAATTAAATTTATTCCCTCACTCAGACGTCAACTGCATACAAATTCAACAATCACAGAGCGCAGTGGCAGTGGCAGAATTTCAAGTGAAAATACCTGACAATAAAATATGAAAATGAAAATGCAACAAAAAAGCACAGTCTGAAATTTAATGAATAACAGCTTTTAGTGGAAAAATATGCAGCAAAGAGTTAATAAAAAAAAAAACTGTAATGAAAGTGTTTGAGTCATATTTAAAAAAATATTGATAATAAATTTTAATTCGATTATCACTTGTTTGACAGAGGAATTTTATTTATCCAATATCCAATTAACCCCTTTTACTACGCCACTGACAATGACATTCATTTCCACTTGGGCAGCGCGTTAAAAAAAATTAGCCAGCATTCAAACTGTCTGTTCTAAAGCATTTTCTAACATTTTTTTGCCATCTTTTTCCTTTGGCATAACCCTGAGTATATTGCCCAGACAAAGTGACCTTTGTGCAGCGATTCGCTTAGTTTTTGGCCCATTGATGAGGTCTGAAAACCGGCTGGCCTTTTTCATCCATTTGTTGGCAATACAATTTGCCAGAAGGCGGAGAGTTTCATGCCAATTCAAAAGGCAAACGAAATGCTTTTTACCTGACAGTGTGTGTGTGTGTATCTGTGTGTGTGTGTGAGAGTGAGTGTGCTTGTGTGAACTTTCTAATTGAAAGCTAACTTTGGCAATTACGACCCTGGACTTTAATCAAATGCGGGCCGAGAAATGCTGAAAGCTGATGCCGAGTGATTTGAAATTGTAACAAAAAATGCCAATTTAATTGACATTTTATTGAGCCTTTGACTAGCGGATGAAAAACTTTTCTGAAGAAACTTTCTGACCCAAAGTTTGGGATCTATTCGTATCTGTATCTATTAGCCAGGCAGTTGTTCGGTACGGCTCTCTCGTTTCAGTCAATTTAATCACTTTGTCAGCAAGTTTTTCCTAGCCTCTCTTTACGCTGCTCAGCTTTTGGGGAACCTAATCTAACTTATTGATAATAAATGCGTAGGGCAAAAAGTTGATTATTTTTACTTTTTTTCGCGAAATATATAAACGGTGTAGAGTGAAAGAGACGAGGAGCGAGGGCTAGATAGAGAAAGAGAGACATAAACTTGGTGTCTGGCGAAAGTTTTGGCCAACAGACATATCAAAAATAACTGACTGGTAATAATTTCGGCATATTAAAAAACTTTTTTCTCGATGACTTTTGCATTTATTTTGCCCTGAAAAAAGTTTCACTAAAGTTTGTTGAGTGTGTGTGTGTGTGAGTGCGTGTGTATTTCTGTGTTTGTGTTGTGCTTTGTGGAAAAATGCCACGTTGGCAAAATATTTTCGGTGTTTGCCAGGCAGAAATTAGAAAAATGTTTTGGAACATTGGCAGCCAAAGGAGCATCGCCATCAAAATAAACTCAGCTGATTTATAAAGGAGCAATGGCAAAGTTGCCGCTGACTTGGCAAAATAACCACATACGCCTACACAAATAAATATATGTATGTATATACTATATGTACATCTGTTTAGACAGGTCCACTATGCTCTGATAATGAAACTAGCATCGCAACAGAGACTCATGAGTGTTTTATGAACTGGATTTGATTGGGCTTTGTGCAAAGCTTACATGGATTATGGTGATTGGTTGTAAATATTAGTAATGCCCCAAAGGCATAATTAACTAAATCGAGCTTGCTTAGAGGTATTTGCATTCCCTGCCCACAGGCAGAGAGAAACGGGAGTGATAATAATCAATATTCCACGGTATGCCACAAAAGAAAACATATTTCGCAAGGAGCTTTTATAGCTCAATGCATTTGAAACACTTCAGCATAAGGGATTTTAAGGGATGTACAGAAAATCAATGAAATAAATTAACACAATATGCCTTCAGGTTTCTTAGAATTGTATTCGCTTTAGCAATTCATGGAATATATTTTAATTGCTTGGATTACAATTTGCCTCTCATCTTTAACTTTTAATATTATTGTCGAACCAAAATATATCTCATCTTTTCAAATCTTTCTCTTACATAGATTTGTATTATAATCCCACAAAAATTTACTTCGCTTCTCGCATTCTATTGAAATCGTCAGCAATCTATTTTGTAATCTTTAATTAATACCCTTGCTGTGCGTTTAACTTTTGGATTACTTTGCCAAACACTTTGACTGAATACTTCAAGTATTTTGTCCTGTTTGTAACCCCAAACGAACCCAAGCCAAACACAAATAACCCGCCCCAAACTAAACATCATTAATGGCGTTGCAGCATTGAAACCCTTTGCGAAAAACATTCGATTAACTTGCCTCTCCCATCAGCCATCTATACACCCAGCGATTAGCTCGTTTGTAGCGTTTCTGTTTAACTAATCCTTTTTGGCACGCCTCCTGCTGCTGCTGCTGCTGACCCGTTTCTCCATTGACATGGGGGGGACTAACTTAGACTTGCAAATTAATACGCACTTAAAGCGGATTTTCAACTAGTCCAAAAATGGGCTATACCTCCCCAAACCTCCCCAACTACCAGAGGGCCCCCTTACCCGTTCGCAGTTAAACTGTCAGATCCGCACAAGCGTTTTAAACTCTTAGCTTCGCTCTTGTGCTGTCAAAGTTGGCACTTTGACGTGGCTCGTGCCAGCCCGGACTTCACAGCGCTGAAAAGGTAAATATTCAAATTGAATCTATAAAAATAAATTGAATGTTGCTTATCTAATTTCAGCTCGAAAGCGCCAGTTGATGTGCACGTACTGGCGAAGTTCTGCAAGATAGTCACCTGAAATATGCTGACTGGCATTTGCACTTCAAACAAGCTTTAAGATACTTAGACACTTTTGACTGCCCATTTGGAAAGTGTCTTCGCAGAACTGTTAAGACCAACATCAAGAGCTAAAGATTCGCTTTTATTACGCAATTCAAGCGATTTAAGAAGCTGCTTCATTTCCCTGCCCCCAGAATTCGTGAGAGTGAACTGAGTTTTTTTTTTAATAATTGGTTGCTGTGTTTGTGAAAGGCCAGTGAATGGACAAAATGTAAATTATACTTCAGCAGCAGATAGCTCAGGTGAATTCAAGAGTACGCTTTGTTGAACCCTTTAGCTACATAAAATATTTATGCTCTGATTTAAGCCCAAAACACAGCTGGCAGTTTGCAAATGTCCCCACGGAGTTTGTAATACTCCAAAGAGATTTCCCTCGGATTTCGCACTTTACTTTTTCATGTGAATGGCTTAACCCAAAGCTATGAAACGTTCAAATGAAAACTCAAAAACTGTTTTTTTTGCTTCTCATAAAGTTCACTGTGCTGCGATTTGAATAATATGAATAGGTAAAATAGATATGCATATACATTTCTATACAATGAAATTTGACTTTAACAGTGTAAAACGATGTATTAAATCTTGAATAAAATGTACAACTAACAGAACTAAAAGACAACCCAATAGTTCAAAAAAATAAAATAAAAAATATATAAAAAATAATAATAATAAAAATTTTATCATGAGCTGGAATTTCAGTCTTTCACGCCGATTTTATGCGATGCTCATTACGTGACCAACTGTAGACGTTCTTTCTTTCCGCTTTCTTTGAAAATCATTCAAAACGTAATCCTTTAGCCAATTTGAATGCAGACAGCCCAAGTGCAAGCCAAATGGCAAAAGGCAGTCAGAACATTGGTGGGGATTGTAATTCCGATGGTTGCTGTAATATGGAAATGGAAATTGGGATTGGGATTGGGATTGGGGTTGGCGTTGGGGTAAGCGGGCGTTTGGTCTGTGACATCGCCAGCGTTTTCCACGAAATTGGTGCCAATTTTTCCAGGACGCTTTGTCAAATTGTCATTGTCAGCATGCCAAATGCATTTCAACAATAACAGCAACAACACCAACAACGACAGCTACCACACGAAATGTTGAATGTAAAAAAATAAAATAAAAAAAAAAAAACATCGACGACAGAAAAATGTAAAAAAATATATATATATTTGAAATTTGGAATTGCAGTCGATGTCGCTGTGCCAAGATGACAAATTACAGGGTGTTAACTTGTCGCTAATTTCTCTCGGCAATTTGCATTTGCATATATTGGGTGGCTGGTTGGGTCTGTCTGAGCTGATTTGCTTACCTTTGGCCATCGACCGCGAACTGTTCGTTCTGCAGATATAATTTGATGTACGGCTGACGGGTGTGCAATTTGTAACGGCAGTTGAGAGCCCGGGGATACAGGCCCGGATATGCGGGGGACTGTACGTAGCAGGTCTGCAGGCGGCAATCACGATACTCACGCTCGCAGTAGGATCTGTAAAGTAATATATATATATAATATATATACAAATATATTTTATATATTATTTTTGTAATTAAATTCAATTAGTTTTCTATTTGAGGACCCTTTGGTTCCGCCTCTGTTCAACTAATAAATGTCTCCAATCTTTTTAGCGTAAGATCTGTCTTGTTCCCGCTTCAATTCCTGCTTTTCCTCTTGGGCACAAATCCAACGAATTAATCGCTGGCAGCCCAGCGAACAGCGAAATAACAAAAGCAGAAAATTGTGTTCAGTGATTTGGAAGTTCTTGTGCGCTGTGTACCCCGAGAGAACCTTGTAAAATTTGTTGTTGAATTACAAGAACAACTGTAAAATTGTTGTAGAAGAGCCGTGCGTATAATTTTCAATTTGTTCAAGTCAAACAAACGCATTGCCAGGGTTGTCAGGGCTGAGCAAATCCGAACTTGATGCCTGCACAAATATGATTACCATTTCCCATTTTATTTGCACACTAAATTTCTATTATTATTTTATTTTTTTCTCTTCTTATTGCTCTTGGAAATTTGCCTTTCATTTGGGTTCAGTTGATTTCCGTTTGAATATCGATACTCTGTAGTAGAATATTCTCGTCAGTTGGGTATTATAAACTTAACATAGCTAATAGATATATCTTCTCTTCAGTGTGTATATATATATATTATCTTGGTAATAAGCATAACAGCTATACCAGTAACATTTGACAGTCGTAAAGAGTAAAATCAAATTTATCAGTTTATCTATCTATCTACAGAGTATCTTCTAGTCGCGCACCCTCTACTAGATAGGTCATACTTGTTTTGTGGTAGGTTTGAATTGGTTTTGGGTCTGTTTCAGCGTCGATGTCGATGCGCGTGACCACAAATTAGCATAAAAATCATATTGGCCATGTGGGCTGCTATTGGCTTTGGGAATTGCAGCAATCTTAACAGTTTGGTTTACGAATGATGGCTTTTTTTTTGGTTAAAGTGCTTTTGGATTGTTAGAAGTGCTTAAAATGCTCCATTTTTATTATATTTTGAGCCTGTGCTAAAACAGATGAATTAGATTGATCAAAGTGAGCAGATTGCCTGGCATCGAGTTGAATCAAAGTGCCTATTTTATAAATGGAAAGTTAAGGCACTGCCATCTATTTCAAATTATTGAAGTAATTTAATTTGTGCAGTGAATGAAATCAACATTAGTGTAAATATATCTTTGCTATCTTTAACTTTATTCGCTCAAATACATACAGGCCTAAACTTAAGAACTGTATCTTTCATTTTTATTTTAATCTATCCTTAGCTCAATTTTAAATTTAAATTTCAAAAATGCCCATCACAAAAGTTTCACAATAGCAATAGGCACAGCGAAGCATATTTAATTTCTACAGTGCCTCTGCACACAATTCGCACTCTGCACACGGTCTATGGAATGATTCCAACCAATGCTCAAAACTTGCAACTTATTTTATTAAGATAAAAGTTAGACGCTTAAGCAAAAAAATGAGGAAAAAAATATCAAATCAAATGAAATTTAATGTCTGCAAAGTTTTAGGGATAACTGAATGCTCGTTTTGGTCCTTGCTGTCTCTGTATCCCTCTCTCTCCCTCTTTATCTCTCTATCTCTCTCTATATGTACATTTTCCGCGAGTTTATGTTGGCACAGTGCTTTCGTCTTCTCCCAGATTACTTTGTCACGATGTTTGCTCTATCTCTTTCCTTTTGACTGGCAAATTGTAATTCAATTTTATACGACCTTCTGTTACCGCATTACCCAGCATTCTCCTCATCCCCATCCCCATTGTACGTCAGTCTTTCGCATATGATTATGAAAGGTTCTCCTTTTGGGGCAGTTCAACAAAATTGACAAAGACATCGCCAGTGCGCAGTGTGCTTCCCCTTCAAAAAACACTCAAGTTGCGTGCAGCATAATAAAATTAAATTATCGCATCGCTGACTACAAACTAGTAACTGTCTGTTGTCAACCACGCCCCTTTTGACAATCCACCGCCCACGGGCCGCGGCCATAAAAACGGGCAACTAAGGCGCTAAACATTATCGATAAGCATGGAGCACAGCGGGCAGTTGTTCATTGCTGATGCTCTCCTTTTGTGTATTTGTACATTACGTATACGCACCCTTGGACAACTTCTCCGCGACGATTTGGATATAATTCGGGATGTTGGCCATATCGTAAATAGACTTCAGTTTGTTGTTCGGCGCGTGAATCGAATGTGAAGTAGGTCTGCAATGAGAAACAAGAACGTTCACTAAGTGAGTTGAAATTCAATGCATTGTTATTGTTTGTGGGGGGTATTTTTGTTTGTTTTTGTTGGCTGTTGCTTTTGTTTGGCCCACGCTACGCAAATCACGTATTCGCATTGTTGGCCGAGTCGAGTTGATGCGCTTCTCTCTTCTGACTATTCCTCTAACCCGCTCGATATAGTGAATTAACCACCCAGGTGACATGAAGTCATTGCATTTTTGTCCATGTGGCTGTTTGCCAAAGTCGACGCGTTTCACGGCTGTTCATGGAACCGGGTTTTCCACTCGTACTCGTAGTCGCCCAACTCTACTCTACCACGTTATGTGGCCCCATTTCTGCACCAGACTAGACCTCATCAACACTAATGACCTGCTGCAATGACGTAGCCAATGCTGCTGTCTAAGGGTGGAAGCAGCCCAGTGGGAGATCGCTGTCGAACGGATTGCTGACTTCAATTCATAGTGAGTGGTGCTTTAATTCAATGCCCTACACAGCTGTGAGTCCTTTAAATTATTTAGAAAAAAATTTGAAATATCAAGCGCATTCTTTTCCTCATTTTGAGTTTCCAGATCAAATCCTTGGAATACATGTTGGACCATTTGATATTTTCATTTTCATAGATTATTTCATTATATATTTTTTTAACTCTAAATTTAATTACTTGTTTTTAATTTTGATATAATTTAATTTGTCACTTTAACTTTAACTTTACATTTTCTACTTTTTTTGTACAAGCTGGTGCAAATTTCTACTGATATACCATAAATCCCAAATATTCATTAGGTTAAGTATTCGCTTTACCGTATCAATAATTCTTTTACAGATACAAATAAATCGTTATTCTCAATATTATTTTTCTTAAAGACTTATCTTTTTGCCCCATAACTACGATTATATTCCAAAAGGCTGAGCCCCTACAAGCAAACCAAGCTGATAAATCATCAGCAGCAGCAGCAGAATCCTTCTGAATACCCGTACTGACTTCTATCTGGCTGCAGCTCCTGTTCGTTGCGTGAGCGTAATGCACATGTCAATATTAAATGCGTTACCGGCGTCAATGACGTTAGCGCCACTTAACGCTGTGAACAATGGCAGACAGGCAAGCTTCACAGACTGGCAGAGTGTCTGACCAGCAGGCCAGCAGTCAAGCATCCCCAGCCCAGCAGACAGATCGGCTCGGACACAGTCACAGATACGACCCGTCGACTGTCAAATGTGGAGTGTGAGGCAAAAATGTGCATTCCCAGGTCATATTTGCCGCATTATGTGACTTTAAATGCATTGAATATTTTTGAAGCGCTGACGATGTATACTGATGCTGATGCCAATGCGGACGGGAATGCTGATGCTGATGCAATGCGGCGTAGCTGAGCACTATCGCCATGGCAACATTCCTCTTTCTGCTTTTAATAACCAGTCAAATTCGTGCTCGAATAAATTAAAAATCAATCAGATTTCGCTTGTGTATCCTTTGGGCTTTTGTTTCTGTTATTGCCTGTGAAAGAATTTGTACAAATTATATTTGATTTATTCCCGTTGAGTTTCATGTTAAGGCGAATTGATTTTTTCCACTTGCAATGTTGCTTTTGCTGCTCATTAAATTGTGTACGTGGCAAAGTTATTACTTATTATATGCCAGCTCTCTGTTATTTTTCTTATTTATTATCAAGGACGATGCCACCTTCCGCTAACCCCGTTGAATACATTTTTCAGCGCGCTCGCGCAGAATAAGTGGCAAAAATTGTGGAGGCGACGAAGAAAACTGCGGGCAAATCTGCGTGGCGAAAAACAAAAGCGTTGTTAACTCGCAACTTGCAACTGGCTGGCAAACTCCTGAACTGTCTGTCTGCTAGTGGAGAACTGGGCTGGGGTCGAGTTTTCATAAATATTTATGGCTCCATTAAGGTGTGCATAAGACAGTCTGGAGGGCAGGAGCTGTAGCTCTGCAGCTGAGAGTCTATCTCCTACATCGAGCACTCGTTCATGGCATTAGTTTATTTTTGTGTAGTGTTTGTGCCGCATGCAACTTGAAAGCTGCACCATGACGTTAAGCCATGAAGCAAACATCGAATACCGAACAACGAGGCAATAATGAAATCGACTTCGCTGACAGCCAAAAGCCATTCGAGACACAGATTGCCAAAATCGTTTGCTTAGAAAATATTAATGCAGCGCTAATAAAGCGAATTAAGATCTGAGATACCAAAATATGGCAGCAGATAAAATGAGAAATACTAAAAGCTGATTAAAGATCAACACGAATATATAGTTAGTTAAAAGTTAGTTAAGTAATTGAAAATTTCGTAAAACACATTATAATGAGGAAATCTTAAATTTACAAACACAACAGATATTAATACTGAAATGTGTACTACAAAAACTAACGATTTTTTCCTCAAAAGAATCTACTAGCTAAAATCGGCTAAGAATAAGTTATCAGCAACCAAAAATGTAGAAAAAAAGTACTTATAAATATTAAAATTTCTTATGTGACATAATGATCTTATCTCTCATTTCGTGAATGCAAGTACCGCATCAAAAATGCAGAAGCGCATGTGAAAAAAAAATTGAAAAGAAAAGCGCGAAAACATCTAGTGGGAAAAGGCGACTTCCATGCAGCAAAATAGAATTCAAGTTGTGAACGGCATTTTCACATATAAAACCTGTAACCGGCAACGAGTCGCCAGCCAGCCAGTCCAAAAAGGATGCAGAGGCAGGAGACAAACTGGCAGACAGGCAGACAGACAACAGGCAGACAGACGGCAGTCAGGAAACGACGCCCACTCGTCCACTTCCCACAGACGTACCGCTGAATAATGCATACAAAAATATATATGAATATACATATACTATATAAAAATGTGTAAGCTTGTATTGTATATATATATATATTATATGTATATAGAAAGCTAAGTGCGAAAGTGAGTTGCATAGATGCAGCATAGCAGATGGGTCACAGCCAAAGCAAACGATGAGAGCAAAAATGAGACAGATACCGTACAAATAAAATCAAAATAAAACAATTTAGCAGGACCTGCCTGACTAGAAGTCATCCTTCATTCACTCTCCTCATATAACTGTATAATTTAAGAACTTAGACAGATTTTAACACTATTTATTAAAACGATTTTCAGATAATATAAGTTGTACTGTTTGCTTTGTAATCGAATCCAATGGCAGGCAGATAGTTTGTGCTTTACTTGATCGGAAAACTTCTGCCTTTGATTATCTTTCACAAAACTTCTTTAACTATTACAAACAATTTAGTTCGATTTTCAATTAGTAACTCTGAAGCTTCCCCAAGTTCAAAGGCTTAAAATATATATCCTTACTATACACTTCATTTTTGTGATTACCTTTCGGCTTCCATTGCAAGAGTATACAAATTAATGAATGCCAATCAACAACGCTTTAATAACGACAAAAGCAAAAGTTCTCCAGTGAAGAGTGTTTGGCTTGTCTGTTTTGGTTTTTTGAATAGATGAGATAGATCCACAGCTGACTGGAAGGTCGCTGTAAACATTTATCTCTAGACGATACCCGATAGGACTCGAAATATATATAAAATAAGCACTTGACTTCAGGTCAGCTAAAATCATATATCTTTCTAACCCATAAGCTCTTTGCTACAGGGTATAGAAATATGTAGAATATGAAGGCGGCAGCTGGAGACGACGACAGCCAAGACTTGTGTGTAGTAATATTTTCTTTAAATTATGTGATAAATATAAATAGATGTATATATGCGAGCAGAATGTGGGACGCCTGTGAGGACACGGATAAGGTCGAAGTTCGGGGGCTACGTGACACATGTGCCATGAAGACCTGGTGGGTAGATTGTAGGATGCTACGGTTTATTAGTGTAAGTGCGTTGGCGTCTGCAGGCCGAAGATGGTTGAAGCTAGAATAGAGACTTTTTACTGTAATTGGAAGTCTCCGGGGTTTGTTATAAATAAAGGCTACGTTCAGTGGCCAGGTGTTGATAAAAATGACAGGCTAAGTGTGAAAACACTCCCTGCTGAAATGCCAAAACATAAAGTACAAGGATATAGTTGATGCAGGGAAATAACTAAAGATTTATGTTTGAATTATGATTCTTTTCAAATGTACGTTTAAAGTACAGTTGCTTGTTCTTTGCAAATTTTCAGCACGATCATACGATTTTATGCGCTGAATTTAACAGCACACTCTTTACGTATACCCGTATAAATTAACGTTGAAGCTTGTTAATTGCTCTCGAACTCACCTGATCCGTAAAGTTGTCCGTGTGAAAAAGGACCTTCACGTAGCTCGTCTCGCTGATGAAGGTTTGTGGCTGTTCGGCTTCGCCACAGAACATGCCCGGCTCCCGGCGATTGGAAACGTCTGTTTTAGCATTGCCATCAACAATCTGCGAAAATGGACAACAACAATAGCGACAGCAAAATGAATGCCACATAAAGTCAAATCAAATGATAAGCAAGGACAACAGTCGCCACATAAATTGCTAGGCGAGCGCGAATTGTGTTCGATGGCGCCTGCAACGCTGTCCTGCCCCATAAAGCTGTCCGCTGATGCGGTGCACGCAACGCGTCGTATGAATTACGTGGTTGCATATGTCATCATTTAGGCGAGGCAAAGGTTATAAATTAGATTTGATTGCAACGATGCCCATAAATCAGAGGTCGCTTTTGGGGCGTTGCGGTTGCAATTTGAGTGCGGTGGTTACGCTCACCTGCAGATATCCGCCATCGCAGTGGGTGGCATTGAGCAGTTGGCCGACTTTGAACTTCTTGAAACGCAGCCGGAGCACAAAGTCGCGGGGTGCACCCTTGAGGGTGCGAAAACGATACCAGCAGGTCAAGGGACGTCCCAAGTTCTGATTGCTGACCTCCGGCGAGCTGATATCCTCGAATATGTCCACCGTTTTATTGCAATGATCTTTGGAGATGTCCGAGGAGCTGCCACCACCACCGCCACCACCGCCGCCACCGCTGCCACTGCCGCCTGCAAGTATGAAAAAAAAAAGAATAAAGACATAATCAAGTTAGCTTATTAAGACCAGAGCACAACCAGTACCACAAGCGTTGAAAATTCATTGTGCCTAATTTATACAGCGAATGCATAAATGACAAAGGGACATTGTGCTGAATTTGTAATTCTCAGTCTGGCTGTCAGACCCCCCGACCCACTGCCCCCTCCTCCCACACCACCCCGCCCCTCCACGCCCCACTACCAAAATGCAAAAGACGCAATCGTCGACCGTTGTCGTCGCTAAATCTAACAAAGGCCATGGACAGGACCTCCGTGTTGCTCACGTCTCCACTCACCCACTCACCTACCAGCACCGTCAACTCATAGCAGCACCCACACCACCACCGCAAGCCCCTAGCACCACTTCAGCAGTCAACGCGCGTAAAATTTTGAGCACGGAGTCGACTCGAGTCTCGAGCTTTGAGTCGTTGTTGTTTTTGAATGGTTTTCTTATGAAATTGGCCAGCCAGGCGTATTGCAAGTTTGTTCCATGCTCCGGCTGATGACTGTAATGCAAAGCAAGCACAAATGTTCTGTAGTTCTGTTGCTCAACTATGAGCTTACTTAGAGCAAACGATATAAATTAGCAACTTTATGGATTCAACACTAAGTCGAATTTTGTTATTTTTGTTACACGCTTGAGCTGAACACATTAATCAGCTTTCAACTCAAAACTCAATTTCTTTAAGTTTCCAAAGTTTAGAATGATTATCCAAATGGTAATAACTTCTGAATTGTTTTTCAATCTTGTACAATTAGTAAGTTAACAGGTCATAATCAGTTTGTGATGAATAGCATCAGCCATGTAAAACAAGCTTGATGTACTGCCAAAAAACAAAAGATTTATTTAATTTTGGTATCAGAGCTCTTTAAACTAAATATATGTACTTATAGTCTTGATAGGATCGGGAATGTCCTATATACATAGCCTTAGAGTATTATTTTTCTTTTTTTGGTCAGTCTTGAATTATTCTTAATCATAAGTTGCTTGTCGCAGGAATTCCTGCTTTGTCTTTGGACACAAACAAAGTGGTTACGTGACCAACATATTTGTGCTCTGCAGCATTTCCGTTGATTGTTCTGTCATTCTTTTGGGACATCCATGATTTCGGGACTGGGTTGCAAATTAGTGCTCGTCAGTGTAGTCGCCAACAATTGCCAACATCTAGTTAAATTATGAATGCCCATCGGGTATTTTTTTACCTTGTTAGCTGAGGCCATTTTAATCAGTGGAAATTCTAGGACTCTTTTGAGCTTGATGACAGATTTCAAATCAACTTGGGTTCAAGAGAAAGAAGCTTTGTAAATTTCGAAATTTCAAAATACAATATATAAAAATAAACAAAAAACCCCTAAGAAATTATATGATTAATTATAGATTTTCAAACCTTCTTCTCATTTGAAAAGGCTTCATCAAAAGCTTTTAAAGGTTCCACCAAACTTTAAGTAATTTCAGTCAACCGAACACATTATTACTCAACGTGATTTAATGCTGAGTATCGGCTTTCTCAAAGTTCTTTGATACATTAACTTTGTTAACTCTGGAATTACATTGCCACTATAATTAAATGTACAACTTAATCAGTATGAGGCAAGGCTGACATCAAAGGCTTAATGGAAATGTTATATATGCTTTAATTTAGCTTAAGGACATCAGACTAAGCCAGCCACAGGCAGATAGATTTCAAAGAGCTGGGCAAATCAATAGACGGAGAGCTCGTCAAAATTTGACAAACGCAATGCGCTTAGCTGCAGGCGGTGGCCGACCCACAGAGCCACCCAACTACCCAGTTACCCAGCTACCCAACCAAAACCACCAAACCACAAGTCGACGTCGTCGTTGGCCCCTAAAAGCCACGAGCACAGCACGCGCCAGAGCGGAGCCGAAGGAGAGGGGCTAAATGGAGGCTGTCAGCCATTTATTTGCAGTGGAAACAGCATTTCATATAAAATGGCTGCCAACTGAAGGGTGTAGAGCTGCGGAGAGAGCTGGGGAGAGCTGGGGAGAGCTGGGGAGAGCTGGAGAGAGCTGGTGGTGGGTGGAGTGTAGTTCTACCAAAAGTCGACAATGAAGGCAAAGCATAATAAATCTGTTTAATGTATCAACGTTTCATTATGGAATAAGTACGTTTCTCAGTCTATGTGGCAGGCTGTCAAAAGATAAGCAACACAATGGCTAGCTTCACTTTTGGTAATTAGCAGTGTGCCAAAGGACAGTTCACGGAACCACAATTCGTATCTGGAAAATCGTTGCTTGTGTTCTCCTCGAATACTCGGGACATTAATCAAAATTAACGACACTGACTGCTGCAAAAGAATTTACGGAAAAACATTAAAGATTTCATATAATAATAATATTTACGAATAGTGAGGATTTATTTGAATTTTATTTATTTTAGAGCCAAATAAGGCAAACAAATAATAAAATTTCCAGTACAAAAGTTTCAAAAAACTTTCTCAAGAAATTGTGTAACAAGCAAAAGAGCAATTAATTCATTGTATAATTTTTTTACTTTTCAATTTCAATTCATTAAAAGAGTTTTAAATTGTTGTGCGTATATTTGTTGTATGCTTTGTATAATTTTTTTACTCTCTTGCCTTTATTCTACCTATTTCCATAAAACCAGTTACAATTCCTCAACACAAATAGAATGAGGAATATTGATGGTTGGTAGTTTTTTGCAGCCAGAAAGCTTTCAACTGCCTATTAAACGAAGTGCATATCAATTCACTTCTCCTTCAGTCTCTACCTTTTTCGCAATACATTTTTAAGTCTAGTGTTTTGTTTACTGATTTGAGTAGTGCTTTCACTCAATGCACTTTCCACTTTCCACTTGACCATAGCTGCCGACAGCCCCTTCACCAGCCCCAAACAGAAACCATCTATCACTCAGCTCGAGCTCTTTGCATCCATCCACAGAAATAGACTGTGATTTATACACTACTTTAACGCAACTGGTGCGTTTCACATGTTTAAAGCCTTCACTCCTTGTATCTGTTCTTAATCTTCTAGCTAAGGAGGGAGTGTTCACAAAACTATTGTCACATACGATACGCCCACTAGACGGGTTAGAGACACATTGCGCAGATCGAAGAAAAAAACACAGTACAAGCAATGATATAGACAGGGTGTTAGACCTCCAACCTACCTCCCAACCCCTCCATGCCCTTGCCCCCTTGTATGGCAGACTAGCCAGGCTCATCGATTAGACGCGCCTTGCTGACTTCAAATGGCCAACGATTGGAGCAACGACAATCATTTTACACTCATAGAAAAACTTGTCTTAAAATAAAGAAATTGTCTTTATAAACTGTTAGAAAGGGAAATTTCCAAACTGGGTCAGTTATGTTTTTATCTTTTTTAAAAGAAGCAATAACCGCATGTTGCTGAGACTCTAAGCAATATTTTGTCTAAGTGTAGAAACAGTTGCCCGGACAGCAGAAGCATCAGACAGGTCATACCATAAAGATTACTTGACCTGGCGGCATACAGAAAACAACAGCAGCAGTAACAACATCAATAACAGGAAAATATCCAGAGGGGGCATAAAAGCCAAAGTCAAGTAGAAAAATTGTAATGTCGTCTTGTCTTTTGCATATATATATATATATGTATATATATCTATATATCTATTTTTTTTTAGCAGCCAAGGACAGTCACTGTGTCTGTCCGCCCACCATCCGCCCGCATTCCACATGTTGATATATTGTCAACAGACGCATGCCGCATTTGTCTCGGCTTTACTGTCTGGCCTCTCATTCTCAACACCGCTCGAGTGCCTCTTGCACAAGTATATCCTTTTTTTTTTTTTTTTGATAAAGGTTGACAAGCGTCTACCCCGCACCCATCGTAAAATCTAACACCCAATCTGCTGTATGCTGTGTTGTCAACAGTCATTGAGGAGGCAGTGAAAATCGATTATGAAAATCGTTTGCTGAAATTTCACACACACACAGCCGTAGAGAAAACGAGACTGAACGAGACCTTTTCAGCTTTCAAAGCTGGCTTAAATTGTCGCCTCGCAGCTTTTTGCATAAATATTTTAATAGAAATTCGTGCCTAAGCGGCTTCAACTATTTGCAGCTGGGCACCGAAGACATGGGTCCCCTCTCAAGGATTGATGTATGATGTGCCGCCTTTATATGGGTCCTTCCCAATCGAGGAGTCCCTTTCCAGTGGAGCAGCAAGAACTGTTCAATTCACTTAGCATCTGCGAGACGCTATTCATGGGTCGACCTTCGATATTGACTTATTCAAATAACTGATTTGAAATTTGATGAGTACCCAAGTAATAAAATACCAAATTACCAAATTTGCATATTACCCTACAAGAAAGGGAAATTTACATTTGGCATTCAATAAAATGGTTACCTTTCCCATGCTGGCAAAGTATTTCACCAATTTTCATTATGGAATGGATTTATAATCACGACCAGGTTTCTAGATTAATATTGCATTTAAATTTGAAAAAACGATTTTCGATTGAAAACAGCTTTTGGGGTCGTTTTCAAGCTTTCCACAGCCATCATTAAACTCTTCCCTACGAAATGCAAAAATCCATCATGGTTTCGCACATAAAGATGAATATATTATGCAGTATCTTCCAGTCGGGCTCTTTGAGTTGAGCATTTTTACTATTTTAAATATATAATTATGCAAGGAAAGCATTTATGACGAGGCTTCTTTACAATTATTTGCATTTTCTTATATATACATGAAACAGAATAATAAATAAATACAAATTCTTGAAATTCTTTCAGGCAGACGCATCTCTGAATTGCTTTAGGTATTTGTCGTTGTAGCTACTCGAGCTAAAAAGGATCCTTTAAGAAAGAAGTTGCATATACATTTTCACGACGTGCCACTTCAATCGCTAATGATTTCAGTTCAGTTCAATAACCATTCCTTGGGTCATTACGATTAACCATCAGCACTTGACAATCAAGCGTTCGTCTTCGAAATTGTGAAACCACAGTTAATTCAACGTCCCAAATACACAAATGAATATAAATGACTTAACGCCTTAAATACTAATGGCCAGCAAATTTCCTTATCTCACTCAAGCATACAGCAACAAACGCGAGCATTTTTCAAACATTTTTCCAGTCACTTTTTATCTGGTTTTCGCTGTTCGCTTTTTGCGACGAGCCAAAATAAGAAAACTTTTAACAAGACAATTTGTTAAAAAAGAAATCGGTATATATATATATGTTTTAGTATGTGTTTGTATACGTGTTTATTTGTGTGTGCATACTTATAAAGAAAATGCTCAACGGTCTTTATAGCTGTTTCCCGTCTGCCTGCCGTTGATAGATTAACTGTAACTGTGATGGATCATTTACTTAAATTATTAAAATTGCCTACTCAAATTTCACACACAAACAAACTGCAAACAATGTTACACCCCTCCCCCCACCCCCTGAGCGATGGCTTGAATGATTGACTGACTGATGGACAGATTGAATGCCCAACTGACGTAGAGAAGCTGTAAGAACTCAAAGCGGCAAATCTGTCAGTGAAATATGTAGCTAGCATAAAATCCAAATAAGCCAACGACAACAATAAAGTTGCCGGCCAACAAATTTGAAATATTTTAAGAAAGCTCTTTGGGAATATTGTGACACGGCTATGTTAAATTCGAAACCAATTTCAAAATTAAAATTTCTCTAAAGAAAGTAATTTTATCTGTTTCTAAAGACGGTCGACAGCTCATTTGAAGTTTAACTGCACATTTCATATTTCCATACTTAGCTCGAACAGGGTATTTAAACATCATGAGCGTCTGCTTAGCACTTTTGAGCCGTTTCTCTAATAATTTCATCAACATGAAAATCCATTAAAAAGTTTCCCTTTGGCATTTCCTCAGTTTAAGCACAGTGCTTTTTTGGGCAAAACAAAACAAAAAAACCAAAATACAAAAACAAAATTTTCACAATCAGAGCGTTTGCGTGTTTTATATATGGGCTTAGTTCAACTGGACCGGATACGAGAATTCCGAATTTAAGCTACCCAGAGTAACTTTGTGCTGCGATGCGTAAAAGTTTTTTTCATACTCTGAAAATGTGGATAAAAAGGGTATAATGAAGCTGTGCACAAATATGTAACATGCAGTAGAAAGCATCTACAATCCCATAAAGTATATATACTCTTAATCAGGATAATGTCTGTCTCTAACTCAGAGACTATGAGAGCTAGAGAATTAAAATTTGAAGTATAAGCTGTCGTTTATTTTATTTTATTTTATTTTATTTTATTGATGGCCCCCTTCGAATTTGCGAATATTTTGAGTAATATGGATAAGCTCGTAGTTTCATATATAACTTAACGTATACGACTTATGATAGGTATGGACTTGGGTTCAGGATATCTCCTAGTCGAGCACTCTCTCTCTCTCTCTCAACTAAACCTTTCATACTGGTTTTCATAGATTTTATTTGGGGCCAAACTCCATGGGCATATTTATATTGCGCGACCTTACATATTTTATGCTGACTTTTGCATTTTTGTACAGCAGAAAAACCAATTTTGTGACATTTTCATGTTTTGTGGGTGACAAATAGAAAACTGCGATGAGCATGAAAAAAAATCAAGAATTTTCATGCATTAGGTAAATGAAGCTATTTGAGGTTTGGTGGTAAGGGTGACGCAGAATGATGTCGCTATCTGTAGCCGACGGGCCTGTGTCATGGTAAATGAAGGGTTCAAAGTAAAGGAGAAAATTGATTTTGTGGCAGATGGATAGAAATGGCGGAAACTCATCAGCATCGTGCCCGGCAAACTCTTATTTAGTTTTTGTATATTGTATATCAAAAGCCAAAGAATCCCACCACAATTTGTGAGCTTTAATTTTTGTTGCTCATTTTTATTTGTAACAAGTTAAAGTTGAAATGATTGCTGAGCTTATGAAAAAGTTGAGCAGCATCTTGCTTAAGGATGTAGGACGTCATTTTGAAGTCTCTGATTTGAAAATAAAAAAAAAGTTACCTTTGAAATATATGAATAAATTGGAAATTAATATATTAAGATACTCAATGGGAAAAATTATCATAAAAATCAGTTGATTGATGTGTTTACGCAACAAATGAGTACAAACTTGTTTTTGATCCTAAAATCAAATGTAAAATTTCTACATTCGAACTGCTGCTCAAAATGTGACATGTTTTTGATTGAGTTGGGTAAAATTGGCAGCAAGTATGTATTACCTACTGAGCATATATTTTCGTAACAGCTAAAAAGTTAAGCTGTTTGCTTTCAATTTATCTAACCCCAATGAAATAAGCAGATGAAAAGCCCTTCAAGGAACATAAACGGCCAAACCCACAATCTGGCACCCAATTTACATTATAAATATTAGAGGAACCGAAGAGCAACCCCAAACCGGACAAGGAACCGAGCCTGCCTTCAATGATTAATTACCAGGCTTCAGTAGAATTTTGTTGAGCCATCAATTGCAAAAGAGAAAAGGCAAACAAACAATTTCAATAAGCAGCTACACTTTGAGGTCCCACTCTCCAATCTTGGGACTGCCGCTGTAATCCTCAATCAATCTGTTGACCTTCAGTCGTGGTACACACACACACACACACTCACACACATATATATATATAAACACTCATATAAACTGGAGCCATTACAAGATTCCTGCCATTAAGCTGCAATTAAAGAGCTCCAAATGAATTTATATACACATCCATAAATTAAACGAGCCTCACGCACATACACAAGCACACACACACACACCTTTAACACATCACACACACACACATATATTGCCCCGGGGCTTGACCAAGTTTTACGAGTTTGCCAGACGCATTTGTAGTCTTCATTCATTTCATTTAAGTTAATTAGATTCAATAATTTTGAGGCCTAAAGCGAGCGAAACCCAAATGGCTGCTGCGTGCCCAAAATGCCTAAATAGCCCACATAAATTGAGATTTATATGGGCGCCTAGGTGGAGTCAGTTCCTCCGACCATCTGCCATACAAGCTCAAGCAATTGAAATTTTGCCAATTCCTAGATTTTATGTGTGTACTAAAAATGAAAATTTAACGCGCCATAAAGGGACAAATTCATGTACTCGTAATGCCTATGATGTCTATGATTCACTCCCACTTGCCCATTTTGGCCTCTTTTCATTCATTTTTTCCTATAGATTTTCAGAGCGGAAATCCAGAAAACGGCTGGTCAGAACAAGAACAAAAAGAAATACAACAAAATTGCCCCTACTAAACGCTGCGGAAATTGTTTCATCAATTTGTTAATAAAACGGCACACAGCACACAAAACGTACACGTTCACACACAGGCAGACACACACACACACACACACACACACACACACACTCATACACACACTCATACACACAGAGATGGAGAGAGACAAATGTTTGACTTAATAAAATAAATTGTATAAATTGAAGTCTGTCATTTTGTGATTCCCATGCGTAACATTCGAGCTGCCAGCTCGCCCCCCCCATCAGAGTTAAGAGTTGAGTTGCGTTGAGTTGAGAGGCTGCCAGCCAGACGGGCCACATAAAACATAACAAATTGCATGAAATTTACGTGAAGCGTGTGTTTGCTTTTGGTTCCAGCACTCCACATCACTGCCATAACCCACATTCCGACCGCTCCTTGAGTGATCTCCTTGAAAATTGTCATGCATGGCATTCACATCACATGTGAGAGGAGTACATCAAATTTGGCTGGGGTCGTTTTGCTTGCCATCGAGAAAAAGACAATCAGGCAGCAGGCTGCGTCAAGTCTCACGAGTTGGCTGCCACATGACAAACGTCTCGACGACGTCTTGTCAGTGAGCCAAAAGTGTGTAGCCTAAAGCAGCATTTTAGCTGCAATACACGATTCTCGAAATTAGATGAAAATGTTGCCCCCGAAACGATGTCTCAATGCCCAACTGAAGACTGAAAGCTATTTATTTTTGTTGGACAATGTGGACAGTTTTGATTAGCCCACAAAGTGAAGAGTTAATCAAGAACAGTTGCAATCAAGCAAGTGCAATATATATTGCTTAAAAATTGTATATATTTTATATTTATTTAAAAATTAAAACAAATTACAGTGAATGAGAGAAATATGTAGTTAGAAACTAATTTATTGATTATTATGATTAGTTACGCATTAAGTAAGTCCATATGCTGTGGCAAACTAAATGAAATTAAGTGATTTATATAAATAATTATAATGTTCATTTACGCCCAAAATGTTACTCATACTCTACGCACTTATAAATCAAGCCTCCGACTTAATGCTGATGCTATAAACTAAGCCAGCTGAACTATAACCATTAAATTGACTCTTTTTGCATACTCTATTATGGATTATTGCAGATTCACGTGTGTTTTATTTAATCGTTATTAAATGTTGATTACTTCAAATGCGCAAATTATTTATGCAGTGAAAGATAAAAAAAAGACACAATTAAAAGCCGGCATTTATTGTCACGATAAAAAGGGCACATAATAAAATGTAAAGAGTATGAAAGCCATGGTATAATCTTGTCTCGCGTGTGTTGTAATACGCAGTGAGGATGAAACTTATAGCCGACAATTTAAGGCACAGCCAACGGAAGGACGATGAGCAGCAGGAGCAGCAGCAGCAGCAGCAGCTGTAGGACCAAAAAAAATGGAAAAAGCAGCTGAAATTGAAGCTGGCTCTGGAAAATGGACTCGCTCACGTACTGATAAAAATAACGGCAGAAAAATGACTATGGGCACAACAACAACAACAAGGCAAACAATAGTCAGAGGCCTCAGTTCTCAACGCACAAGCTAGCAATTTAATACGCAGATAAATATAAACACACGAAGGTGGAGAAACAACAAAAACAGCAACAACAACAACAAAAACAGCAACAACAACGACAACAACATCAACAACACCAACAACAATTTTAGATGGTAAAAATAGAAGATGAACTCGCTGGCACGCACATCGCTAAATTTGCTCATGAGTTGTGGGCGTACTGGGGCACATACATGCATGCATGTACACTCAGAAAACAAACAGACAACTTTGTAATTAAATTAAGTGCAAGCGTTGTCAGAGTTCGGCGAAGATTGAAAATCATAAAACAGAAAAAAAACATTCTGATTTTAAAATGAAAATTCGTTTAACCTCAAAATATAACTGAAAAACTTGCACAACAAACACGTAACAATAAAGATAGATTTTACAATCACGTTTCATTTTCAAACTTAAAAGTTGAAGTGGAATTCTATGTGCCATCTTCTCGAATTTCAGCCCTAATATTTCGCTAAGTGTACACATAGATCGTCGAGATGTATATTGAATGACAAGCGCGTGCTTCAACTGTGGACCAAGTCAATGCTCGTCATCAAGGGTTGTGTTGCTGTTGTCATTGTTGTTGTTGATTATGTTGATGATGCATGTTGTAATGTTTAGGGTTATGTTCTACAGTCTGCTTCACCCCTCCTCAATCATCCCCCCCTGTGTGCCTGTCGTGTTGAAACAAAGCCTAGACATTAACATGAACTGAATACAAGCCATGCAACGAGCTGAGCAAATGCAATTTGTCCCAATTGTAAGACGCCTCCAAATTCAAAATGTGCTACACGAGAGATGAGCCTGCCTAGAGGCAGGCTGCACTGACTGATGTTGGAGAGGGGAGGGGATGGGTCGGTGACGACACACGTTCCATGACAGGGATGTGGCATGCCATTTGAAACGTTATTAATATTTATACAGCTCTTCACATTCACCAAGAACTGCCAGCCGATTAATGGATTCGTTTAATTTAACGCGGCAATGGACAGAAGTGGGGAAAGCGGTTGATGTGTATACATAGCTCAGTATTATATAGGCGAATATGTAGATAGATAGATGGATGAATTACATATGCGGTTTAATTTCAACCGTTCAGAATAAAATACTGGAAAGTAAAAGCGATTTTTAATCACTATGATTGGAAATCAACTTTACTTTCAATTAACTTAATTCATTTTGAATTATACTTAAAATGCATATGACATAACTTCCGTTATATAGCTTAACTATATTCGTCAATTGATTTTATAATTACAAATCATTTCATTTGAAATTGGTATTTTTCCACATAGTCAATACAGATAAAACTTCGATGTACAATTGATATTGTTATGAAATAAATAATAATTACAGGAAAATTGCATTTAATTTGTACTTTGGAAATAAAATTTCGATATATCACAGAAGTTGATTCTGCGTTTCAATTATCCTAATTAAACGAACTTTCCACATTTACAAATATGGCAAAAAAATCACTTTTCACTTCATAATGCGTGTACTTAATATAATAGCCAGCAACACACTGCACCACAAATTCAATAAAATAAACACCGCGCATGAAAAAAATGAGATTTATTTATATTTTAATTATAATTTCGAGCAAGCAGCTTCTGGCGCCGAAGAATATTAAGCCGAGTTTCGAGATAACACCAAACTTTTTGAGACAAATAAACGACGCTTGTTTGGCGTATTCGTTCTCATAGGTAATATTACTACTGTTAAGAAAAAGTTGTAGCATGTGGCGTTTGAAAGAAATTATCATAAATTTTCATTAAAATTAAATTAAAAAACTTAATTTTAGACAGGCGAAGGCAGCGCGTAATAAACAAGTTAAAAGTCTAACCATAATTTGGTTTTTGGCCAACATGAAAGTAAACAAAAACAACGTGAAGGAAGGAAACAAGCCAGCCTGTGGATGCTGTAGAAGCCCGAGGACTTTATAAATTTATGCCACAACATACATATGTTGCTCTTGAACTTTATGAGCCACCAGCCAACGAGAGAAACCTCTTTATTCCCCACTCCCCTCCCATTCACTTGCTACTGCTGCTGTTGTTCTTGCTTACAGTTTATGTATAAGTTCTTTTTTGAGTAGCTTCCTCAATTGCGGGCCCTTGTTGGCAACGTGGTTAAGAAGCAGTAGCAGCAGCCAAGTTCATGACTTGGATTGGGTTCGGTTGGGTTGGGTTGGGTTTTGCGATTGCCTATGCAACTCCCTCGGGGTAAGCGAAAAAAAACAACAATAACTAAAAGAATTTATATATGTATGTATGTATACACAGATGGCATAGTCAAAGTTTTGCCCTTACGCTCAATTACAATGTAAAAGTTTGACAAGAAAATAACCGCATGGCAAACTTGCGAGTGGTTTGTAATACTTTTCAGGCTCTCCAGCCTGTATGCAACCCCATATTAATTATATACAGAAAATCCAAATCTTTTTCAACGTTCATCACTACCAATGCACCAATGTATTCAGCACTAAATTTTGCAACACAACATTTATTGACAAAGCAAAGGAAAATACAAAATGAAGAGCTAACAATTTCATAGCCAACGATTTTGTATATTGAATAATTGCAAATAGTTGGTCAGGCAAATCTGGTTGTATAAATAAATCAAATTAAAGCTCAACGCCGCATAATCAGAAAAGTAAATAAATATGCAAATAGATGCAGCTGCATATTGCAGCGAATAACGAGTAAACATTCAAACGCATACAAACATATATGTTTCGATATTTGCTTTAACAAATTGCTCACAATCATGACAAACACGACACAGAAAAATGCTTTGGCCCATACAAGAATTTATTGCATTTGAATTTGTCGACATTTTGTTATGTGAACAAAAGGACAGCAGCAGTGTAAAATCGACACAGCGATCCACAAACAAAACGTTCCAAGCGTGATGAGCGAGCATAAAACAATTACAATAAAATAAGGTTTTTCACTTCTTTTCATTTATTTTTATTTGTTTTCTTTTCCACTCGTTATAAATGAAATGAAAACAAATACCATGCATTGGCATACAAAATTCAACGTGATATTTTCAGCAAAATATCGCACAAAAACGCATATAAAAATTTCCTCTTTCGTTTTTGCAATAAAAATAATATCTGTGTTTTAACTTTAAATCTGACGAATTAATTCGCATTTCGTGCGTAAAAGTGCATTCGAATGCTTAAGGTGTGCAAATGCACATGGACACCAAACATATATATATTTTTAAATATGTCTGAGTGGCAGCTTATGGCATAAAAAGTCATGGTAATGTGGTAATTTAAAATTGAAAAATCGCAGATAATCGAAAAATATATATTATATAAATGTGTTCAACAATGAACACTCTTTTGGAAGAGCGCCATCATTAATTTTACCAATGAAGGGGGTTTCCTAAAAGAGTCCTTATTCCTAACACATATATTCATCAAGCCATGAAGCCATGTATATATATATATATATTTATATATACTTTCAGTGCTCCACAGTTTGTTAGAAATTCATGTAAATTGTCAGTTCTTGGCAGCCGTAAAGACTCAGTTATGCGTAATCATTTGTTTTAAATACAGAGCAACGCAATCTTTTTCACCTTCTTTATAGTCCACAAAAAAGGGTTCACATGAAATTTACATTATCCCGGCAAAATGCACGAATATTTGATGTATGCTATTTACTTAGAACTCCGTAAATTCAGCGAGCTTAGCAGGCGTAAAAAATTCTTTTTAATTGGCCCGAAAGCGAAAAAAGCCAGCGTCCTAAAAAATTCAATTGTTTAAGGACAGAAAGCCAAGTCAATATAATGCCAAAAATTATGCATAATAAGCGCACACACAGCAGCATACACACACACACACACACATCTCGAAAGAGTCAGAGTGAGAGAGAGGGAGAGAGAGAGAGAGTCAGAGTGAGAGAGAGAAACAGAAAGGCTGCTTGACAATTACCGCGTCGTTTCATTATAAAATTTATCGTATTACGTTGATGAAATCATTTGAAGGTTGCCGCTGGCTGCGCCTCGGATTATTTCCCTATTGGCTGACTGAGCTATGGCTGTATCGTTGTATATGGTGTGTATGCGTTTACACTGAAAGAAAACCACAGATTTCAACCATTTAACAAATATATAATTACCTAGCGTACTTTTATTTAATTTGCCTATCCAGATTTGAAAATGTTTAAAAATACATAAATAATTCTTGAACTTAAGCCTGAGCGTAAAAGCACATTAATAAGAAAAAACATTCTTAAAAGAAGTACATAATATTTAATGCAAAATTGTATTGTTTATTTAATTCCAAATTTTAAGTTCTTGATTTTAGAAATGACTGCACATGGTTTAAAAAATACAACTGTCAAATCATATTTGACTAATATCGTACCAATCTTAAATTATCAAAATTTTTCCAAGTGTATGCCTGAATTGGTATCCGCCTCATATGTGTGAGTGTGTGTGAGAGTGTGTGTGTGTGTGAGTTTGTAATCCCTTTGTGGCTTGGCAGCGAGACGCATTCGCTGCTAGGATTGTTTCATGTGGCGCACGCAATAATTATGAGATGTGGGAGTGGAGACTCCTGGCATGGATGGCAAACAGCCTCCAACCTCCGCCTGCTAGATCTTTTGTGTATTGTATACATGCCGTATATATAATTACACATGAATTTCAATTTCCCGCGGCTGTCTGCAATCTGCTCGACTGTTATTCCAGTACTTGCTTTGAACTGACAACTTTGCTTTTCGGCTTTATGGCGCCATATTTGCCATTTTTGACAGGACTTTAAAACTTTAATGGCCATGTTGCCTTACAGCGTTGCTATTATTGCTGTACTCGTCTCTTTTCTATTTGCCATTCGTATTTATTTGCTGTTGCTATTTCTTGCTTTGGCGCAATCCTTTCGCACAGAATTCCAATCCAAGAATCCTTAAACAGTTTGTGGGTCTGCGAGTAATTTGGCAAAAGTTTTAATGTACTCGCTGTTTTGTGGCTGTATTTGTTTTTGTCTTCAGTGGGTGGTCGTGTGGAATGGTGGGCGTGGCAGATGCTGCCTTTGCCTTGTAATTGAGTGTAAGCGCTAATTGGAATTTTGATGAAGTTCGGCGTGAATTTCGCAACAGTGGCGTGGATAGCGGTCGAAGGCGGCAGGCATTGAGTGGGAGGGGCAATGGATGAGACCAGTGTGCAATTATGTAACTAGCAGTTGAAAATGTTTCGAATTTCATGTGGTCGGTTGAATGTATTCAACATGACCTCTTTCTTTCCCTCTCCCTCTCCCTCTCTCTCTCTCTCTCTCTCTGTTTATGTATATTATGTGTGTGTGTGTATGTGTGTGTGTACTTCTAAGTGGGTGTGAGAGACCATCTTGTAGGCACTTGAGCTGGTTAACAAGTATACGCCAAGTTGCACACCACCAAATATTCTAAAAGCTAGTCCCGCAATCAATTAAATGGGAAATTCAGCTTAAGCAGAAAGCAGAATTTAAATTAACTTTTAGTTAAAATTCTAGCGTATTTAAAATGCTTATCAATAATAATATTTGTGCAAATTATTAAAATTAATCACTTAGATGATTAGAGATGCAGTCTGCTCTGCTGTTATTTGATTTCTAAATTTTAAAAACTAAAATTTGGTTTGATTAAATTCATTACAATCTTCACACAGCCTGACATGCTCTAGATATGATTTCACGTCGCTTCCAATCAAATTACACAAGAATAAAAAGTCCATACAGAAGCATAGACCACTTTTTTTTGTGCCGGCCACTGCGGCAATTTGTCTAATTTCTGTAACAAAATGCAAACAAACATTCATAAACAACAGCAACAGCAATAGCAACAAAAGCAACAACAACAACCAGAGTGGGAAGCAACTTTCAGACTTCCAGTCAAATGGACATGTGCATATTGCAATGGCAAAAACTTTTAGAAAACCTATTTTTTGCAGGCCCAACTTTGTTCCTTTTCCTCTCTCTCTCTCTCTCTCTTTTTTCTGCTTTTCTCTTTGTGTGTGCGTTGAGTTGATGGACTACTGACTACTGCCTAAGAGTCGAGAGTTGTGCACAAATGCAAATGCAATACAAAGTTTTGAGCGGAGCGAGTAGGACATAAAGGGTTGAGGGACACGACCTGAAGAGGCTTTTAAATGCAGGTTCCCTTTTCTTAGCAATATATATGAACTGTGCTTCTAGTCGCTGTCTTGGAAAATGAAAACATTTGCGGGCATAGACTTGATGTTGATGATGATGTTGTTGTTGCTGTTCTTGTTGTTGTTGTTGACAAAGCATAAAGTGCTGGCTGCTGACTGTTGGCAACTGCAGGTGGGTCCACTGTTTACATAGCCTCAATCATATAGCAGGCATGGAAGGCGGGCTGGTTGGCTGGCTGGCTCCTGTGCTAGAGAACGTTGTGCTTAAAAGGCTACCACGCCCGGGCAGAGTTTTTATTATGTCACACAAGTACTTCCTATGACACACAACTTCCTCGTTGAGGTTGAGTAAAAATTATAAAAAAAAACAACAGCAAAATAAAAAAATGAAAGGCAACGAAAAAAAAGAGGAAAATAAACAGGCCAGGACATCCATATCGCTGAGGGAGTATCCTTGTGTACGTCCAAGTCGCTGCACTTGAGCAACTGCCAAGCAATAAGGGTCCATTATGAATGCCACGCCCACCACCATGCCAACGGATTGTCGACTCTGTTTGTGTGCATTGTTGGCATAGACAAACTGCATGCAATTTCCTTGTTTATGTATTTTTTAAACTTTATACGCAGAGAGGCCATATTCTGCCATATTCCATGGAATGTGTCCGTGATTTTAATGAACAACATACGTAATGTATGTCGTACATACATACTATGATTTGCATGCACCACAGTTCATCTAGGGGAAACATACTTTATATCTCGGAAATTTTCGATGTCAGCATTTTTCTTAGTTAAGCTGACAAATAAATTCGAAAAAAAAATACAGTGCTTCAATATTAAATGGAGAATTTAAGGGGATAAATCAGTTCAGCTTTGGCAAAGAAGTGAAAGTTTAAGAAACAGAGGAATAAGAAGTGCAATTTGTATTTAATGGCTTGGTATTATTTTTACTTTCATTTAGAAAACCGCACTAAACACAGAAATTATAAAGATTTCTATACCAAAAAAATTCTTTATCATTAGAAAGGCTTATCTTCTATGATTCAGAAATATATTTCTTAATATTTCTAAAAAGCTCAGTTGGAAGTCACTCAAATAGCAGACAAATGATCGTGGTTGATATTTGTATACTGAATTTTAGATAAATATACCTTGGAATTAAGAAAAAAAAACTGTGGATTTAAAGAAACGACAATCATCCGTTATAGAAATATACTTTCTGAAAAATAGGGTAAATTACCCATTTTCTAAATGCCTTGCCGCATTTCTCCTTTTTTATGGATAACGGATATTCAATACCAAATTTTCAATCAAGGCAAATGCATTGTTCGCGTCGTTGTGTGTCTATAGTCTATATGTGTGCCAACAATAATGTATGCCTTTCATCTGCAAGTTTGAAAACTGCATATGTTGTCAAAACTCGTATGTTAGCGAACTTTTTGGGTTACATTTTCATCATATTACATATTTCATCATCAAACGAGGTGAAGTTTGCCCCACCGCTAATTGAAATTTCTGTTGATTGCAAGGGTGAATACAAATTGCAAAAGAATCTCTAGAAATTTATGATGGCAAAAACTTTTCGCCTACTGGCGGCTCCAATTCCTTTTGCTAGTTTTATGGCTTTTCTTTTAACAACGTGCATCGGCGCGTTTCCCCTTTTCACCAGTTTTCCGAGGGCTCCGCCTCAGTCTCCGTCATTTTCACTGCTATAGTCACAGTCAGAGAGATGCTCTTCAGTTCGCTTCAGCGTTTTTCATTTGGCAATTTGCATAGTTCAAGGGCTTTTCTAACTCAGTTTAGGGATCGTTTCCATTGGCAATTGCCAGCAGGCCATGGCCTCAAAAAATGTGTTTGGCCCCACAAAAAACAGCTGGCAACATTTGAAGCTGGATCGCGTGCAGCGAGAAATGAAATTGTTGCTTGTTGCAAAATGGGCAGGCAACAAAATTTGATTATCTACTATGTGAGAAAGTGTGTGCACTTTGTTTTTGGAACGGTCTGAAGTTTTTTTGAGAGGAAGCCATTTCAATATGACGTTTGAGCAAACAATTTTTTTGTCTTGGCTTTGTTTTTGCATAGCCAATATGCCTTTCCAAATGCAAAAGTGGAATCCAGAACTCCTATATGCCCACACAGTTTAATAGATAAAATAAGTTAAATATATAGTATATTCATACGAAAGTTAGTGACTTGAAGCTCGGAGTAAGGTCTCGCCTACTCCCGCCCCAAAGTTACCAAACCTGGAACACAGGTTACTAGGAACCTACTGCTAGTAAATACATTTCTGGTCCATATCTCGCGAAAATTTAGAGCTGCAACTATGAAATAATAAAAGGCGTTTTAATTAATATTCATTGGTTTCTATTACCAATTTGCACATATATAAAAGTAACTTTAGCGTATTCTTAAGTCATCTAAGTGCAAAGAAACTAAAATCAGTGGTCAGTAATTGAATATTTAGCACTCAAATGTGCTTTAAGCTTTCGAGAAACCTTAGCCCAACATGCTTCCCATTAGACCTGATAAGTTGCACTACATTAAATGTTGTCCAATTTACTTTGAGCTCTGAGCTGCACTTAATGCTCAGCAACAGCTTGTAGTCCATAAAGTTTGAATACACCTGTATGTGGCAACATAACAAACACAAAACGCGCATCCTCCAGCCGCCCCAGCCGCCGTGTGGCCCACGTTGCAGCCACAAAGGCCAAAAAATGCAAGTTGCACGTTCGCGGAAAATACTCGCAGACCTTCAGCTCAAGCCTGGCATCGTTGCATGTAAATCCCTTCAATGATTAATGTAATTTCACGCGCCACTTAACGTTATCCTTGCAAGGACATTATACTTAATTGCAGCGTCAGTTTGAATTTAACCGACATTCGCTTCACCTCGCCTCACCTAGCCACGCCTTGCCTCGCCTTTGCATTCGCCTTTGCCTTTGCCTCGCTTCCCATTTTTTGAGTTGCTGTTTTCGGCTTTTTTTTTTTTTTGTGTGTTAACTGCTTCGCTGCAATCACCTGAAATGTGCGGAGGTGCGGGCTTTGGGGGGACGTTAAATTTTTCGCCAGAATGCTTGCGGTCGTTTGGCGCCATGTCGAGTGTTCGTGTGAATTTATGAAAAAGATTTGCATGCTTGCGGGCATTTAAAGTTAAAAAGTGCACACACATCATTTGCTTCCGCTGCCATCAGCATCAGCAGGAAGGCGAGGAGGGCCACTGAACAGTAGTCCTCTTGGCCCAACCTCATCTTGCCCCCCAGCCTCATTGATGTTGTTGTGTTTTGATTACTGCTCCCGTGCAGGCGAGCTTGAAGCCAGAGAGCTGCCAGTTACCTTTATGTAGCCATGGTGAAAATGGGTTAATTGCGAATTTCATGTGCAATCTGCGACCTCTTCTCAGTTTGTAGTTACATTTAGCCTCCTTCGCCCACTATAAGGGGCGTGGATATGATGCATAATTTTCACTTAAAGCTCACATTACCAAAAACTTGATGAACCCATTGGGATTTTCTAAGCCATAATTAAATCAGTTTACTCTAATGCATTCCGGCTAAAACTTTATCTCTGCCACCTTAGGGGTTATAAAACTTACTAGAATTTATTTATATCTTTTAAACAACGAATGTTTTGATGAGTTTCCAAACATACCTGAAACGAGAGGAAACATATTATTTAATATGTGAATCATTTCACGCAAGTCTTTAAAAATGTATATAAAATGCATGTTCTAAATGAGAACAAGTTTCTTCGAATATTAAAATATTAATTTATACTTGCTGTATAAATTTATTCAAAATTGATACTCCTCCATAAATTATATCTTAAAGACATCCAAAAACAAGTCAAAATAACTTTAGCTTTAACTAGCTCTGACGTATCTTTAAAATTCCAAAAGCTTAAAAGCAATTGAATAATTAAAATCCAAATTCGTTTGCATGCAGACACTTTTGTATGTGAGAAACAATTTTTGAAAATTAAATAAATGTTTGAATGCAAAAAGCAAAGGTTGAAGAAAACTATGTAAAATCAGAAAAATGTTCAATAGCTAAAACAAACACAAATCTCATAATGTCAAACATCAGATTTGAAGAAGTCTCTATGAAAATGCCATGTGCCACATGGATTTGTGTTTGTTTTTGTGTTCTGTGTTTGTATTGGACTAGAATATAAATGGATAAACATGAAAATCGAAAACACTCGTAAATGAAACACCGCTCAATGCTGTCGGATGCAGCTGAAAGGGAATTGAATAAAATTCCAGATTGTAGCTGCAAATCAAATGACAAGCTGCAGCTCACTTTCCATCTTGAAGCTGCGGGACTCAAACTGTACCAAGGCAAAGGACAGGGGACATGAGGCAGTCTGTTCAGAGCTTCAATTTTGATTCCGCTCCATTTCGAATTCGATTATTGAGCAAGTACCCTGTATCCAATACGAGGTAGAAATGCTAAACATATAACTAAAGATGTAACGTCGGCTGTTTTTCAATGTAATGTTTATCTATATTTGTTTTGATTACAAAACATTATTGAATAAATGTAAGATTACAAATTTAATGTGCAGCATTCGTTATCAGATAATTTAAACAAAATATAAAACTTGGAAAATGTCTAAAAGTAAAAAGTTGGATATCTACTAGTCGACTGCTTGTAAGTCGAATACATTTTTGTTGATTGTCATTTTATGAACTTAAGGCAAGGACGCACAAATACATTGATACGCACACACAGATTAATGCTGGTAAAGGCCACCCTTTGGCAAGTCCTTGGTTCGAAATGACTTTTGCCTTTTTGCGGTGTGCTGCTGGTCAAAGCCAACAATAACAACAACAATAAAAACAGTAACAACAACAACAACAACAACATCATCAGTAATAACAACAACTTGAACATGAACATGAACACGAACAAGTTTATCTAAATTGCTGCTGCATCTGGCCCAAAAAGAGTAGCCAGAAGTACTTTAAGCTGTGGTCGGGTTTTTGCTGTGTGCTTCTCCATTCCCCCCAGTCTTTATTAAAAGAGGATATTTCTTTGGATTCTCTCGTATTTGCTCGTTGAATGGTTTTGCCTGTTGTTTTGTATCTTTAACTTGCAGCTGAACGTTGATTTGGGTCAATGCTATTTGTTTCTATAGAAAGATTCCGAGTTGGTTTTTGTTTGTCTACCTTTTTGCAATACGCTCATCGAAATAACGCAAAACTAATTGGTTTGTTAATTAAAAAATTGAACTCTATGCGCAATTGTTTTCTTTCCCTTTTGTTGCCAGGTCTCTTGTCTTATTTTTTAAAGGAATTTTCAACTTGGCGCTCACTTGGATGTGTCTTGCATCTGACCTCTGATTGATTTTTTTTTTTTGGAGCTTGAAGCAAAAAATAAAAAGAAATACTTTGGCTATCGTTCAGTATACTGCTCTTTTCACAAATAATTAAGATGCTACCATTGACAGTTGGTCTGAGCCGAGTCATAACCCATGATATACAATCAGATTGCTTTTTCTTTACTTATAGTTGTTGTTTTAAGAAAGTGTCCTTAACTGAAAAGGAAACGACGAAAAAGTGTACCATTAAATCCACAATAATATTGTAGTCCATTTCAGAATTATAAAGTTAGATATTTCTTAAAATTTGTGGGCAACTGACGTCAATTATAGTAAAGTGATCAGAGAATGGGTATACAAACACAAAGGACGGATCAAAAGAAATAGTTAAGTCGCATTTCTGTTCTTGTTTGCTTTTAATAGCCAGGCCAAATAGTTGTAATGAATAGTTCAAATCAAGCATTTTACTTACACTGCTCACATTCTCATCACACTTGGTCGCAAGTTCAATGTCTCTCTATGTCTTCACGTGGCAAGTGCAAACAATAGAAGCATATGACATGGGACACAAAACCCACCTCAACTCCAACTGTCAACTTCGAGCTGGCCAATTTGAATAGATGAGATTAGCAGCAGCAACAGCAGCAGCAACAACAAACTGGCAAGAGCCTTAACCTAAGCCCAAGCCCAAACCCAACCCAAACCCAATCTCAAATCCAATTCAGACTCATTCTGTGGCATTGTCTGGCGTTCAGATATGTTTTGTTAGTCAGGTGAGTCGTGGCACTGGTATGACGATGACGGTGCCAAAAATAACTGTTAATTCAAATGCAAAGCAAAGGTAACGTGCCAATGGACCAACGGACGAAAGGACCCAAGGACCAACGGACCAACGGACTGAACGACCAAATGCCAATGCAAACAAAAGCCGAGCCAGTTTCGAGACTAGCCGGGTTCTGTTCTCCTTTTACCATCTATCTATCCATCGGCTTGTGGGATTAAGCAGGCGACTTGATTAGATGTTGTTGTTATTGCCATACATTGGTGTCGTAGCATCCTTCACCTATGACAATACACTTCAAAACAATTATATATAGAATATGTTCTTGTAGAAAACGCATTCAAAGGAACTTTGTTAAAATAATCGATAATCCCGAAAATTTCTTATTTATTATTATTCATTCCCTTAAATTAGAAATACATATAAAATGTACTACAATCTTCGATGTTTCTCTGTTTTGTTTTAATATTATTTGGTTGCTTATAACTTAATTTAGAATTTGTATATTCAGGTGCTTTATAAAGATTTTTTAATTGCACTGCATGTACATTTTTCCGAGTGTAGCTTCGCATCTACCGCTCTTCATATTTCCTCTTCAGCACAGCTGTATTTGTGTTATTGCTGTTTGCTGTTGCCTCTATTGTTCTTGCTATTGTTTTTGCCGTTGCCGTTGCTACACTTGGCTTGGAACGTGCTGCCATTAGCTTGCCACTACAATATGCCATTTGCCATTGAATTTTCATCGACAGCAGCTTCAAACAATTCCAGATGCTTGCCAGCCATTTGCATATTTGTTTTTACTGAGACATGTCAGAAAGCATTAAACTATCGGTACGCTGGTATGGGGGGGCTTTAAGGGTTTACTCTCTTTCCATTTTAAGAACAATGCAAATTGACATGTGAACAGGCAGTAATTGTGCAATACTTTTAGAACGAATTTGGTTGCAAGACGGTAAATTATATTTATTTACGCATTGCAAAGTATTTAAGTGTCGATAATAGTTGTCAAACAAAAAACAAATTAGATAGCTTACTGCAGAGGCATTGAATTCATTGCTGACCTATCACATTTCACCTGCGACATCAGAAACAACCCTCGCTCGGAAAATATGGTAAATAATAAATTGACAACCTGCAAATTGTGCTTGTAACTGTGAAACGGTTTCAACATCAAATGTCTATATAAATTGCACTTGATTGGCCTGATTCCGTTTACCGGCCAATAGCATAAATTAAAATTGAGCTCAATCCCAATTTCAATATTTAAGCTCCAGTTTCTGCCCATCACTCATACGCAACGTGTGTCCAACTCGTATGTGTGTGTGTGTGTGTGTGCGTGTGTGTTCGTGTTTGTCCTTTCGTCCTTTCCTTGTATCTGTTTTCCTATCTGTCTGTCAGTCACTTTGCCATTATTATTTATACTTTCCCTTGTTATTTATTTAAAATGCATACGTTTATTTTTTCGGGTTGTGTGTTTGCTATTTTTTGGGTTGTGTACGGTTCGCTTACGCAAATTGTCGCAGCAAATTATTTTGCTTGTGAAAACCATAAAATTTACATTCACATTTATTAGTTTGCCATTTTGCAAGAGAACCGTAATCGGAGTCTTAGTTGTTCAGCCCAAGCGGAAGCTGTAGACATGTCTAAGCGGCTTTTCATGTCTTAAGTTGAGGCAGTAAGGCCCGACTGGCAAGTTTTGTTATTTGCTTTTACTTTAACTTGTTTCTGCCTGTTAGTTTGGCTAGTTTGTGGCTCCTAATGACCTGCAACTCGGATATATTGCCAACAAGGACATAAAACTTGAGTTGTGTCTTGTGTCGTAAATGAAAATTTGTAGAAACTTGTTAAATGTTTAACGTGGCGCAATGGTTTGCTGCACAGAAGAAGAAAAAGAAAACCTTAAGACTTAAAATCTTAGGAATTTCAAGCAGCATCCAAAATATAAATGCTTGACCTCTATTAGAAAATAGCATATAAATGAGTGAGAATTATTTAATTGAACTAAAGGATAGTCCAAAAAATATTGATAAATGAACTATTTGATTTATTCAACCTTATTTGAGAATCAAAGATTCATTTACAAATGCTAGAAGCAGAAAAAAACAAACAAAAATGCCTTCATTTGTTAAGCACATACCTTAAAATTAGAAAAACTTTGCACATAAACCTGACTAAGCGAAATATTTCAACAATTGTGCTGATTATACTCATGCTCTGTAGCTAATTTGTGAATCAGAAGTTAAGCTCGGAAAAATTGACATCAGTTGTGATATTAAACAAGTTGAGTTGATTATTTGGCACAGCTGCTGCTGGACTATAACTGGGTCGTAAACATTTTTATGCACTTTGCTGAATATTACACAATTACCAATTTAGCTTATACATTTCTGTTTACTTGTTTACTCAATACAAATAAATTTGCCAATTAGTTCAATAAACAACCAATTGCCATAAAAGCGAAATTCACACACCCCTCCCCTGTCTGTCCGTCCGCGCATCTGTCCGTGTATCCGTGTTTGTGCCGCCAGCTACTAATAAAAGTTAATCAAAATGCATGGACGATGACAGGGACTCAAAACGGAGAGTTAAGTGCTTGTCGCAGTGGCCCACAGCGATCTGACCAAGAAGGGGGAAGAAGTCAACGGCAGACAGACAGGCGCATAACTAACTAATTAATATTAATGCGCAGCGAATGCTAATTACCAACACTCACACACACACTCACACACACTCACACACACACACAAATACTCACAAACAGACGCATGAAGAGCGAAAAACAAAAAAAAATTAAGGCAGCAAAGTATTTTGCACACAATCATATGAAACGTGAGCAGCAGAAGATGCTCAGCGCATGCATAAAATAAAATAACAATAACAACAACAGCAACAAAAGGAGCAACAACAAGGACGAGCCCAGGACGAGTCCGAAATGGAAAAAGTTTGAGCGACGTCTGCATTGAAATGCACGCAAATTGAAATGAGCCGACTCCCACTCTGACCCTGGCCAGAGAATCCGTCGACACGTGTTGGCCATTTCAAAATGTAAACGTTAGCAAATACAGAGAAAGAGCGAAAGGGGAGAGAGAGCAGAGCGAGAGCGAGCGAGAAGGAGTCCATTAGTTGGATTTCCAGAATCCGGATTCTGCTACCATATCCGCCGCGTTGGCAACTCTCTGTAGGGGCTTATTTGCTTATTCATAAGCAAACATTAACTTAATTTCCATTCGAGAGAGTATGTGTGCTTGTATGTGTGTGTGTGTGCATGTGTGTGTGCATGTGTGTGTGCATGTGTGTGTGCATGTGTGTGTGTATCTGTATGAGTTTGGATTGCAAAAAGCATTCGCGAAATGTGATTATCAGCGAGAAAAGCGCAGGATGCACACACAAAAACACTCACAACTGCCAACAGCTGCTGAATAAAGAGACCAGTCAGTGTATGTGTGTGTGTGTGTGTATGTGTGTGTGTGTGTGTGTGCACATATTTGTATACAAACAGTTGTATCTGCTGTCAAAATGCATGAAACAAAAACAGGCAGCAAGCTGTAAAAATCGCAAACGACTTTGTATAAGAACAATTGAACTCATTGCAGTCTACCATATCCGACTGTGGCATACTCTACAATGCCTGCTGCTGATAGATTGCATAGCACCCAGAATTTTCTTAGCATATCCCGATCTCTTAAAAATGTTGTCATTAATCTACCTTTTAGATTTGTTGACCTAGCTGTAAACTGGTATCGATTTGCATTTATGGATGTTATTTAATACTAACTCCGATAACAGAGTATAAATATGTTTCGTGAGTCGTGAGAATCATGAATTCCATGAATCTGATTAAAGCATACGGATGCTTGAGTTAAATTAACATAGCAGAACTTAATTGAGAACGGGAGAAAACAATATTCTGTCATTTTAATTAGCTTTTCACTTGTGTAGTTAAACAGAAAAAATGTATAAAATTTTAAAAATAAATATCATATGTAAAACAAATAAGAGTGCGAATTTACTTGACTATAAGATACCCTTAATCCAACTCCGTAATGCAAAATATAAGTATATTAAAACTGAAATGTGATGAAATTTTAATGATAAAGATATCTTCTTAATAATTTAATATCTTAAAGTGGCCAATTTATATATTTGCATTTTTGAGTTTACTACGCAACCGAATTTTACTTGCTAACAAAACTTACGCTTTTCAGAATATCTGAATATTATAGGCATTTTATAGTTATAAAGTATGTGTTATTTTATAGTGCCATAAAGTAACACTTGGCAATTTTCCTCTACAAGCACATTGACAAACAGGCAATTTAGCAGCCACTGTAATAACAAAGACATTAAATGTCAAAAAGGTCGAGATTGAATGGTTTCTAAAGTCTGCAGTCACAGTTAAAATATATCAACCTTTCTTAAACTAGAAATTGTGTTACTTTCAGCTGTATTTTCTCATAAAACGATCAGTATACAATTTTAAATAGATGGCTTCAGGAAATACACAGAAATAGACTTTTAAGTTGGATTAGTTGTAAGTATAGATACTTAACAAGATTTAAAATAGCTAATGTTTTACAAAGTGTATGATATCAACTTTTATGAAATTCTTTCGAAAAAGTATATGTACATAAAAGAAAAACAAAAACATCATCGCGTGCAGCAAACCAATAAACAGCAATGCGTCAGAGAAGCAAATAAACAACTTCAACAGAAAAAATTGGTGAAACAAAATTTGCTGAGCAAACAGTGACGGTAGACGTAACATTGTTACTATATACATTTGTAAATGAAACACATGTATGCCGAATACACACACACAAATACACACATAAGCACACACACTCACACTCACACGGATGTATGTATGTTTAAGGATAAAGCACAAAGTTTACATTCACCCATACGCCGTGCTGAACATTGAGGCCATTTTGTTAATATTTAATATCAAATAAAGGCCCGACGCGGCGCAAAAAGGTGGTGAAAAAAGCGCCGGCGGTCAACGGAATTGAAACTGAAAATGGGAAAATGTATAATGGATAACCAAGTGGGCCCCAAAACTTTGAGTTTGCGTTGACTGAGTGAGTTTTGAATAAGAGCTCACCGTCCGAGTTGCCCTCAGGCCAGCAACGAATCCATCAAAACTGACCGCAGCCCCAAGCAGAATAGAGCAGAAATCTCCACTCAACTGGATGCCCTCAGCTGCTGGATGATGGGCATATGAGAAATGGACAGCACTTGCGGAACCATCTTCGGTTACGGTGCTGCAAAACGTGCCTTAAACTCTGTCCATTTATTTGGCTTGTTCTGCTGGGTTAATACCCAATTACTGTGCAAATTACTTCAAGTTTCTACCAAAACTTCTCCATGGACAACGCAATTTTTGTGCTGCATGTGTGTGGGTGTATGTGTGTGTGTGTGCTGTGTGTGTGTGTGTGTGAGTGAGCATGTGCGTGTAGCATTAAAGTTTTGCATGTGCCTCAAGCTGAGACGTGTCCTCCTGCAGGCAGACACAATACACACACACCACACTCCTGACACAGATAGCACTTAAAGCATTTTTAATAAACGCCATAATTTGCTTAAAGTTTTCCCATAACCAAGTGCACAAAATTTTAGTTTAGCTCGTTTAGCTTCCATATCCGAGCTTAGGTGTGAAAAGCTAAACAATTTTCTAGTTATCTTTATAGTTTCTCGCATTTAGCAACATAAAGATGTGAATATTGCATTGCGCGGTTACCAAATTTGGTCAGTTTTGTGTGAAAAGTGAATTAATAGGTAATTTTGTATGCATGACGACGTCTGGGATTACAGCTTAGTTATTAGCTGTTAGCTCATATTCACATATTAAAGCATAATTTGAATTTAGTTTTGGCTAAGCTGCAAAACTCAAAGCCATTCGTAAGCCTTTTATTCAACATTGAAAAGTGTGTAGAGTTCAGTAGTTTATTAACTTCTGAAATTGGTTTCAAACGGTTCCTTTCGACATTTTCTAGAGAAAACAACTCAAATTTAATTTTCTTAAACATTCCGAGCAAGCAATATACCAATTCAAATAAATGTAGTTAACTCCTAAATTGATTCCCAGTAAAATAAACAGATAATAATCAATATTTCAATCCAAACAAATGTCGTGAACACTTCAATTAATTTACCATAAAATTGTAAATAAAAAAATAGAAATAAATACAAATGTACTCTACAAAAAATAGGAATAGACCAATCCAAATAATATAGTTATCGTTTGAGTTTAATTCCATTAAATAAATAAATCAAAATATAGTAGTTAAGCTGTTAAGCTGGATTTATCCAGATCCATGCATAAATACTTCCTTAATACTTGTCTACAACAATATCTCACACATTGCCAGTTATCGGGCACATATCCATACATTATATATTTAATTCGATTAATTGTGAAGTTCGCCATTTTATGCAGCACAGTAAATAACCAGAAGCAAGCCAAGCATCCAATTTAAACGACCACCGAAAAGAGTCACCATTATAAAAGAAATTTATCTCTGCAAGCACTCAAGAGACTCATCAAAAAAAAAACAGAACAAGTTGAATGTATCTTTTGCAGAGTGTTCGTTTTAATTTTTTGTTGCTTAACAAAAAATAGTCTCGTACATCTGGGACAAATATAAACGCGACTGCCAAGCACAATATGTGATACTCTGAGCAGCTTCCATGTGGGCAAAGGGGGGAGTGGTGGTGTAGGTTACTGTGGATACCCTGGGGCCGCAACCGAAACAAAATCAGAAGCTACTGCGCTGACATTCAATGGCGAAATGCAAAACAGCGGGCGGAGATTACAGCTGGCGCCCAAAGGAGCGCACAAAACTTTTACTTTGACATATCACAAACAAGCACACACACACACACACACACACACACACACACACATGCACAGCAAAACAAACTAGTTGAGAGCAAACGCCAAAGGCTCGGCGCTTTTTACATTGACCGCCGAAGGGCACTCAAAATGCATATGAAAGCGGGGGAATCCCCAAAAGATTTCACTTTTGACTAAATCCACAATATATGCTACGTATGTGTTGTTATTTGTTTGTTTTTTAGCTAGAAAAAGCAGCTGCATACGCGCAACTAAGCACACTCAACACACACACACACACACTGACACAGAGAAAGAGACAGAGAGAGAGAGAGAGAGAGAGAGGGGAAGAGAGAGTGCGAGAGAGAGTTGGGTTCTCCAAGTGGACCTCTTAGCAAACACATTTCACTTGCTTTTTGCCCAACTATGTTGTACTTTCTTTTAAAAGCAAAACAAAAATTCACTTCTACTTAAAAATCAGATGTGCACACAAACATCAGCAAGAAAAACAACAACAACGCTCTCAAGTAAAATCAGTAAAAGCGCAATTTCCTTTTTGGCTGCTGTGTCGATTTTATTTCTCTCTGTGAAACGAAGCAACGAAACTGTGCATTTTCCCTAACTTTGAATTGACACAAACAAAATAAACAAAACGAAACCATCACAAAAAGAACTAAAAGCCAACGAAAATCGAAAGCGATCCTTAGTTGATAATTGGATGCATCGAATGTAGTCAACAAAATTTGATTTGAATGCAATGTACTCAATTTAACAGCAGCTGCATGAATAGAATAGAACCTCATCTAGCAAAATGGGTTCACAGTGTTTTTTATTCATTCATAAATAAGCGATTTTAAGTTTGCATAAGCTAGACAACATAATTGTTGTAGAATTTTGAATAGAAAATGTCATTTAAATTTTAATTGCGTAGTATTTTCAAGTTATTCAAAAACATATTTTCTTCGGATTTTAGAAAAGCCTTGCTTATGTGCCAAAAATACAAATGCCAGTATAAACATTTCAATCCATATTAATAGCAAAAGCAATCATACATCTTTCAGCACATGAATCAGATTTTCCAAGAGTTTTCTTCTAAACAGTGACTGTCTACAGTTCATGAAGCCCCTGCCTTATAACAAGGCCAGTTTGTGTTCAAACCGCTCAGTTCAGTTAGCAAGAGTGTTATTTCTGTCCCCACTTACACACACACACACATCACACACACACACTCACACACATGGAGGGACGACAATATTTTGCACAGTTTTCATTTAATTATTGCACATAACACAAAATGCCATTTATTTATTCAAGTGCTTGTTGAAGTTTACCCCGTTTCAGTAACATACATAAAAAAAAAAGTGGACGAGAAAAAATGGAAGGAGTGCACAAATAAAGGAGCAACAACAAAAACAATGGACAAACACTAAAATTTATGGTCATTTGGGGAATTTTACGCTTTTTCAGCTTTGGAGCGCCGCATTAAATGCTTACATGTTGATTTAACAGCCAGCAAAGGCAAACGAAACCGGCTACAAGGATTCAAGGATTCGTTTCTTCTTCCGCTACCCAACTACCCACCCACTCTTCATCCTGCTGGCAACTTAAAATGCTACTTTGCATGCACTTTGGCCAGGCAGCTGTTTTGTTTTAGCGCCCAGTTTCGTTTGGGGCTGCTGCTGCAAATCTTTGTTTATTTGCAGCTAAAATGCAAGGATTTATTGTAATTTTATACACCCTGGAAAAAGTGAAGCCCAAGGCAAAATTCCATTCCCCGTATGCTGTTGCTCTTCCTGCTGCTGCTGCTGTTGCTATTGTTGAAAATTATGGTTCCAACTCGGGAGCAAATTGCCAGGCATTCATAAACATATGCCAACCCGAAAGGTTTATTTGAAAGTTTTTTGGTGCACAATAAAGTAAAGAACATAACTTGAATAGCAAATACTCTATATGAGAATCGCAGAGAGGAAGTCATAATATTAGGGATACTGTTGTCAGTTGATAAGTGCATACCTAAATAAAGCAAACTCTACAACTATAAAATAAATCTCGATTAGCTGACAGTCAATTCTAAAGCCCGTCTGCTAAATGAGCATTTTCTCTTACCTTTTATTGCAATACCTTAGCAGAAATGTGGTTTCCGGCTTAAATTACTAAACAGTACTTTGATATTTAAGTTAATTTTTGGCTAAGCCTTGGTTTGATTAGTTATATGTCATGTTGTCATGTTAGTTTCCTTGGCTGTGGCTAAATCAAAATGAGCCCTAATTGTTTGTGGGAATTAAACTTTACAAGACAGATTTTAATGATGATGTTTCTATTTCGAAACAGCTAATAATAATATTTGCGAAGACTTATTTGTAATTATTTTGTTTCTGTTGTCAGAAGTGATGTGTTGTCAAATAGTTTGTTGCACAGTAGCTTAATCTAATATACCGACAAATATATTTGAATAGTAGCAGCAAACAGTCAGAATAAATAAATCAATTAACTGACAATTCCATATACGCTTGTCAAGACTGTACCTGCTGCTGCTGGCTGTATTCAGTTTTGTTTTTTTTTGGTTTTTTGGCAGTTTGTTGTCAGTGCAAACTGGCAACATATTTGACGTGACGCTGATTTAAAGCCAGTAAGGGGTGCGGTAGGGTTGTCAACATGCCATATGCAAATGACTTGCTTATCAAATAAAGTAGGACCAGGGGTGTGCACTCTGCTCTTTGCACAAAGTGTCGGGTGTTAAAGTGTCACAACAGTGCGTATGCGCAATTTTCACATTGTTTCAATATTACACATACATTAAACAGTACACATATAGTTTGGGGGTGTGAGTGGAAGTGGGAGTAACAGTAGGAGTGGGAGTGGGAGTGGCACACAGGCAAAATGCCTGTCGGTCGTCTCGGGTTTTTGGGTTTGGGTTTTTTTGCCTGCGGCCTTTGCAAGTATGCACAAGTAATGTGAGAAAATTAAATTTTTCGCTGCTCCCGCAAATGTCGGTGTTTGTGTGTGTGTGTGTATGTTCTTGCGGATTACTCAGACGGTTACAATTGTGTGCTACGTGTAAGCAACGAGATTCGGCTCCCCAACAAACACACCCCCCTGAAGGGGCGTCAAAAATAAAACTTAATTCCACACTGTGGAACCCAAACTGTGCTTAAGTACGTTTCGCCTCTGTGTACGCTTTAAATTAAATTAAATTACGCATTTTGTTGAGTTTGCTTTATGCTGCTGCTGTTGTTGTTGTTGTTGTGGTTGTTGTTTTTGCTAAGCACATTTTCTTAATTGAATTTGTAAGCAAAAGTGATTATCATTGAATTTGCCATGTGATTTATTAGAGCCCGATTTGCAAGAGTCTGTGACAAATGCGCTGGCGTCAAATTACCAGATGATTGTTCCCGTCTAAGCGTCTTACGTCCCAACAAATGCACAGAGATGATAAGCATCGCGTAACTGATTGAACATTTTGTCGGCATGCAGATTAAAGATGTCGTAAACTGTCTTTCATTGGCTGAAGCATAATTTGCTGAATATTAATTAGGCTGACTCTTTGATTGCATTCCCAATCTTATAATTACAATGTCGCAAATCGCTAATCAGAAATGTCTTGCTATTCAATTACCAGTTAAATAGAAACTTAAATTGAATATGCTTATGTGCAAAGCAACAGACATATTAAATTAAAAAGCACAGCATAAAAATTGACTACTCATATTATTATTATTGTGACCTGGTTTAAATTGATTGTTGCACAAATTCAAGTTGGATTGAGGGTTTCTATGTGCTTCGAGCTTAATATATGTTTCCCTACCATTCTGCTTCTGCCCACTTCGTTTGTCTTATATTATTTTTCATATCTTGCAATAGCAGGAAAGTCTTTCCTCCATAAAATTCCCCCTGCATTACAATATAAATTGAGTAATTATAGCACTACTTAGCATCTCGCTCTATAGTTGACTCTCACTCTTACCCGCTTAATGTTTTATTCTATGCATTCACTTAATATCTTTCTAACCCATCCTCGTCGCAATAAAACCATTACCTTCGTGATATCTCTGACCACACATTGCTGATGAATAGATAGAAGCAATTTCCCTGCTAACATACTTTTTGCTTATCGTTTCATTACACACTCTCTCTCTCTCTCTCTCGCTCTCTCTCTTTATTTCTCTCCCGTTTTGACTCCAACTTTTTATTTTCTTATTCGAACTATTGCTTTTTTTCGCATCATTTGACAACCAAATAATAAATAAATGATGCAAAACGTTCCCGTCTATTTAAGCAGCTTTTCACTTTCTGAAGAATCTCGGATTTAACTTGTCAAAGAAATGTTTTGTGTGCATATTATATACATATGTATCTATATGCATAGGTAATTGAACAGGACACTATCCCCGCCTCATCCTTCTGCACATAACGCCCCATTAAGCACAGCATACGCATCATTTAAATTCAATCAAAGTCGTTCGACTCAAATGTCAATGGTCGCCGACTGACAGCCACAAAAGCCGCAAAAACTCTTCTCAAGCTCAGCAAACGTTACACACAAATGCCAAATTTCTCATGGCTGTGTGTGTGTGTCTGTGTGTGTGTGTGCTCGATTGGTGGTGTGAGTGGAAAAAGCGCTTAACCAATAAAGCCGCAAGCACTAGCAGAAAGTGCTACTACGACTAATTGAGTTGCACGGCCAACTAAGGAGAGGAAAAACTTCGGCGGCTGTTGAACCAAACTGCCAATTAAGGGACACTGAACGTTGAAGCCTGATACATATATAGATATAAATATATATATATATATATATATATACATATATAGGCGAGCACAAGATTGGAGTGGTGTGTAGCTAACGGCACTTTTTGAATCAGAAATAAAGAAAAAGATTTTTGCACAGCCATTGAATTTCACAGCATTCATCATGGAATTTGTTTGAAACACTCTCCGAGTGAAATCACAGTTGATGCATGTCTTGACTGCGAAAATTGTGCTAACAGGAAATGGTGGAAATTCTAATGTGAATTTTATGGCCACACATAACGAAATTTTCGTAGCAGGACAGGAAAATGGTTGGTTGCCCAAGGAGCAATTGCTTCTAAATGCTCCACAATGTCAGGCCACTTGATGCTGAAGCCTTGCCTATCTGTGTAACTTTCGGCCTGCCCCTCTGCCGCCACCCATCGCGCTCTGTATCCACTATCTATTCATGTACCGGAAATGCTTGGCATGCCTCATTGAAGCTCGTTAGCTGACTTATGCCGAGCCGAGCCGAGCCGACGCAGGCAGCGAACTCATGTTGACAGCTCATGGCGGGCAATTTCAATTGAAATAAATCTTTACACAAAATTTGCCAATTTGTTGTCATGGGCACAGACACACACACACACACACAAAAAAAAACGCAGACTTATATATACACGTATCGCCCTCACATGTAGCCACGCCCATTAGCCCATTACACACATCATGCACGAAAGAAACGCCCAATTGCCTCGCCAATATCCTTGTTGCCATTGTCAATACTTGAGCCTTTTTGCAGCTCATTCCCAGCCGTTTGTTTGCCTCAATTCTCGATTTACTTTCTTTTCGCTTTACCCCACACCACGCCCCCGCCACACGCATCTCGCATCCGCCTTTCTCCCTCCTTTCATCGCTTGTGCTCAAGTACTTTGCTCAAGTGCAGATTAGCAAGATTTTACAGCAATGTTGATCCCTTGCCTGTCATACTTAAGACTACTCGGTTGTTTTTTCTCCACTAGCTGGCAGAAGAGGTTTCTTAAGAAAGCCCAAGGAATCGATTGGATAGTGTGCAAATGATTTGGATTTCTTCTATTTTCAAATTAGTTTAATAAACAGTTTTATATTACATTTATATTTATATTTATACAAGGAAATCAATTTCAACCTGATCTAATAATATTTACCAGCAGAAAGACCGTAAGTAAATTAAAACAAGCTCTGTTCTGTTTTATGCGGCAAACTCATGTCATTTTAGTTTATTTTAACTAGTCGAATGCAAATTTCAATGGAGCCCAAATAAGTAGGCAACTCAAAATTTGTATTTGAGCAAATTTTTGATGCTGTTTGTGCTCGCTCTGAGTGACGCACAAAGTTTTCCATTTATGGTAATTTCTTAATTTCACGCAGCTACCACAGCTCTAGGCTTGTCCATGCCACGCACACACACACACACACACACACTCACTCCTCTTTCAGCAACGCCCCTCATTGCGTCACGTGCGACAATACAAAAATTAGGCTAATGCGAGCCTTTGTCGAGCGGCCAAACGCAAGAAAGACAGAAAGAAAGGAAGAAAAAAAAATTGGTCGGGCTCTGACTGAAACGAAATCATTTGCACCTTTAAAAAGGCATTAAAATGCGACTAGGACTGCAGAGAGGCAATCAACGGTACACACGCAGAAAAATGCCTGCGAAACCCTGCGTTTTCTTGCTAGCCAAACAAATTAGAGCACGCACGAGTGCATTGGCCACAAAAATGATTTGATGAAGCCCACAGCCAGCGACACCGACAGCGACAGCCAAAGGGAATGATGTTAGTGAAAGCACACAGGTAAATGTCACGCACGTGAAACTTTTCGCTTCGGCCTGCTTTCCGGGGCGTGTCCAATTACAGCAATAATTGAGTAGCTGGCAACCAACCAAAAAAACCCAACAAAAAAAAAAACGAGAAGAAAAGAAAAAACAAGAAAGTGTCCAAAAAGTTTGGCCCCTGGTCATGTGAATGTGCGGCTACTAGAAATGCAAAATAAGTGCCTACAGCGAAGCACTGGCAGTCATTACAGCCAGACACAGCATGGGGGCGTATACGCAATTTAAGCCGCTTAAAGCTACACTGGCCAAAAATATGAACCGACAACGAAATGACACGAAACGAGACGAGACGAAATCTGTCGCTCGACTTAAGTATTTCGGGAGTTGGCATCTCAGGCCGCTAAGCTGCAGGCACATCATATATCCAGCGGCGGCTCCAAGGAGACTACAACGAAACGCAAAAAGTCCTTAAGCACGCAAGAGAAAACAAAAAAAAAACGAAAAAAAAGAAAAAAAAAGAAAAAAGAAAAAACATTTCACACTACCGTCACAGACTTTGGCGCTTAAGAGCGTCGATGGCAGCATGATGATGATGACGAGAATGAGAATGTGACTGCCGAGAGGGGCAAGGAGTACGGAGTCCGGAGTCAAGTGTCGGCTGAGCACCACGCGTGGCTTCAACAGTAACTGTAGTCGGCAAATGCGACCTATGACGGTCGCCAAAGTGTTGCATGTGGTGGGCGAGGGGGGCGTGTTGCCTCCGCTTAACATAGACATGAAGTTAAGTGGCGTAAAGCGTGTACTTAATCGCTTACAGCATTAGAATTTGAAATTGAATATCATAAAAGATATTCGAAGAGCGCAAAAAACAAACTAGCGGAAAAAAATGAAAAAAATGACAGAACCAAACTGAAAGCAACAAAAAACACACAGCAAATAGTTGTAAAATGTTTGGCCAATGCGCAAAAGGGGAGGGAAAACCATTCACCGTTGCCATATTTAGTTGGCAGAAGGGGTGGTGGAGGTAGCCGGGGTGGACGCGTTGGGCTACACATCATGCCCTGTATAATCTGCTTTTGTTTGAAATAGTTGAGTGTCTATCTTTGTCGAAGGAGTCGAGTCGCACTCGCTCTCGGGCTAAAAGTAAACGTTCAACTCAATAGCGGAATGCAAGTTATTTAAGATATGCAAATTTAACATGGCTTAGACAGAATAACAATTTGAATATGCTGTAATTCTAGTAAGTGGCACTTAATTGAAACGCGTAAAGTAAAAGTTCATAGTTTATACGAAGTTTTACACTCGAAAGTTTGCTCTAAAGTCTTCTTTGGTTTCTTGTTGTTCTACCGAGTAGTAAAGTCTTTGAAAATCGGGTTCCATTTTTACTCAGCTAAGGCTTTGAGAATTTTTGACGCTTGACCCTATAAGCCATTTTTGAGGAAAGAATTTTAGCCTGAAAACAAAATTGATTTCCAAAGGCAATGCCTCTTTTGAATGAAATATTATTTAAAATAGTACAAATTTGTGTTTCATATAAAAATGAATTCCCAATTAAACCTTATAGAAATAAAATGCATGGAACAATTATTTAGCACTTGTACGTAATTGGATTCCGAGCCGGACATTAAAAAAGTCCTAAAACCGAACTTTTCATGTATTTCATTATAATTTTTTTTCAATTCAGTTTCGAATTGGCTGAGTTAAAACTATTGAAATTTATTGCTACATAAATGGATTTTACAGTTTTTATATTTGCATTGTTGTTGATAAAGTTATAAATCGCATTTGTTCAACATTTGTTTTGTAATTAAAGTGAAGTTTGGTTTGTTCTCTGCACGTATTTTTAGGGGAGGTGAATGTTGAAATTAAAACACTGTTTGCTTTTTAGAGAGCACACTTCAAAATGTTGGCCCCGATGGCATTAAAAATTGATGACATTTTGACAATTGATGGCCGCGCACCGATCCAAGAAATCGATAACATAAAATATGCATTGCGCCCGTTGTGAAAGCAGATTGAAGCAGTGGATGCGCAAAAGGGATGGACAAGAGATGGAAATGGAAAGGCATGCATTGGAGGGACAGGATAGGACGGGACAGGACATGGCAGGGCACGACAGGACAGCTGCCAATTTACAGATTGCTTTTATCATCTTAATTTGATTTGAGTAGTGTTTGTATTTTTGGCTATTGAGTTTTGGGTGGGGTTGCCTGTTAAAGGCAGCAAATGTCTACCAAAATCCCACAATTAGGAGTGAAATCAATTATTTAATATATAATTGTTTAATGTACCTAATTGCAATTCAATAACCGTTGACTATTTTACCAAGCCAAGCAGTCACTCAAAAATGTACATTAATCAATTATACAGCATGCGAGCAATGACAATTCTAAGTAATATATAGATAATTTAAACGTTACCTATTCTTCTTCTTTTGTAATTAGATGCTAATCAAATTGACTTTAATCGATATATATTTTTATTCTTCTTTTGTAAATTGATGCCAATCAAAACAAAGACAAATTAAGTTGATTATTTGACACCATCAACTCAAGTTTAGCTTGTTCAAATCAAGTATGCAAAGCGAAATACTGAAACGTAACTAAACTTTTAAAAATTATAGCATTGATATTTTCAATACGAACAATCGAAAACAATTTTCAAAAATGTTTGCATTTCTCATGTGTTTTTTAATAATTTTACAAGTTGTTTGCGGTTTTCTGATCACTGTCGATTCACATGAAACGGTTTGTTTCTTCGATCGCGCCCAAAAAAAGGACAAGATCACAATTAGCTTTGAGGTGATGGAGGGTGGCTTCAAGGACATTGCCGTGTACATTTCAGGACCAAACGATGATCGACTATATCAGGCGGAATCGGAGACCAGTGGCAAATATACGTTTGCAGCAATTAACGATGGCCAATATACGCTCTGCTTTGACAACGAGAAGTCCACATTGACGCCCAAAATCCTAATGTTTCATTTCATAGTCGTCCGCGATCTGACCCACTACAACGATCCGCATAAGCGCAGCGACGATGTCGTCGAGCAGAGTGTCCTGCAGGCGAACATCAATGAGCTGGCCAGTCTGATGGTGGCCATCAAGCACGAACAGGAGTATATGCATGTGCGCTACAAAGGACACCTGGAGATCAACGATAGCGCTCACTTTCGCATTATAGCCTGGTCTATTTTTGGACCATCGCTGCTGCTGGCCATGACGCTGCTGGAGATCTACTACCTGAAGCGTTTCTTTGAGGTCAAGTGTGTTGTTTAAGCTTAAATTGTGGCAAAATAAATAAGTCCAGCAAAGTCCAGGCAAAGAATGTCCTCGAACAATTTATTGCAATTTTCTCGTAGCCTCTAGATTTCTATATGGATAAATATCTTTTTGCTGAAGGCAGCACATATGTCGGAGATAACCACATCAGACATCGGAACAATCAGTTGAGAGGAACAATCAGTTAAGGTTACATATCCTGGTAGACCAGAGTTAATAACACATTTAAGTTTTTTTGCAAAATAAATCAATGATTGCTGTGCTAACTTTGAAGAATTTACACAAATTACGAACCTTAGGCTAAAGTTGAAAAGTGGCTTATTCAAATCACAGTTTGGAAATTTATGCAACTGACACAATTTAAGTTAGCTCATTGCCATTGGCCATAACTTAGTTAGGGTTGCGGTACAGCAATTACTTCTGCTTTATGCTAGAATCTCATTTAGGACAAGCCAAGTTTATTGACTTGGTCCATATTAAACACATCATTGAACAATTTTCATTTTCAATCTGTCTCTCTCTCGCTTGCTCAAGTTATCTGTGAGATACAATTTGTTGCACATTTCATGCTTCACAAGCCATAAAACTTTCAAACGACATACAACAACACACAGAAACACACACCCACACACACACCCACACCCATACACACACGCACATCGTCTCGCATATAAGCTATGAGACATTCATGCATATGAAGAAACAGGATAAAGTATCTACAACTTTGCGCTCAAGTATCCATAAAGTTCACTTCACCTATAAACTGTGCCCACATTGGATTAGCACGAAATTTATGGCATCCACACCACCCCCAACAAACTCCCGCCACAACAACAACAGCAACAGTAATACGACGTGAGGCAGCAACAATAACAACAAACTTATCATATTCATTCACAAGTTGTTCTTTTATGCTTTTTTTCTGCATTGTCTCTCTGATACCAGAATACAAAAAGAGACAGAGCTGAACTGGGAGCAAGACAGAAAGAGAGAGAGAGAGTGATAGACAGAAAGAAACAGAGAGAGAGAGGGGGAGATAGATGCCAAAGTTTTTGCTTCTTATTTACGACAATGTCGCGTCAAGTTTTTGTTTTTTTTTCTTTCTTATTTTGTTTCGCTATATAGCTATATAGCTATATAGTATGAAGCACCAGCAAGTTTTTGGTAAGATACTTTTTTTTCTTATGCCTTGCATAATAAAATGAAGCATGTTGTTGGAATTGGCAGCACTCGAGTCTAGTCGAGTCGAGTCGCGGCATCTGTGACGGTCATGGAGTCAACTTCTTGCCACGGCTTACAGCAAAGATGACCAAGTGGCAGAAGCGGCAGCAGCAGCAGCAGGAAAAAAAAGCCGACGAGCTAGGAAAACACAATATTACTCCCCAGCGTCGAATGAAAGCAAAAGTTCCATACAGAAAGCAAACACAAGGACAATAGGACGACAGGAGGACAGGGACAGGCAACCATCGCCAGTTGATATAGTTCAGCTCAATAAAGTTCACAAGACAAACGACACAGGACACAACAGAAGGACCAGGAGGACCCTACACTATTTCTGGGCAGCTAGCAGCACGCGGTGAGGTAAGTCAAGGTGCCGACTCAACTCGAATGCTCTCTCTTGATTTTTGAATAATTTAAGTAATTAGATGCCGCTTAATTTAACCATAAGTTATCTCTTAAATATATTTGATAAAATAAAGAAATTCAATGCGTAGTCAAAGCAAGCAAAAACAAAAGCTAACCATGAAGATGTGCAGATTGTTTTCCTTGGGGAATGTGAATCTGAGACTAAATGGATTAGGCTCTGAAACACTTGCGAAGCTTTTGAACTAACTGGAAATTAAAGATTATTTTGTTTTGAGTGTGAGGTTGAAGATCGGAAGCGGAAAACTTTTCTTTTTCGCCACATCGAATCTAAAAAGTGACAAGCCTAAATTCATTAGGGCTCTTTTATTTTTAAGTACAGTAGAGAAAAGAAAAGGTTGCGATTAGATTAATTAATTTTGTACTCATTATTCAGCTGAGTCATGCTTAAAATATTAATTACGTTCGCACTTCACAATTCTTAGCCCGCCTTTAGACGGCTTAAATGTATTTGCCGCTTATACCTTAAAAAATTGATTTCCTTTCGTTTGCAGTATGAGGTAAATATTAATTATTAGAAAAAAATATTTAAGGCTAGATATATAATATATATAAAAAATATATTATTTGTTCATTATTAATTATCACTTAATTCCCATCAGCCATAGATATAAATAAACCCCAACGGTTTATTTAAATTTTCCGCAAAAGAAAAAGTGAAATTGGCACAGCAACTTGCAACTAGCAGCAGTTTCAATTTAACTTATTTACTTTAATCGCTTAACCTGATTCACTTGATGATCAATTGTGCCACTTGCAACGTCAGAAACAATAACAACACCGACAACATCATCATCATCAACATCAACATTAGCGATTATCTGTGCTATACAATTTACTTGCCATGGCCTTAATTATGCCTTGCGTCCTTCGACGCTGTTCACCTAATTGCATCGCCAAGTCGATGGCGAAGTCCTACTTAACATCCACCCCCACCCCACTTCACCCGTCCCTGCTGTCGTTCAACTTGGAGCAATTCAATTTTCTATTATGTCAGCGTCAGTTGAAAGCAATGCAATGTTAATAAAATGCTACCACCTCCCCTGTGGCCCCCTCCAACCGCTGGGTGGGTTAATATCAAAGGCAAACCCAAGATGTCAGCGGCAGTTTGGAGCTGCCTGGGCTGGGACAAACAAACAACAATAACTATAACAACATCGCGTATACGCAACGTGGTGCGCTTTTGTGCTGACGTCTTTTGCCTATTTACCCACCATGCACCATAAACACCCACAAAAGCATACACAACAATGGCCAATATCTCGAAACATGTGTGCAGAAGCAGTAGGAGCAAGTAGCGGGACAGTTGGGGTGCTTGCCACTGTTATTTGACATTTATTTGCCATTTCCACGAGCCACAATGGAAACGGCGACGCCGTTGCCCGCCAGCAACAGGAATAATACAAAAGAAATGAAACAGAAATCTTTCGTTGAGATGCTGAACTGTATAGATACTCTGCAGCCAGAATAGGCTCAAACTGCTTACCGATCATCAATGATATACTTATCAGATGTTGATCGCTTTTAGCCACAATTTCTGAATTATGATAACACTCATTAACTCATTAAAATAAAAATACCCTCTTCAAAAGTGTGTAAGGTTCCCATGGAGGCAATATTTATGATATACTTATCAGATATTGATTACAATTGTAGAATTTTTGATTACACTCATTAACTGCTGAGTTTGTAGCAGAATTAAAGCTCCGTCCGCTAAAATGAAAATACCCTCTGCAAAATTGTATAGAGAAAGGAGAAGAAAAGAAAGGAAAAGTAGATGAGATGTCGTTGTGGTTACCTCTCTTTTGTGGCGATTGCATGGATGAGGGCGATGGCGTTGACTGTGTCTCCGCCAGCAGCTGGAGTCCAATGAGCAGCAGCAGTAGCAGCAAAGACTGCGTCCGCAAACCAAATCCGCAGCTGTAAGCTGAACCGGCAGCGCTATTGTTCTGCCTCATCGGCCTGGCGACTCTGGTTGATCCTTGATTGCTCCTTTGACTGTGTTTCGCTTGTTGATTCTGCATCTGGTACGGTTTCCTTTGCCTTTGTTGTGACGGCAAATTCCGATTGCGATTCTGGTTCTGGTCCTGGTGCTGATACAGATTCTGATTGTGTTGCCAATTGCAGTGGCTCATTTCTCACTTTCTCACTTCGCACTTGACACTTTGAATGCTTCGTATTTTTCACAATTATAATTTATGTATTTTTCTCGCTTATTGTTGCATTTTCAATTTCGCATTCAAATTAATGCGTGTAATAAAATGCCAGAAATAATGCTATCAGAAATCAAAAACTAAAATTGCATTGTTATGAATATATAATATGCAAAGAGTTGATTTCATAATCGCTAATATTATTCGATGTGCAATATTTGTTATTAATTGTTAAGCAATTAATTATATAAAATGGGTCATGGTAGTTGTTACAAAAAATATTGTGACATTTAGCTGGATATTTTGAGATATTATCTGCAAAGAGGATGAGTTTGACTATTCAATTATTTTATTTAAATACTTTGGAAAACTGAAAGTGCAGAGCCAAACTTTTATTTTATTATTAATGGGGCCTTTAAGATTAACTTTAATTGTTACAAATTCACACTATTTAGCCCAACTTTACTAACTGACATCCTCTTTGACTAGAAAAAAAAAGAATAACATTTTCTGGTTAGCATCTGCCGCACACGAAAAAAGGCGGCCAAAAAATAGGTGTCACATATTTCTTGGGTGTGCACAAGTTGGTTTTAGCAGGATTCGTTGGCTGGTTCGGTTTGCTTTGGTTTGGTTCGTTAGTTGACCTCCAGGCACACTAATTGTTGCAATTTTTCAAGCTCGAAAGCCCACCGTTTGCTTGCCGCATGCTACACAGATTTTTGTTGGTTCACATTTTTGCGCTTTGCATTGCATTGCAGTTTTTTTTTTTTTTTTTGCACCCACCCATACATAAAGCATTTTATTTTTGCAACTGAGAAAATATCAAAAAGCGGCCAAAAATTGTGCGGCAGCTGAAAATCCTTGACATGTCGTTGCTCTAATGAAGAATGATGTGGCAAACTGAATGAGGGAATGATTGAAGGACACTGCCAGAGCCAAACTGAACTGAACCAAACTGAACTGAGGAATGGCTGTCATTTTTATACTGGATCTCGAGTGGAACTCGAGAAAGTTGACTGATGGTTCGCAATGAGATGGTTTATTATACATTATACCACAAGCATTCTACATTAATTTATTACATTCACAAGCAAAGAGACATTTATTTGAGTGCCGTTCAAAAACATTCAAGATGCGACCATTTTTTTTAGAATGACATCTAAATCCAATAGATATAGATAATTAATGATGACCTCCTTGAAAGTATTTATTACACTTGAGCTTTAGATATGTATGTATATTAATTGCTTAAAATATACCTTAAGCTTTTTAAATATTTTTAAAGAATTAAAAAATATAAAAAATCACATTTATTTGTGTTGAGAGTTAAATAAAGAAAAAGATTTTCAGAGCACCAAATAAATACAAAAATCACATTATTTGCTGGTAAGATATAAACCGCGACAGTTAAAAGCCGATATTGCGTACGAAATATTATAAACATTTAAAACTCATATTTGTTTATTAAGAAGGGAATTTTGTTTAATTTGTTTAATATACACGCAAATTCCTTTACTGCTGATATTCTAAACCAAGATAAATTTTCTTCTTGTATTTGTATTTTTCTGCACTTAAATTAATAACGAGTTTGTTTTTTTTAGTAATCCAGCTGAACTATTGAGCTATTTGCATCAAACCAACATAGTATTATTTTTTGCCATATGTTAAAAACTAGCTAAGTAATTCTGTCACTAAAAAAAGTACAAAGTGTGCAATAATAATTACAAAAGAGGCCCTTTTAATGTTTGAAAAGATGCCCACGGTTTTTATTGCAGCAACAGAATAATTTATGCAAAAGTTAAAGGACCCTCGATGGGAGGACGAAAAGGATGAAAAAGGGTCTAAAAGCGAACGTGGCAATAAAAAACAAAAACATCAAAACAGGACACACTTCAGGGATGCAGGGCATGTTGCGAATATACGCAATATAAAAACAAATCAAGTCAAGTGAAACACAAATTACGATTTTGCATGTGGCGTTTGATGAATGCGGCACAGGCAAACACTTTAGCTGAATTATTTGGCATTTGTTTTTACATTAACATTAATTTTTTGAACAAAACATGGCAAATTATTACACAATGCGACGACTGGCGACTTACAGAATGTATTGTATTTGTTGTTTTTTTTTTCTGTTTGCACAATGATTAGCCGGACGCAGAGGAATAGGAGACAGTGCTGTCGTGCCGCCGTTTGCACAAGGACTGAGCGCGCGTCGCGACCTGCACGAAGCTTTAACAATGTGCGAGGGCAGCAATTTGACAAGCGTTAAACGATAATAATAATAAGCACACGACGACCTTAAGCTTTGGCTTGCAACGGCAAACTGAACGCGACAGCCGAAAAGCTATCACTGCTGTAACTGTAAAATGAAAGTGAAGTTATTTCTCAGCGCTGAGCGAAACGGTTCAAGTTATCTGAGCGCGTGAAAGCTCTGCATGAGAGCAATGAGAGCCAAAATCATTGTTCTCGACTCTCTGCATCATATGGGGTTTGTTTACGTGCCAACAGCTGTTCGGCCGACAGCACGTGCTGCTTGCTGCTAGATAATTCTCTTTGCGTAGTAGAATGAGACAGGTGCAAAAGCTGCGTCTGTGTTTTGATTTGCACTACAGATAGATAGTTAAGTAAGCAGGCAATTGATGGTTAAGTAAGATAATGCAAGAGAGAGAAATAGAGTGTGGGAGAGAGAGAGAGAGAGAGAGAGCATTAAAAATAATAAGGACATTTCGTACTTATAACTTCTAATGCTTAATTGTCTTAAAAGCTCTTCAGCTCAGATAAGTCACAGTAAAAGCATCGAGAATAACAGTTACAGATGAGAAATAAATTTTTGGGAATGGAACCTTAACAAGGATTCGTTGCAAGCAAAGATGCCAAGTGGTGGCAAGTGCCACAATTGGCGTGGGGCACTCAGTGACCTGCAGACGACCTTTGCATGCCAATTAGACGGGCAATTTGGAAACATTTCGCTCGATTCGCTGCACAAACGTAAAAAGTTAAAGGCAACTTTAAAATGCTGTCCAACTTGGGTTCTTTTATCGTCACAGCTATCAGTGAACCCCATGCTTTCGCCCTCCCTCCCCCCACTCCCCACACACGCCCCACTCATTTTTACCACCTTTTGCTCGTCTGCCGCTGCTTATTTTCTCATTTCCCGTCTTCGAGGGGGGTGGTGGGGCGAACAGTGTGCGCAGGTGTCAAAAACAGCACCGAATGTTGCCGCCAAAAATTCTTGCCTCTTTTTTATGTTTTAACACCGTACACTAAATGTGCCCCTTCACCCCCTCCCTTGCACTCTGTCCCACAACTGCTATTTGAACTGACACTTACAACTTTTCCATGTCGCCGTTGACGTTTTTATACATCATCTGTTCCTGCTTCTGTTTCTGTTTCCTTTTTTTGGTTGTACCTGTTTCTGTTGCTGCTTCTGTCTTTTTTTTGTGTTCTTAGTCGGCCTTTTATTTAATTTTCCGTTGTATTATATGTGGCAGAGTCACGGGAATCTGGATGCATAAAGTTTATGGCTTCGTATAAAACAAAGTGCTTTTGCATTTATTTTTATTTTATTAAGCATATTAAACTGGCCTTTATTTTGTGTATCGTGTGAAAGGAAATTGGCATAAAACTTGTAAAAAAAGTTATATTTAATGAAAATCAGGCTGCTAGTTTTTCACAATTTAAAGCCAGTAAGAACTCTTAGTGAGTGTGAAGAATTCAGAGCAGAGACAAGTTAAATTAATAGTTTTATTTAGGCTTCAAAAAAGTTAAGAAAAGCCGATTTTCTATTAGCTCTACAAATAAGACGCATTAAAATAGATTATCAAATTATAATCAATTATTTTGTATAGGAAATACCAAATAATACATATTATTTAAGTTTAACTAATAGTAAAATAATTGTATATGTGAAACGTTTGCTTTTGCTTAATTGAGCACGTCTATTTCAATTATTTCCACTGGAATTATGTACAGATTTAATTAGTCATATTTGCAATCATTTACATTATTTTACTAAAATTAGCATCTAATTTGGCATGTCAAAAAATAATCAAAAGCAGTTGTTGCCAAAATTGAATTAAATAAATAATTTACAATAAATTACATAAGAAATCGTTTTTAAAATAATAATTACAACGCAACAGTGACCACAGCCCGATTAACCACAAATGAATTACACAAATCTGTATATTAAAGCTGCTTTTTGCTCTTCTCCAGCTGTCTGTGAATCAAAATTCAAACAAAAATCACTCATACGCCGTGTGTGGACAAAGGGAGAAACAACGATTGCCGTTGGCAATACAAATTGAACACACAATAAATATTTATGCAGACATTTTGTGTTGTGTTTTTGTGTGTGTGCTTTGTAATTATATACACACCTCACACACACACACACACATATATATATATGTATACTCGGAGTATTTGCGCATATTATTCAAGTTATTTTCTTTCCCCCAAAAACATCATCTTTCTTCTACTTTTCCTTCCACCACTGCTCTGCTCTGTAAACACGTGTATATATTTACATTTCCATGTATACATTGCGCTGCTTAAATGCCACATACGTATGTGCGTGTGTTTATGTGTGTGTGTGTGTGTTGTTGTTGCAAACAAATGAGTTTGCCACCACGTCAGCGGCATTTTAAATATTTACATGCAAATTATTTTGCATGCCGTGTTGTTCATAATTGAGCTCGACACGCCCACTGAATGCTGTGGTGCAGGTGCGTTCCCCCCACTATCCAAGCAATATATGTATAAGAATTCCTGACCCACACTCCCCACAACAAAACACTGCCCACCTTCTCCTTTATTCACCTCGCTAAAGCGTGTCGGCTTTTAATTAAATTTAAAATTAATTTATTGCTAGTTTCTTATTGGATTTCAGTTTTCATTGTTTTCACGACTCAGCGCTTCTGACTTTCATTTGTCCTTTTGTCAATTTGCCTCCTGTGCTGCGGCAACAACCACTGCAAAAAGCAACAACATTAAAGCGGTTGCCATTTATTGAGGTTGAATCAGCATTGAGCACTGCTCTCCATCGAAAGCCATATCAAAATAAACATTTTGTATTCATTCAACCTTTGCTTTTTCACTTATTCCCATATTTTTCTATATATATTTTCTATATATATATATATTATATTTGTTCATAGCATATCAATTAATAAGTGCTTCATGAAGTTGTGGCGAGAAGAGTTGAGCAATCCATTTAAATAAATGTAATTGATACTCTTTAAGTTTCATTCAAATAAATCAGGTCAGAAAGCTGTTGTCGAATGCGACTCGACTACGAAATACCCTCAATCCAGCAGTTAAAAAAAGTACATTTCGACTATAGCTATTCCTAATCCGATTAATAATATGTCAATGTGTACTATATATTTAAATTGAGTAATCGATAAAATGAAATAAACTTTATTTGATTTGAAGTATCTTGCTCTTATTGTCTCTGAGATCGGCATATTCAAAAAGACAGGTACACGGATATGGTTCCATCGACTCGCCTGTTGATCCTGATCAAGAATATATACACCTTATGGGGTCGTATATGCTTCCTTCTGCCTCTTATATACTTTTGCACAAAACAATTATACGCTTTTTAACCATTTTTAATGGGTTCAAAAATTTTAAATTTGCTATCGTCGAAATAGCTGAATAACAATTAAAATTTCTATGTGAATTTCGAATGGAAAATGTGTTTTCAAATTAAAGTGCAGTATTAAGCTAAATGCCAAGTCAGTTTTCAAAATATCCTAAAACTAGACCCAAATTGAAGTCACTGACACTAATCGGACTGCTCAAATGCATTCATTCAGATTGACTAAGCATAAACAAAAAATATCTGCCACGCTGGGCACAATTTGCACACATTTTAATTACAGTTGCAACTTGCAACAATAGACGACACACCCCTCCCCCTTTCCGATCTGCTCCATTGTTCGTTGAGTCGCATTAGAGACTCGTTCTGGGTATTGAATTAAACTGACATTTAAATGCGACCAAAAGTGTTGGGCACAAAAATGCAGCTCCAAGATTTTATTTAATGCAGCAGCAACAAAGTAAATGAATGGTGAGGGGAGAGTAGTAAGCGGGCCGCGGGGATCGGGAAGTGAAGTGTATATGTATAAAATCCACCACAGAAAACAATGCACAAATCCTATTTGAGCGGGGCGTGCAATTAAAAACAGGCGGGCAAAGAAAACATCAGAGTGCCCAGTGTCCAAAGGATGTGGCTCGTTTTGGGATTGGCAACACACACACCCGGACACACACACACACACACCCGGACACCCACACAGACACACACACATGCAACAGCTCCACTCCCAACTGTGATCCACTAAGCCGGAAGTACACAAATCGCATAAAATACAACGACAACAACGATGTCTGTTGCTGACGACAACGACGACGTTGAATGGAGTCGCCACTGAAGCTGGTGCTGTAGCTGGAGCTGGAGCTGTACAAAAAAGTGGCATAAAAAGTAAACAGCCTCGACACTGATTCAAAAATGTATTCAAAATGCGCGCGAAAAGTGGCCAAGGGTAACAGAGAAAAAGAGAAGAAAAACAAAAAAGAAAAACCAAATGGAAATGGAAATGCCCCCAGATGGGTATATGCCATAAAATGGTGTTCCCTTTTAAGCCGCATTACAAGTGCAGCCAGCACAAAACCGGCCAGCTACGGGATTACAAGCGACGAGCGCAGCTGTGGCCAACAGCACTGATTGGGTCTCTATATATATATAGATGTGTGTGTGTGTGTGTGTGTCTGGTGGCATGGGTGGTTCAATGGGTCAGGATTGCATGGCGAGTGTAAACAAGCGACTTTGTGGCGCTTTTCGTGTTATCAAATGCGCCCATTTGAATTCACTGGCAAATTTATGGCAAACTGGCTGATAATTGAAATGGTCAAGTTAACAGAAAGAGACAGACACAGAGAAAGAGAGGGGGAGAAAAACAAGAAGCACTCAAAGAATTAATCGAATTCTTTTGTATTATTTTATATACATCGTTTAAATTGGAAACATTGCTCAACACAGTAAAAACCAAGCTGGCCGACAACTGAAATGGTCAAGTTAACAGATAAAGATAGCGAGAGAGACAGAGAAATAGAGAGTCATTTATTTATCCCAATTTAAAAGAGGGGAAATATTGTGCAACCTATTAAAAGGGTATACAACATTGATTTCACTTAGGTACACAAATCACACTTGATTTTGAGCTCACAAAAAATATGACTACCGATTGACATTCAAAGAATTTCAAAATTAGACAGAAAAATGTATCGAAAAATTAGATAAATATTAAAGTCATCTTCAAGAACGATGAGAGAGGTCGTGTTAGTGAAAGAAAAAAAACTTTTAAAAAAATCTTGTTAAAGTGAATGGAGAATAATAATAACATCATAAATACAATGACTAGCTAGAGTTAATATTATATGTCAAACGCATAAGACGTTTGCCAAGCAATCAATTAACAGAGTAAAACATATTTATTTAAGCACCAGTAGTTTGTACTAAGTATATACCAAAAAACAAGCAGAAAATCTTGATAATATCTTGCGCTTAAGCCTGATAGATTAGGAACCCCTGTGATGCTCCTCGAGCAACTCAGATTGTGGCCGCACAAATCTTTTGGCTTGCCATCCTTGAAAGCGTTGAGAGCACAAAAGGCGCTTGGCTTATTTCCGTTTCCGTTTGCTGCCATAGTTCTACAACCCCCCCTGCTGCTAAGCAATGCGATTTTCAATTCCGAGCACACATAAAAAAAGAAAAACTCTAAATGCATCAGAGGTCGCACTGTGGGGGAGTGAAGGGCAAAACAAAACTGCTTTGCTTCCATTGTGTCGCCGGAAATATTCAATTTTCAATTTTCATTTCGATGGCCAGAAATTGGTAAGCAAAAACAAAAGAAGAGAAATCGGCTAAGCGGTTGGGGATGGGGAGAGGGGAGTGGGGAGAAGAGATAGGGCATAGAGAGAAATCAATTCAATTATTCTATAATTTTTTTTTACAATAAATGTGTAGTTTGATTTCCTGCTGCTACTTATTTGATTTCTCCATTGACTTTAATACGATTCAGTGGAAATAATACATTTTATATAATTCACCCTTCAAATACACTTGAAAGCGAAAAGCCAATGAAAGTGTAACATAAATTTATTGAAATATAATTTATGAGCTTGAAAATTGCTCGAGGTCCTGTCTTCTCTGAGGCGTCCTGCTGTGAGGAGGTCTTTCTGTCTTTTCAAACAGCTTTTTGGCTCATTAACAGCTACAGATGACGATGAATTCCACAACGATAATGATAATTTACATTCATAATAATAATGTTACACGAGTCTGTTAATGGTTTAACGAGCTGAGAGAATATAACTTTAAGATGCTCAAGGCGATTTGCTAAAATAAATTATGTATAAGAAAACATTTGAGTACTCTTATCATAGTCATATTTATAACATAAATATATACATAGAAATATATTCACTTTTTATTACTTACATTTTAATAATACAATTATACAATTTGTAAATATTAACAATTAGTGAATGAATGGAAAATATTATAAGCTGATAATTTGGTGCGAAATTAAAGTCCTTGATCTTAATGTTGAATGTCAGACCCTCAAGTAGTGTTCAGATTCTATCTAAGGACAGTTAAGCTAACCATAAACTTCATATATTTATATTTAACATGCCTGAAGTTGCTCAGCTTAATGCGAACTGAGAACTGAAGAGTTCTTTGCACAGTTTCAGCTCTTAATAATTGGCCTTAATAATGACATTAAGTCACATGAAACGCGGCGCTTAACACTGTCACCATGGAGAGAACTATCAATTTTATGGTTTGTAAATGTAGATTTTTATAATAATGAAAGCTGGGCAACTTTTATCATCTAACGCAGAATTATATACATTTTTGCAGCATACTTTTTTATTCATTTATCGATTTAATGTGAATTTAAAACAGTCCACACTTTATATAATATATATATATCGAATATTATTTTATTTCGTCGAATAGTATATAAAATATTATATTTATGTGTGAATAATATGCACTTCTTAGAAATAATTTCCAAATTAATTTTCATCAACACAGACCACAATTTTTGAAGAATTATAAATTGAGGTTTCTTTCATTTTATCAAACAAAATCTAATGACTTTGAATAGTATGTTGATTTCGAGCAAAGAATTAATTTCTTCTAAGTAATTTGCCAAATGAGTTTTCATAAAATCTGTGCAACTTTTATGGACTCTGAGACCATTGTGTGTGTAGAATTGTATTATCTTTTGTTGCTGCCTTCTGAGGCTGCTGCTCGCAGCTGAACACTTTTATAAATTACCTTTTCAACTCATTTTGCACTCGCAACACTTCAACGTCAGCGACAGCCAGCCATCAAATAGAAACAGCCAGCCCAACCAGCCCCCACTGTGCCAAATAAAACACAATGCCAGCTGACAGCCAAAGGCACAGCGCAGACAATGCAAGAGAAACCACAGTCATCAGAGAGGGTGCAGTATCAAGAAGTTGCTTCTTGATTTAAGCAAAACAGCGTCACAAACTTTTTCGTTTTTTTTTTGCCTAGATGACATTTGACTCAATGAGAGTAGAAGGGACTGCATTCTTACTTAAACAACTTAGTGTCACGCGGAGTGCTCATTAAAGTTTGCGGCTTAAAGTGTGTGCTTGATATTTGCATAAGAGATCAGCACTGCAGCAAAGACAAGTGCTTGTTTTAATTAAAATTTTAATTTAATTTGTGTTTTTTTTACATCTTTTATCTGACGCCAGTCGAGATGAGAGGATGGCTTTTGTACGTCAAGTGGCCGAAATAAAAATCTGCTGCAAAAACATTGCAGACAGACAGTCGAGAATCCCAACGAGCCGTTGTCATTACAAGCAACACACAAATGAAAAGTTACGCATACGCCGCGTCTGGCAAATGAGAAGAGAGAAAAAAATTAAAACACGCAATATATTGAGGTATGTGTGTGCTTGTGTGTGTTAATGTCGTTGTTGGTTTTGTGCTCATTAACACTTTGTTGCCCGACGCTCTTGCTGAGGTTTTTGCAACCCCAGGGTCTGACAGTTGAAAAATGTGCCGGTCTATCTGTCTGTCTGTCTGTCGGTGTCTGTAAATTGCAGCTAACCAAAATTTAAATACACTGGATATGTTAAGGCCAGTGCTGATTTCAAAGAGTACAGCCAATGTATATTCAAATATTTAAAGTACTTTAAATGCTTTTATCATTTTCGAAATAATATTGCAAAGATGACTATGAATCAGAATATAATTAAAATAATATTCCATCATATTTAGGTTTAGAGCTCGGGCTTGCTATCATTCTTAAATAAACATATATTTAATAAATTCTCAGATATATACATATATACACATAATTTGTATAAAATTGCTTGGGCTATATAGACATTTTATCAAATAAACTTAACTCGCTTGGGTTGCATTAAAATTAGATAAAAACCTTTTAGCAAATAAACTCGCTTGGATTATATTTAAGTTGATGTTATATAACGTTGTATTTCAATCTGAAATGTTAAATAAATAACTTCTTTTACCCATTGTCAACCACAATTTCATTTTAGCTGCAGCTTTTCGTCAAACGTTGACATTTTTTATTTTTCTGGTTTCAAAAATCCTCAAGCTAAATAAGATTGTAGTTTTCGTCATCAACTCGAAACAAAAGTTGACATTTTTCGTTATTTCAACAATAATAATAAACCTTGACACAGAAAAGTTTCTCAATATACAGAGCAGAACTCACTCAACTCACTCAAAATGCTAGCATTTATGCTTAAAAGGGACATTCAACGACTGTTGCACATCCTCATCGCAAAACATATCAGTTACGCTGCCCCAGCACCCCCATCCCCACTTGCCACTTTAGAGTGACATGCGGCTGCCCCTCGAGACAGTCAGTCTTCAAAAACTGTTGGCAAACAAGTTTTACATAGTTTTCGGATACTGTGCTGCGTGGCATTTAGCAGTCACTTGACAGATGATGTGCAGAGACAGAGACTGAAACAGAAACTGAGGATAGCCGCGTGTCCTGGCAGCAAGCACTTACTGCCGTCGAGGACTCGTTGCCAGCGATAAGCATAATGATGTGTTAGCCAAGAAATTAAGTCACCCATGCCACCCACTGCACTGACTAGCATGCAGAGACTGACACAGCTCTGACTATCGTTGCAGCACGCTGCGTATGAGTAATCTCTGGCAATGTGAGCAGAAATCACACCCAACAAAAAATTAAGCCATTCCTGTCTCACTCTCTCAGCCACTGGGGCTGTGGCTAGCAACAATTTAGCATTTTAATGGCCTTGGACGCAAGCACACAGAATCACACACACATTTACATTGAGGTTTCGGAGCCAGTGTCGACGTCATTCCCATTTCGATGAGCTGCTTTTCATCCTTTTGAAACCGAGTCCTTCGGCTCGAGCTCAGTGCTCTCTGGTCTTCCCCATTTCCTAGTTGCGTGCATGCATGTGTAAAGTTTAAAATGAGCACCTCATTAAATTGAAATATGTGCACAATTTGCAGGACATTATTTCATCCAAATACATATTGCATATGTATCTGTGTTCAGATACGTGGCGTCATGGCAGACTGAGTGCAGCTTATGGACGACCCCCTGACCTACAAATTGCTTAATTTTCCAGTAGCTGCACAGTATGCTCTATATATATATACACACATATATATATATATATATATATATATCGAACAAAGAGCCGATATAAATTTACAGTTATGATGCAGTTTTAAGCTGCTTTATTAATCATTTTTCATGATTTACTTTTTACTTCTGGGCATTGCTGCTAGTTGCCAGACAGCACGGTGCATGCCACCAGCAGCCAGCAAACTGACTGAAGAAGCAAAAAAAATCAGTATTCAAGTTGTGAGTGAACAACTAACACTTACCCTTTTTGCAGCAAGCTTCTTAAATAAATTTTGATTTAATTTATTAATGGTTAAGCATTTTTTTCTGTGTTTCCCGCATCCTTGTAATCAATTTTCGACAATTTTACATGTTAGAAACCTCAGATTAAATATATTCTTTATTTTATATAATTTTGTTTTGTCATTTAAAGTTTTTAGAGTTTTTAACTACTCCCTTTTCATTTTATGTAATTTAATGTTTCTTTTTTAAAAACTTGTAGACTGATTTCAAATACAATGTTCGAGATATTAAACATTTAACTTGAAGAGTTATCATAAAAGACTAGTCATTTTTTCTTTTTAAGGCTTTAGCGACCTACCAAATAAATTACATCATCTCTGAGATCTCTAGGTCATTTTCTCTAAAGTGTGAAATCAAGATAAATTTTCATTGACTGTGAGGCTATAAAAACAAATTAAATGTTGTCTGCGAATAGATATTTCAAATTTGCCAATTTAGACAATCAGATAGAAATGAATAAGAGAATATATTCGTATGTGACTTCATCTTCCTAATACATGAGTTTTGTGCTGCTTTGACAAATAGTAAGGATCTTTAAAAATTATGAAAATATTTCCATGGATTTATTTTGTGCGTTAAATTTGCATTTAAATTTATTTTAAAATCATGAATGATTTCTTGTCTTGCTCTTCTTTGGTATTTTGACAGGCTTTTCTAAATTTTTTATTATAATGTAAAGCTTATATTTAGCTCAAATTTTTGAATAGTGGATAACGCTGCTTGTCAGATATTGAAAATATACTCCCAACATAAGCCACTGTAGATGATAGCCCTGCTAACAGGCAAAAGTAATCGACGTAAAAATCCTTTACGCTGACGTTTAAATGTGTGTGTATATATTTTTTCAAGCAGTGGATGCGAGAAGGCGAGTAAAAAAAAATGGTGTGCTTGCAAACATTTGTGTCAATGCATCGATAACCACGGCACGGCACGCCACGCCTCATGCCACGCCCATCAATCCAGTCATGCAAGTAGCAGCAACAGCAACAGCATCAGCAGCAGTAATAACTGCAGTCAAAGGATCAAGCTCTGGCCAGGACGACGGGGGCAGCAACTGGGGCTGGAAACTGTTGACTGTTGGCTGTTAGCTGTTGGCCCGGCTCAAAGCTCAGACGGCTTTTAGCATTTACTCGCATGCATTATTGAGCATTAACCTCATTTCACGCAGTCAATTTACGGCATTAAATTCTCTCGGTGCAGCAATGCTGCAGTTGACTTCTGAGGCCATGGATTACGATGTGTTGGCATAAGAGTTTAACAGCCTGTTCATCCTGATGAAGATGATTGCAGCATACAAATCTAATTTGGATTTGAGGCTCATTTATTATTAGCATCGATGCTTAGTCGAGAGTTTATTGGTCAACTTATTGGCTATTGCCATCAGCGTTTTGCAATATGTACGGCAAAAACTTAACAGATATCGAGAAACACTTGAGCAGCTGCCCAACTAAATACGAGTAAGCTCGTAAAAATACGGACACACACACATAACGAGTCCTTAAGTGCACAGCTTGAAAAGAATTGTGCAAGGACATTAAATGTGTGCGAAAGAGGGGCGAACTGGTGGTGGTGGGTAGGGCAGAGACAGCCTCAAGCTGTCGTCGTCGTCTCTCTCCCTCTTCCTCTCCCTCTCCCCCTCTCCATCTGCTTTATTTTTTTCTAGGTGCCTTTGTAATTGGATAATTAAAGAAATGTCTGGCCAAGGCAGTCGCCAAAGAATAAAAGAGAGATTATAACAAACACGTAGCAACCGGTGAGTAGGTATGTGTGTGTGTGTGTGTGAGCTATTAAAAGCATCTAAACGTTTACTAAAGATGCTAGAATAATTCACTAGCCACATACACACACACACACAAATACACACACAAACACACACACGCTCTCAGCTTCTCACATTCCGTTCTTAACTAGCTAGCAGTAACAGCTGCTGCAATGGGAGACAGCACACAATGGAAGAAGGCACACACTCACAAGAAGAACAAAAAACAAACAAGAATGTTTTAGGCGAGAGAGCTCGACTAGTAGATACCCTGAGTCAAGCTGTTAAATTAAAGCACAGCTTCTGTTAACGGGGCGCTGCTATGAGAAGTATTTTATAGCTTTGGTGTCGTTTTATCTGTTCCTAATGAAATTACATTACAGTCTATCAATAATATATCAGGGAATATCATATATCATATTGGAAGGCTTCACACTTAAAGTTGTGGCTTTTACTGCCGTCAGATATCAATTTGTATAGTTATTAGCATATAAAAAATGTATTATATAATAAAAAATTGCATTTCCTATTTAAAATAAATTAAATCCTTTTTGTTTTCAAAATTATTAATTACAAATTTCTCTTAAGCGATCATTTCATATGCCTGTCACAGACACCCATTTTAAGCTAGGCTTACAAGGGGTATGAATACTGTGACACATTAGCTATCAACGGTGCCTAAGAAGTGCGCTTCTGCCATTTAAGCAGCTTTTGTGTTGCCTTACTTCATTTGAAGGAGAGCAAAGAAAAAGTGTGCACGAAATGCACTGAGGGGCGAGCAGAGAGGCTGGGAAGAGGAGCGCACAGATAAGCGATAAGCGAACAGCTGCGCCTCGAGCGCCGAGTGTCGTGGCACGTGTCCGGCCATTTGGCCAACTTGGCGGTTTATTATTGCCACTGTTACTTAGTTAAAAGTTTCTCTCTTCGGCTAAGTGTGTGTGTGTAAAGCAAAGCAGTAAAACAAGAGTGCTGCACGGTGTGGGTGGGCGCAAGATAGCAGTGGGTGACAAGTTTGCTGAAACTGCCGGACAATGCACAAACAGTTCAGCTTAACACAGGGGCTTACCAGTTATGGTCGAAAGCAGTTAACAAGTGTGTGTGTGTGGAACTGAGAGAGAGAGAGAGAGAGAGCATCGCGTGAAGTGGATTGAGCAATTTTTATTGATTCGGATAAGCAGCAAGCTGAATAAACATTTTCTATACGTATTTTGAAATCAATAAAAACTATTTCAAAATATACATAGAATGAAAATTAGCTTAAGTGTGAATTAATAAATAATATATTAGGCTATTTTCAGGAATTTGGTTAACTTTATATAGAAAAACACTTATAATTATGTCTAACTTTAGCAATATTTAACTAATATTGTTAGGATTTTATTTGTAAACATGTTTTTAACAAAACTTTTAAGAAATATTTAACGGTCATTTAATAATGTAAAAGCTCGATTTTTAATTTTCTCATTAATTTATATTTAAGCTCGCCTAATTGTTTATGGTAGAGCAAAGGAAAACAAGAAAACAAATCTGTATTTTATAGCTACCTGAAGGACTTCGTTTATTGCACTTGCCAGCAGTACTATAATGGCTAATAACCCATCAAGCTGTGAAATTGTCAATTCTATATTGTGCCATTACATTCGCTATAAGTTGCAACGGTTGCAACATGCCACACACAGACACAAAAACAGAAAAATGCGCTGAGCTTTTGATAAAGCAAAGCTAATGCTGCTTCTGACCCGGCTGTGCAAAGACTTTAATGGCCACAGTCACACAAACATAGTCTTTCACATACACACACTCACGCACACACTCACAAACACACACATACAAACGTACCTTAAACGTAGACACTTCAATTTTACGAGTAACTGTCGTACTTATCGCAGACCAACTGATAACCTTATGTTGTAACCCCGACCACAACCTTCCCCTTCACAACAGAATGTGATAGTCACCTCAGACCACATTCTTGCAACATTTCGAGACGCATCTTCGTTACGTTTTGTTGAGTTTTATGTGGGTTAAATTGTTGTTGTTGTTGTTGTTGTTGGTTTGGTTGCCACAAAATGTGGCAGCTGCTGTCATTGTTAGTATAGTTGTAGTTGAAGTCCCTCTTATGCCCAGACTCCAAGCTGTAAAAGCTAAAAGGATGCTTAATATCAGGCAAATGTAAATTTAAAATTCGCATTTAAATATTTATTTAATCTTGCCAAAAATAGTGCACCATCTTTAAGAGATGTAAAATTTAAATTGATCCCAAAATTTCAATAATATAACTGAAAATGTTTGAATTCTCTTGCACAACAAGTTTGTGGAAAATTAAAAATAAGATATTTTAAACTTCACTCATAAAAAATATACTGATTTGTTGTATTATGTGTGTATTATTAACCAGAAAATGTGTTCATTTTATTAGTTTGTTACATTGTAAATTAACATTTGTGAATTTAAAGCCCAGCTTAAATCAAAACAAATAGAATTTAACAAATTATTTTATTATAAAATATGTAGTCATTTAGACAAGCAGAATAATTAATATAAATAAATATTTATTAATTTTGTTTCTGCACATGAGTAAAATAATCATGTTTTGCTTTACTATATTCTGATACAAAATGTCCCACATTGATTTGGTTGATTTTTTGCTAGAAAATTTAAGTTGTCTCTGAGAATTTCAAAAGATTTTGTGCATAAATTTGGCTAAAATTTGTAAGCCTTTTAAAGTTCATAATAAAGTCGAAAAAGTCTTTTGGGCTTGTGGTTTATATTATTAAAACAAAACTAAGCCACCAATTAAAATGACTGTGTTTGTGTGGCTAATTTCCATACAGACAGTCAAGCATTTTGTTGATTTTGTTGATTATTGTTGGGTGCAACTTAAAAATGACTGCGAAAAGCAACGCAAAATGCAAATGATGAAGTAGAACTGACTTGTTTCGCAATGTTTATGCGAGCAGAAATACTTCAAGAGCATTATCATTTTTCATCATAAACACAATGCAGGAAATTCGAATAGCAGGAATGGAGGGGATGCAAGCTCCTTGAGGATTCCCATGGATATCCATGGAGCAACACCTCGTAGCTGGCAGCATCGCATAATTCATTAGGAAACTTGCAAACGGCGCGTGACTAAAGTGAAAATGTTTACGAGCCATTTTCTTAGCACGAAGCCAAAAACTGTTTTGCCAAGAAAGTCGTGGAATACGGCAGCATCTTCACTGCCAAGAATTGTTGCCGGCCACGTTGGTCGCATACCAAGATGCAATAGCCAACATTAAATGAGCCAAACTGTGGACCAGTTGTGGACGCTAAGTATGATTTATGTTGGTTTTAAGCTCCTTTCAAAGTCTCGCACGGCAGTCAAATTGAAATTTACACGCAGACATAAAGAATACCCTGATGGATATCGCTCAGCGCAACTCCCGGTCTGTGCTAGCCAACACTCGAAAAAAACATCTATGCAATTCAATTTCTATATTCGCAACTAGCATTCTTTTGTAAAATGGAAATTGGTGAAAATCACCGAAGTCTAATAATAGTTGATACATAGAAATACAAAAATAAATATAAATTATATATGAAAAAGTTTATTAAAAAACAAAAAAACTATACAATTTCTTGGAGTATTTGAAATTTAAAATTTAAAATGAGCTAGTAAGGATTGTTGAGAGCCCAAAGAGTTTATACACAGCAATAAGACTCTAAAATCTTTAAGTTAATATTTTTAAAATGATTCTGTAAATGCTCGGTCGATTTTTGCTGAGTGTAATCAGCAGGACGCAAAGTAAATAATAAGCAGCGTGTAACAAAATCCAAAGCCAATGCCAAAGCTGAGCCACCTTGGGGACATATATGTGATGTCTGAGCTGTTTCCCTGGGATAGAAACTGGGATTGGTAGCATTATCATCCTCATCATCATCACTCCAACACTGAGTATTCAACTCCAGAGGCGCGCTTTGGCATTCCATTCAATTTGCCCTTCTCTACACTTGCACTTTAGTTTGAGTTTGTTCCGTTCGTTGTGTTGGATTATCAGCAAAGCTGCATGAAAATTTAATAATATGAATGTGTTGCAGCCAGCAGCAGCAGCAGCAGCATGTGTCAGCTGTTCCTTGACAACGAAGCTGCCACCAGCAGCCTAAGGGGAAATTACGGCAACAACAACAAAGCCATCAAATCTTTCTCCTTACTTCTATATAATGTGTGTGCTTGGCAATGATTGAAGGAAATGCGTCAGGAATATTGTTCTTCGATGTGATGTAAGTGAAATTGCATTTCGGATGTTAAAGTAGCCCAAAAGTGTTTCCGTAAAAAATCACATGTTGCATGTGGTAGCAAGTTGACATTATAGAATCGACAGACAAATGCACACATGTCAAATTTATAATGTCAACTTGCTATTAGACTTTGCTTTAGAGATTTTTAAATCGCCATTGTCTCTTTGACATTTATGTCATGCACAAGATTTGATAATTCCATTATAATATATACTTATGTGTGTAATTTTTCTACAACATATTTGTAACTAGGCTTATCAATGACTATTATTACACAAATATTCAGTCATATATAATATTACTTATGCCAACATTAGTCACAGTCATTTATTTCCACTAACGAATTTGCAAGAGTTCATTTTACAAATTTATCAAATGTTATTTTTTTTTCATTCATGGCAAAAGCTGTGCGATTATTTGACGGGACTTGTTTTCACGGAGAGCTGCCACCAAAATACAGCATATTGTTTCGTAGTATTTATCTGATCGTATTCACAAATCCTTTGTAATATGCCCGCAAAATTGCAACACAACTGTGTGTTCAAATTTCAAATACTACACACACACACCTAGAATAAAGGCAGCAAACCAGTTTACAAAATGTGCATTTAATTCAATAGAAGCCACACACATTCGTACATGTTTCCAGCATGTCCTTCGTCCTGCCACAGATCTAAAACTAACCGCCATTATAGACCAGTTAAATGTTAATTCTCGCTTAGCGTCTGCACGCGGCGTATACGTAATTTTGTGCAAACTGATTTTTAGTTTCCAACGAGTTGAGTTTCAGTTTTAGTTTCAGCTCTTGTTACTATTGTTATTGAACACACTCGCACACACACACACACACATTGGACCGAGTTGATTTTACAGTTCATTCAGCATGTTGACCAAAATTACCGCGGTTTTCACTCACTCCACCATTTGTTCACTTTTATTTTGCTTTTGCACAGAAAATAAGTTGAATTTTTCACTCTTTTTGTTGTTTTTTTTTTCTTTTTTTTTTTTTTGTGATTCCGTTTAGCAAAAGTACCGAAACAATGTGTGGACTATTAGCCAAAATGTTAAATGACACGTTTCACGCTGCTATTTGTTGTTGTTGTTATTGTTGTTGCAACTGTTGTAGTTGTTGTTTTTATGGGTGATGACTGCCTGATACTCGTATGCAACCTTCTGGTTGCCATGTGGGCAATTGTTGTTGGTGGCAGCTGTACATGATTGGGGTTTAACTGTTTGCGGATTGCATGGACTGCTGCATTTTGAAAATAAACGACTAGCGTCGTGTTATGCGAATTTAAGCTCAGTTTAAATGATTCACAACTCACTAAACTGCAACTCAAAATCAACCAACAATTTTTTAAAATATTTACTTCAACCATTTACTATGCAAGTAATGCCTGTAATTTGGATTCGAGAATAAAGACTGCAACGAACAAGTTTTAGCAGAATCATTAATCAAGAATCAAGCAGTTCATTTCGAAAAGTCAACTGATCTTAAGTTTGTTGGCAACTTAACTGGCAGTTCATTTATTGTGCTGATTTTACTTGCCTTATGCCAATAACGAAAGCTAACCTGACTAACTAAACATTTAGAAAATAAAGTAATTGCCAGACATTTGGTTGGCTGCCTTTCTCGTCTCGCATTCGTCTCTGACTATTGTGACTTTCAAATTATGCAGGACTATAGTCCTGGGCAGACAATGCTTTCATTCTATTCTATATATATACATATATATCTTCACACTACTCAGCACTTCCTTGCCGACGGCATTTGCAGGCTGGAAACTTTTCCATTGGTCGCCATTGTGTTGTATTCAATTTGCTTTGAGCAAAAAGGAAAATGCAAAATACAAAAGTATTCCATAAATTCGCTGGCACTTCAATCTCTGCTTTCACTGCCCCTCGCTCCCTCCCTCTGTCTATCTCTCTCTCTCTCTCACTCTCTCTCTGACTGTCTTTCTTTATTTCATAAGGCGTCGCTTGTAAAATTCTGCATTCCGTTCGCATTTTTGTACTCTGCTAGCAGAGTATATTAGTTTTTTGATAGTTGCAAACCGATACAACCAAATTTCCACAACTATTCTAAAGCTATAGTTACCAAACTTTTAATGTAGATTATTAGGCAACACTTACTAAGATTAGAAAATATCTGCCGCCACATCCGATAACTTGTTTTTATGTCACCTGTTTGCAGCTGTTTTCAAACTGTTATCAGAGTATTCCGAAGTCGGCTACGCCAGACGGAAGCATTTTCACTTTGCTCTCTTTTATTTTTTTGCCAAGTTTTTTGTGGCTTCATTGTCAGCTTTTCTAGGGTTTCCTTCCGTTTTGTGTTTTTAATAATGCATAATTTGTTTTATAACTAGGTCCCATTTTTTTTTAGCACAATTTCACAATTTATGCACAATATATAAAAATGTTTAATCAAAATGAAAACAATGCCAGCCATTGTTGCCAAGCCATTATAAAATGCTTTGCTTTGTTACCAACAATATTTTTCTTCTTCTTTTCTCCCAATTGGAATTTGTTTTATTTTCTAAAGTGGACTAAGCACTTTCAAACTCTAAGCGTGCATTAATAATATCTGATATTAGATTGTACGTCTTGCTGTTTAAGTAATGATTTCTCACATTTTTTGTGACATATTTTTCACTGATATTATAATATATTGGCTTTCAATGTTTTACAATGTAAACATGAATCGCTTGTATGTAAATACTTATATTTGGATTTATTGAAATTAATGATTGATTGATTGGAAAGATTATAAATTGATTGAGAGGAAATGCTTGTGCAACACGAGAAGGTTGATTGGGTAAGTGAAATCAAAGAGTTTTGTGTGACTGGCTTGAATACTTCGAGCAGGAGTGAAGTAGTAAGTGAAGGGAGTAAATCGGGGAGAAATTTGCCTCTGAGTCTCCTTCTGTCAGCATGTCAGTTGCAGTTGTGTTGAAATTTATTAAAGTTTTTGCTTGAGATTGAGTTAATTATGTCCAAGAGAGGTTTAATTAGCAAGTCTTTAAGTACCTTAGCATGTTCCTTACTAATTGAGGTATGTCTAGTCTTAGTAGGATAATGGTATTGAGTTTTTGTTGAACTCTGTATATGGAAAATACTCATGAATTTAAACAGTATAAATTTTAAGGAGCGTCTCAATTTGAATCAAAGACTCTCAGCACATTTTACAATCCGAATTTGCAATCTAACGAAAATATTTCGATTGATTGCGATTATTTAATTTTGTTGAGCTTTTTCCACTTGGCAAAGCAAAGTGCTACTCCGCCCCCTTAAAAACTCAATGTATGGTTATGTATAAAGGGGAACAGAAGGGTGGGAGGGAGGAGATAAGAGGGGACACTCATAAAATTCCCAAGTGAGACATAATAATAAAGCAACAAAGACAATTCAGCTCGTAAAAATACAAATAAATGTTATAAATGTTTCCCATAAAATTACAACAAAAAAGTCGGCAACAGCCCAGCGTGTTAGTCATTCGTTCAACGCGGTGGCAACTCTGCCATACATTTTCTTTTTTTTGCGCAACTGATTGATACCACATGAGTGTGTGGGTGCTCTTAAGAATGTGTGTGTGTGTGTGTGTGTGTGTATAGGTGTGAGTGTCACGGTGTCGCCTCTTGCGTGCTAAAAACAATGTAACATTTTGTGGCACACACCCATACAAACACACACACACACACACACTCTAGTGTACAGGCTGCGTGTGTGAAGTGACATGCAACGAGGACGAGGAGTAGGAGCGGGGAGGGGAGGACGAGGACGAGAAGGAGTCTGTGTTGAGTGACGCCGAAAAAGAGGCAAACCCACTGCAAACAAATGACAAAAAATATGTTACAAAGTGTCGCACATGACAAAACCGCCCACACACACACACGCACACACACACACACACACGCAGAGACGCACAACAACACCTAGAGGAGCAGGTTCTCCTGGCAACCAACTTTACTTTGTTCCGCTACGGGTGTTGTTCCATTTTACTTTGGATTTTGCTCGTGCTGCCTGCGACGAAAAGAGACAGGCATACAGAGCAGGCGAGTGTGCGAAAGAGACTGGGAGAGAACAGTCGAAGAAAAAATGTATACAATTTATGGAGGGGTCCCCACTTTTGTGTCGTCGTCGCATTTGTGTCAAATTTATTTTTGTATTTTAGTGTAATTTTGTTGATTACATCGCTGTTGCCTTTTGTGTGGCGCCGCACCACATTGTGGTTGTGTGTGTGTGTGTGTGTGTAAGGGCAACGCTGAGTGTACAATTTATTTAGAGTGATCCTTTATCTACATGCATATATTGTAAATTTGAAAATTTAAATGAAATGCATTTCGTTGCATTAAATTGAATTGCTTGCATGAATTGCATATGATTTTCTCATTTTCTATTGTTGTCGCTGCCTATTCATAATTAATTAACAATCTGTCAAATTTAAAATCTTGCTAATTAGACTTGAAATTTAAAAAATAATATAGAACATTTTTTGAAAAATAAGCGTTGCACGCTTGCATTGCCGAAATTTGCATTTTGGTTTGCGAAACTTTGCACTATGCAGTAAATCAATTGTAAATCAAACATGAATATCTTAAAAAGTGGTTGGTTCATCAGCGCTTTATTGCTGACACACAACCTTCACGCACCGCAACTAATTGACCTCAATTCAAACCAACTTTATTGAATAATAAGCTTATTTTAAAGCGAGGCTGTGGCAAGCGTGAAATAACATGGAAAAAGTAAACCTAATTTGACTTGACGTTAAAACAATAACATTACACACGCACACCCAGAGGCAAGCCCACCCACACCAACAACTGCTAGGTGAACCAGTGGGAGTGGGTGGGGAGGGAGGGTGGCTATGTTGGCGAAGTTGCAAAGTATGCAACGGAATTTGTTTCCTGCCCCTTGGCCGTCATTTTACAGCCACATTATTACTTTTTATGCGAGGCGAGCTTCCACTGCCATGTTTTCAGCTTGTTAATATAAAAATTGTGCAGCTGCCGTTGTGGCAACTACTGCTGCTGCTGCTGCTCCTGTCATGTTGTTGTTGTAACAATGGGCACCGCACAGACCAATGCCTCGCTGCTACACTTGCAAAAATAAATCTGACATATCGAAAATATGCACATAATTTTATTTTGGTCAGCTTCTCGAAAATATGCACATAATTTCATATTGGTCAGCTTCTCAAGATCTTAGATATTTATTTCAGCGCACTTTTGCTGTGCAAAAGAGCAAAACAAATATGCGATTTCTATAGCATTAGCACAAACTGTACAAGCTGTGCAATTCAGCTTCTATGCTCTCACTCTGCTCTGGGGTTCCTTGTGCTGTTGCTCAAACCACAGAGATCACTTGGTCTTGCTATTAGTATTGGTTCTGCTGTTGCTCTGTTCCAGTTCGTAGCAGTGGCAATTGATACTCTACGAAGTAGTGTAGAATTTTCAATTACTGATAAAATATTGCAAATTACTGAAAGTAAGATACTATATTATAGGTCTTTAATCTCCATGTTGTCAAGACTATAAGTTGTGTTCATATTCTGCTCCCAAATGCTCCATAAATATATAATTTAAAACGCAGACAAATACCAAATGTCTTTTAATTAACTTATAATACCTCTGCTTAAAATAACCCATCTTCTAAGTGAAACAAATGTGTTGACGATTTTTTAGATTGGTGTACATTATTTTTGGCTGAGTGTAGCTGCGTTACCCTTCGCAGGAGTTGGCGCCAAACGTCTAATGAAATCTAATAAATTAAAGAGATTTATAAAAGCATTGCCCTTGGCTTAGTTGCTTGGCTCTGGCTTTGGCTCTGGTGCTGGCTCTGGCTCTGGATCTGGCTCGGTGCTCTGGCTTGCTTCCCTCAAGCCACCAAGTCTCCTTCTCATCCCACCGATTCCTTCTCAGTGTGCTATGCCAGCGGCTTAATTCTGGGCGCATAACTTATTATGGCCATGTTGCCTGTAGCCAAATCATTGGCTTTCGTTGAAGGCACATCAGCAGGCCGTAAATTTCAACAAGTGGATGGAATAGAATAGAGAACAAAGCGTAACAGCCTCCTACGCAAAATGTCTTTAAAACTTTTGCCGTTAGCTGTCACACTCTTTTGTTGGCTTTGTTTCGTGTGTTCAGATCAAAGATGACCGATAAGATTAGGCCAACAATGAACTTGAGTTGTCCCAAAAGTGGGCGCAATGCTTGACTAAGCGTTAACCGAAACTGAAACCCAAAAAACTGAATCCTTAATGCACTTAAATTAAAGATGTTCAGGTCTAAAAATAAATTCTCAGCTTTAAGCTTAAAGCAATTAAAAACAGTTCAAAAATACAGACACACAAGCAGCTTAATAATATAGAAATACAATTGTGCATTTTTGCTTATGAAAATATGAAATTAATTGATTTTCAATGTGTGTGCAGATAGAAAATACTGCAGAGAAAATGTAGAAAATACAAAATGTGATTTGCCAAAGTAAAAAGTATTGTCAAAAATGTTAGAGAAAACAAAATGAAAAACAAAGTGGCCATAAATTTAAATTGCCAATCAGAGTAGCTCAATATAAATAAATATGAATGTATGAATATATATATATATATATATATATATATAAGCAAACTGTTTCACCATTTGAGAATTTAATCAAAACCCGAACAACAGGAACAATAACTGTGCAAATCTCTTAAGCAAGTATTCCATAAATCTTATCACAAATAAGGTGCAAAATTTTAAGCACAAAGTATTTCTCATACGCACTCGGCTTGGGGTTACGTTTAAAAAATGATTTATGTGCAACGGAAGGAGCAAAGGGGGCACACGGAGGTGGGCGATGGAAAGTAACCGGAACGGAAGGATGGCCATGTGTGTGTGAAGCAAGGACCTGGAATGAAGACCCAGATAGAGGGAAAGAGAGAGCGAGAGAGAGTGGGAGCCAACACTTTAGACACCTCAAGTGCTCGGCCAGCCATGCAATTACATATATTTCAGTTCAGCGCCCGAGAAGGGACGCCAAAACGGGATGCCGAGTGGCAACACAGTTGCCAGCCCCACACCACCACCACCACCACCATCACCACCCACCAAAGCAACTACGCACCCGCAGCGCTTGTTATTTTTGTGCATGTCTCAAAAGGCGAATGCATAAATTATGTAAAATTACCCGCCCCGAGATGTCCTCCAGTTGGCCATTTTGTTGTTGTTGTTGCTGTTGTTGTTGTTGTTATTGTTGTTGTTGTTTGCCCTTTTCATATCCTTACATTCAGTATGTTGCGTGTAAAATTGGCCAAATAATTTCAGTACGTATACGCTTAACAAATATGAGTTGGCGTTCGAGTGCAATAAATACGTGCATGATAAATGAGCTGTTCGTACACTTGGAAAATCCACACCAGCTAGATTTATATATTTATATGTTTTTCTTAAAAGTAAAAATCAAATAATTTGTGCTATTTTTCAGCTACATTTATATTTTGTTCGTCTCTCTGTCAAAGGTCCACTTCAATTCAAGATGCTCAACTGAATTGGTTTCCATCTTTGCTAATAACCAGCAATTATTTTTTGAGGAGCTGCATCAGCAAAGCAATAATTCAAAAATGTAATATCTTGTGGTCTGCTCATTGCAAAAACTTCATCAACTCAGCAATTAAGTGCAAAACGATGTCAAATCACAAATGTTTCATTTCACAGCAAAAACAGTTCCAGCTTGACTTCCTGGCTAAGGATGGAAAACGGGCAAGGATGCAACGATGAAAAAGTAATCAAAAGACAGAAACTTTTACCCATCAGAATAGCAAACTTTGATTTATTGAACATGGGCGTATAAAGGGGATATTTAGCTAGGTTTTTCTAGCACGAATTTTCAGCCAGAATCACGTTCTCAACTTTAAATATAGTATTATTCTATAGCTCAAAACAAGACAAAAAATTCATGGTTTTTGAAAATCAGATCAGTTTTAATAAAATGATGGCACTGTGTAATTTTGAGCGATCTCAACCAGCAATTTAATATGAATTTCGAGCCACAATCGCGATTCCAACTTTAAATGTAGTTTTAATCTGCTGGTGAAATAAAATGAAAACCAATTGCAGATAAAAAGTGGACAGCAATAAATTTAATGTTGTTTGATATAAATGAAATACAAATTACAAAAATACATGATTTACATTTTTTATATTTTTAACAAAAATGAACTTAAATTTATTAAATAAAAATGTATTATTATTTATTTGTTTTCTCCAGTGCCTCCCTCCCTAGGTGGTATTCTGACTACGCGCCTCTTGGAGTCTTTTCCTCCTGTTGGAAAACAGAAGCATCACGTTGAATATCTCCCGCTCGGCGACTGGGAGTCGCTTGTTGAACATATAGTGCAGATACAGATAGCTGCAGTAGCAGAATAGCAGACGAAAGAACAAGCGGCGATTGGGCGTAAAGAGTCCCAGAACCTGAAGGCGTGGCTGAAGCAACGTGCGCCTCACACTCTGCCCGCAGCTGTCCATGTCGAGTAAGGATGTCCAGCAATGGCGATGCAGCCAGCCGTGCATGGCCAGCACTTCGTTCAGCTGAAGGAGGCGTGCCACATGCGCCCACGAGGTGTCCCTTGGCGAGCCTGTGGCAATGACTAGAGCATCCAGTGACTGGAAAAGCAGACGCAGTCCGTTGGCCAATATCAGGATTTCGAAAAGTCGCTGCCAATGAGCATAGGACAGGGCAAAGATCATTGTGATATTGTAGAGCACAATCAGCAGCAATTGGGGAGCCAGACAATCGAGGATCTGTTGCGTTAGCCTTACATATGCCACATGCAGCCGCTGCAAGGAGCACAGGCGGCGCTGACAGCGTCTCACAGCTCGATAATCCGCTTGCAGGAGCCTGAGATGCAATTGCTCCACCTGCTCGACCAATTCCGTGTTCAGCTGCTCAAAGGACTTGAGCAGCAGGCTGAGGCAAATGTTGAACAGATGGCCGCTGATATCCATGCACCAAACAGCCAATGAAACGGGAATCACAAAGATCACTAGAAACATCAACTTTTCGACACTCGTCTTCGACAGCTCAAAGATGCCCAAATACAGTTTAAATGTGAGCAGCTTCAAGGCCAACTGCAGCACCAAAAACCACGATAACTTCAATCTCCGACGACTGTGTCGATACAAAGCCGGTGCCAGGCGCAAGAAACCATTGATTAATTGCACTCTGCGCTCGTGGATCCGTCTCGGTTGCCACAGCAAACAGCAGACGAAGAGAAAGGGTTGCAGGTGGAGCAAGGACACATAAGGATTGAGCAAGGCCACGCTCAGAAAGTACGCAAAGGGGAATGCAATCATTCGCGATATGGTCACACTGTACTCCGTCAGACGGACCGCATTCCCAGCACACTCGTATCGCAGACGCAGCAGACCCAAATAGTAAAACTGCCCCAGATAGAATCGAAGCAGGAGCAGCGCATGGAAACTTATATATCGATTACTGATCCGAAACGAGCGCAGAAATACCATAGTACTGGGAGCAAGGACTCAATTCCAACTGACTCGCAGCCAGTCTGTAGCTGGACTGCTCACCATCAACTTGAACTGCTGGCCATTCAATTAGGTAATAAGCTGGAAATTACCATAGAAATGTTTGTCCATTAAATGGACAATTTTCCAACTTTTTGTGCGAACTGTTTGAGCCAATGACTAAACAGAAAACAAAATAAATGGATATACGTAGTTATATTTACATATATATAGCATATATAGCAGCGCCTAAAACTTTATAAAATGACTAATAATCAAATGCATTTCAATTTGCATAACATAATAATTCAAAGTTTCTATCAATTAAATATTTAAGAATGTGAGCATTTTCACAATTTTGATATTCATTAATATTTTTTGAGCAAGTTTCACTTGAGTTTCAAAGCAAACACAACATTTTGGTTATATATTTATTTTATTTCTGGCTTAAGCTGCATTTGGCTATTGAAACGCAACTTGGTAAACAATTTCGGCACCATTGACTCAAAATAATTAAAGCTGTCGAAAAGCATTAAGAAATTAAGAACTTCAGTTATGAAATTTACTTAAAGTGAAAATGTTATTTAAAAAACGAGAAAAATTTGCATACAGCATTTTGATAAACAACTTGAAAAAGCAGAGTGCAAAAAACGCGTTGTAGTAATTAAAAAGTTAGCAAAAAATGCAAAAACAAGGAATCTGTGTAGACGACTCTAATCAAAATTGTGACTAGGGATCGTTGAGAGCTAAGAAAACTTTGCACAATTGGGTTAGGTTGCTGGTTTGGGTTGAGCACAAAATGTTTACGGTTCTGTTCGGTTGTGGCAAATAAATTTAAAAAATGCAGCTCCTTGCCAAGTTTGTCACCACAGAAAAATAAAATGGAAAAGCAAGACTAGGAAAAAACTATGCTGATGCAACAAAAAAAAAAAAAAAATTGGAGGCATGGCAACCGCAGAAACCAACAAACTGTGGTCGGGTTACGGTCATATACTCAACTACTCGTGTAGTTGTTGCTTTTGTTTTTGTTGTTGTTGTTGTTCATATTGTTGTTGTTGTGTTGGGGGTCATGTCTCTTGGTAATGTAGCTGGTCATTATTGATGCCGTTGGCGACAAGGAGCTTGCCGCCTAAGAAACGGAAATTGGAAAAGTTCTTTGATGTTTCTCTTTACTTTTTTTTCCACAATTTGTGAAATGTCGTATTTTTCAACAGTTAAAGATACTGAAGGTCTTCTGAGTGAATTGAGTAGTGTATGTAAACAAGCTATAAATTATAGTAATTGTAATATTTTGAATATTATTATAAATTTTTAATTTGGTTCTATATTTCAATGTTAATAGTGTATTTGCCAAACTTCTCGACGAATATTTGACCGAAATTCAAAATTTAAGAACCAAAAACTTGGTCAATAAAATATTGTTTATGATTAGAGTGAAAGATAATTAAAGCGTAAGTTTTAAATGTGTGTCCTTATAACAAATAGTTTCTGTGAATGATTCTGTAAAGGAAAATCAGCTGGTACAAAGAGAAAGATAAAGAGAGAGAGAGAGAGAGAGAGAAAGCTTTGGGACAGCACAAAGGGGAAATATGAAACGGGTAACCATTTTTCAAAAATAGGGGTTGAAAACAGGGGCAGTTACTGGGGCAGAAGTGGCGATGTTTTTGCTTTTAGTAACGATTATAAGCGCGCAATTGAACCAGACAGACAATAAATATATATAAGAGTAACCTATTCCTAGATAACTTGCACCCCGCCAAAACCTATAAGTTATTTGTGTTCTCCTTATGGGAATTTAAACAATTTATCCTCCGTTCCCCAGTCATATTTTCCAATACCCCAGTATCCCACTAAGCGATTCGTCCCCTGCATTCTCCGATACCCTAGAAAAGCTTACTCTGCAAAAGACCCTTCTGGTTCGTCAGCCCTTCACAATCGTAAATAAAAAACACCTCTCAAGTTAATTTATTGAATGTAAAAATGGTATTCAAATGCTGAAAATCAAGGTCAGATTTTGAGATCTTAAAAATCTGAAATCTGTTCAGGGTAAATACATCTGAGACTTAAGCAAAGTCGAATTTCAGAAATTTTGAATATATTTTTAGGTGCTGAGAACAGAAACATAAATATTATTATTATGTTTCAATAAATAAGTCATTAGATGCGCGCACAAAACAATTTGAAACAACTTTAATTCGTTATACAACTTGTACAATCCCAAAACATAAATCTTTTGAATCTACATCAGATCGAAAGCTTAGCTGCTGCTGTCGGCAATATCGCAACGCAGCCAATCGAGAAGTGCATCCCTGGCGCACTCCGCATCCGCATCGAGGCAGTTCATCTCACAGATCTCCGTCAGCCAATTGCCGATGATGTAGCGCCGCACACAGGGCATCGTGCCCATGTTCCGTAGTGTCTTCAGGCCGTAGAGCTGGAGTCGAGGATTCGTGGCTCGCTTGCTGGCCATGCGACGTGCCACATGACAGGTCAACATGGGGAATTCTCGTATGCGCCAAAGGGCGCGTTTGCTGTGCAGTCCATCCATCAGAATCAGTATCAGATACTCATAGTTCTCCACAAACTGGCCGGGCAGCTTCTTTGACTTGTCAACGTAAACCTCCTCGAACACTTCGTAGATGAGCTGGATCACATCGAGCTTGTCGAAGCGACGCTGACCCTCTTCGCAGCGCAGGAGCAGCGCAAATGCTTTGCTATTCATCTCCCAGAACAGGGGCAATCTGTTCACAATTCGCGAATGCAGCAGCTCAAAGAAACCCAAATCGATGCCCAACTGGGGCGCCAGCTCCAACATGTGGCACAGATGATACCACAGATCTGCGGGATAATACGGCTGACCAGGATCCTGCTTAAAGATATTTGCTACATAGCCAAGGTTTTCCTCATCTTTGATAACAATGCTAAGCACTAAAGTTATTTCGAATATGAGTTAATATTGAGCGTGTTATTTAATTTGATTACTCGCCCTTTGGTTGGCCTGTCAAATTGCGTAGTATCTCCGCAGCGAGATCTTGCTTCTCGGGTTCCTTGCTCCCAGCAATCTTGTAGAACTCAATCATTAAACACTTGCGATTGGCGATTTGTTCAGCACCATTTAAATTGCGAGAAATTATGTCTATCAAGTGGCGGTGAGGAGTTAGAGATATAAGGGGAGATATAGAGAAAGAGAGAGGTAAACAGAGAAGGAGAGTATCTGAAAGTAAGCTTTGTTGACTATTGAATACTCTTAAAGGTATATGAAATGTAGCTCATAGCTTAGTAAAAATCAAACTGATACTCAAAAGCAATTCCTTTTTAATTAAAATTTGGTCTTACTTACTAAAAATCTTTAGATATATCTTCATTTCTTCACGCTGCTCCTTATGAAGTTCTAAGCACAAGCGCATAAAAGCATTCTTTAACCTGTACACAAAATAAGCATTAAAGTTATTTTAAGTCACAATATCCTATATTTAACCACACTCACTTTCTAACTATATCCATTTCTAAGATGGCACGTTGAACATTAAGCGGATTCAGCAGAAACTCGGAGAGTGAGAAAATGGCTCGCCAGTGGGTCAAATTATCAACGCTATCCATTTCCCTCATCAGCTTGGGCAGGGCAAACCAGCCGTAAGCCAATTGAGCTCGATCCTCAAAATAAGTGGAACTTTTGGTGCAGTGTTGCGGGAAACACTTGCACCTATTGCGTTTCTCCATAAATGAGTGCCATTCTGTTTAGCAAAACGATAAACAATAAACCTATTAATACATCTTCATTTTTTCTTACCCGTATTTTGTAACGAATTTATGGAGCTCGGTGTTAGAACATCTTTAATTTCGTGTTGCAGAAAATGATTGCGATATTTATCCAGCTGCTCCCACATTTTTGAGAACTCAATAAATATTGTTAAGTATAAAAAAGCTTGTTTATATATAAATTGAGTAAATATTCTCGCTCAAAAGACTAATTTTGAATTGTATTTCAAATGACAGCAGAGCAGCGGTTAACTTCTTGCCAGTGCTGCGAAGTTAGCATAGACAAAAAAATACTAAAATGTAAACGATATTCAAACAACTAATGTCAAATTAATACATATAATTAATGTGTCGCTGTATTTAAAGTGCACATTAAAAAGAAACAAAGACAAATACGTTACACTGCATTTAAATATATACATCTACTGATATCTTTTACGTATTTTGATTTGAGTTGTAAATGGTCACACTGGCCGCTTGTGGTCATATGTTTCTGCCGCTGCCGCTGTCGCCGTCGTTGCTGTCGTTGTCTCAAGTTTGTTTTTATCCATTTGTGCCGGGCGGCAGACTCAGATCTTCGTTAAAACTGCACGCTTGAAAATCGAAAAAGTTCTTGTGTGCGTCTGTCTTTCTGTGTGTGGCTTTGTGTGTGTTTATGTGTGTGCGCGCGCGCAATTGTTCTTGTTCTTGGCTTTCGATATTTATTCTCCTAAATACTTCGTGCCGGTCGTGCGCCGCCTGCACGTGAGACTGTATGTGTGTTGTGCATTGAGTTTTTGCAGTGTCCGCGTGTGTGTGTGTGTGTCTGGTGCAGCGCAGACAACAAAAGAAATTTTGCCGGTCCACCTTCGTCGCTTCCTTGCTCCTATGCCCAATGCCGTTATTCGCACTGCCAAAATAACAAATCGAATTTTTCTTCACATACCAAGTTGAAAATTTTTACAACTCAACTTTCGCAACTGTTTTGTAGCAGAAAAACCAGACCAAAAATTCCAGCACAATGGCCTTGATAAGACTGGCAAGGTAAGTAAATAGCGGAATCTGATGCTAACTGTAAATTGAATTTTTATTTTTTTTTGTACAAAATTGCATATTTTCTGCAGAAAAAAAACACATTCAAATATTGATAGGACAGACTAGGAGGTACCCTTTAATTACTTTCTACGCTAACTTAAATCTATTTTGCCATATAATGAGTTGGAATTATCACAGTAAAAAACATAACATTATTTGCCTTTTGTTCTGAGAACATTTTTTGCAAAGTCATTAAATTTAAAAATCCAAGCTACTTAAAAACTCGTCAACATTTTTGTAGAAAACAAGCGCATTAATTAATTAATTGATTAATTATTCGTGAACTATAATTACGACTGGTGGTGAAGATTATTAGCATTGAATTGATCGCTAATAATAGATATATGTATGAGAAAATTATAAATACGAATTATTAATCACATTCGCAGTTTCTTATTTTACATTCATACTTTTAAAATTGTTTACCTGTTATTGTTTGCCGTTTAAAATGCGGCAAACTAAACGTAAACCGAGCATGTTTTTTTTTTTTATTGCTAAAGCAGTGTAAAAAGCTTAACGTGTTCACGTCATTTGCCGCCGCCACTTGCCCCCTCTTTATACATTCTGCTCTGTTGTTGTTTACCTTAACACTTAGCGGACAGATTGCAGTTATAAGAGTTATAAGCGGTTCTCTTTATTGTTCTTGTTGTTGTTTCTTTTACGACGCAATTGAGGATTAAACTACAACAATTGCTGTGAGCTGAACTCAACTGAACTGAGAACCTCTTTTCTCTGCTCACTTTAACAATTAATAACGTTTATGCCAATATTCCCTTTGACGGTATATTTTGTGATTTCTGTTTGCCTCCATTCTGATCTGTTGGTTGGTGGTCATTGCACTTTATCTGGACTGGCCCTGAGCAAGAGTCCCTATCTGCCCTGTGCACACAGACATACAAGCAAACAAACATATACTATTTAATTGCAACAACTTTATTGTGATTACCGGAATGTGTGTGGGGTATATGAGGCTTCATACTATTGCGTCAATTACTCTTTTACCATTGTGCACAGAGCAGCGACCAGTCTATTTTTATCTATGTACGGAAATATTGTGGAAACAAAAACAAAAGTTATTTGCTTATGCAGATATCTCGCTGGAATCTAGGCAATTAAGATAAATTTCTTCAGTATGTCAAAAGTTGATTTCTTGTGTAGCGTTATTTATTTATTTAATGTGGATTTAAAATAGGGTTTATCATTTTTAAAAAAGGTTTTGCAAAAATAATTATAAATTAAATTAAAAATCTGAATCTGATCAGTTAAATTGCCTTATAACATTTTTCACACTATATTTAGGTACTTGAAGTTCACAACTAAGAAAAATATATATATATTTAAAAAATAACAAATTTGAATTATTAATTAAAAATGAATAAATTAAAATAAAACATATATAAAATAAAATAAATTAAAGTAACAAATTAAAACTTCGATGTGAACTGTTGACCTTAGTCTGAAAGAGCAAACAAACTTCGGTTTAGAGTTGCCCCCCTTTCCAATTTGTCAGATATACCCATTTTAGGATTGCTCAATATGTGTACAATCCCATAAATAAATAGCGACACTTCAATTGAGTTCACTTTGGAGTTTGTCTGTCTAAAAATAAGTTGACGTTGTCCATTGCCAATACGACGGCTGCTCCTGTTTGTAATTGAATTGTCAATGTAATTGTAATTGAATGTAATTGAAAGCAAACACAGGGACAGAGACAGAGACTCTGCTATGCTCTCAGCCAACTCAACTCTCAAGTGCATTCGCCATAGCTAAAGCGGCCACTGACAGTTTTCAGCCCAATTGAAGCGAAGCTGCAAAGTCAATCTAAATGTATCTGTATCTGTATCTCTGTATGTGTCTGTTAGTGCAACTGCAACTGTATCTGTAACTGCATATGTATCTGAATAATCTATAGATGAACATTTGATGTACTAAGAGCTCTTGTTTTGTTTGTTTGGCCCCAACACATTGTTGTTGTTGTTGTTGCTGCTGCTGCTTTGGAATTAAATATGGAGCGAATGGAATTCTTGGAAAAATTGCAAAGCTGGATGCTGATAATAGATTTTTTGTAATCTATATGAACACTTTTAATAATACAATACATTGACCATATTATATAGACACGCGTAGATGCGAAAATGTTTTGCTGACTTTTAATTTAATTATGACCAGTTTATTAATTGAAGTGCGTAGTATTCTATATATTCTCATTGCTACTGTATTTGTTGTTGTTGATTTCCAGTTGTTCCAAACAAAGCTTTTGATAGCCATTGTCATAATTCAGTCGAGATTTGTCACCGTGTCGCGATAAGTCGCATTTTTTATTGTATATAAAAAAAAATCGCATTGCATTTAATCACTAATAGAACAGAATACACACTTCACATAACAATCGACAACTGATTTGAAAGCACTTGAAAAATGCTGCACTTAATTGATCAATGGGAAACCTTAGCAATCCATATGTAAGTTTGAAGATATATAAAACTTTCAATTTAATTTCGAATTGATTAAAATGTGTATAATATTGAAGATCAAGAGGCATTTTATCTAAAAATAATAACTAGTTTGGCAAAACACCCCTTCAGCTCACCTCAGATTGTTTTTAGCCTACTGACAAATTATGTTAAATAAATTTGAATATTAATAAGGCACAGCAATCACAGTCAATCAAAAGCAACTGGTTTCTGGTTTGGATAGCTTCTCGCGTATTATGTAAATTGGATGAGTTCTAAAAGTGGAGACTTTATGGCAACTACAGCGGAGACGACAGGTTTAATACCCCTCCTGATGAGGCACATGTCATCTACATCATTATAATATTCTTCATTATCATTCGACGCTTGGCTTTGCCAGCTATTTATATTCGATAGAGGAAACGAAATTAAACACAAGCAATACAAAGAATTTTTGAAAATATTTTGCAAAACTGTGCAACAAACAAAATCAAGTTTAATTTACTGCCTATTTATTGCATCATTTGGAAATACAAATTGAAAGACTAAAATTGTTATCAATAAAAGAGATTTACAATAGACCATTTAGTTGTTTTGTTTATGTAAAAGTGTAAAAGTATTTGATTAACAATTATTTTCCTGTACTAAATAATCATTCAATCATTGAAATAATAAATTCAATTTGCAGTAAAGATTTAGCGAAATCAAAATTGGTAAATTGACAAAAGTGGCTAGAATAAACTTTGCTTTCTTGTAGCCAATATTCGACAAAGTGTTTCCCATAACTTTAAGTACGATTTGTACTAGCGCATTCTCTACAGAAGTCTGCATTTCTTAGACTATATAAACAATTATAATTTCAAGCATTAAAATCAAATTTATAGCATAACTAATCACTAAAAACAAGCACAAAACAAATAAATAAGTCTTAAATTAACTAATGCTAAGCATGAAAGGCTTATCTTTATAGTGAGAGTGGTGAGGATGAGAATAACGTATGTCTAGGTATATGAATAGTACTTTGAAACTAAAACATTATTTTTATTGCCAAGTAGTCTGGTAAAAATTTAGCAGGGTAGTCAGAAAAAATTAATGACTAGGAAAGAGACATGAAATCGTTTAAATCGATTGTTGCGCTTGAGGCGGACGTCATTTCATCGACGTCGTCGTTGGACTGGGAAAATCGGCTGAAAGCAGTTTTCACCAAACTATCCAAAGTCAAGAGCACACACACATACAGCACAAATACCCGCACACACATACACACACACAGCCAGAAGCCAGGCAATAAATATCTATAAGAATAATACATTCATATACAAGTAAGTTGAGCACACAGGCAATATACACACAAACACACACAAGCATGCTACTTATTATGACTGCGGAATGAAGAAAATAGGAAGAAAAAAAAACAGAAAAAGAAAATACAACTGCAATCGAATTTATATTAAAGTGCGAAAGAGAGGCGCTCTCTCTTTCTCTATCTCTTTCGCTGCGAGCGAGCGAGCAAGAAGATGCAAATATTTCGCCTGGTAAATTTTATGCACGCGCCTGCAATTCAGTCGTTGCACGTGGCGTATGCGCAATATGTGTGCATATTCACAGTACACTGAAAATTATTAGATGCATACAAGTTGACATATTCTTATTTGTTTTTGCAAATAAATAATTTGAGCTGGACTTTGCCAAGTCTTCTCTTAAATATCACTTCTCTTTGATATCACTTCACGTGTTTCTTTCCTCGTACTTAATTTAAGAGTTTCAGACTAAGTTTAAATCTATGCTTATTCTCTGTTTCATACTTCATTTGAGTAAATATTTATACTTGCTAAACTAATCGAAAAATTTGAAAAGCTGCTTTCAAGCAAATTCTTTTACGATTTCTACCATTCATGAAAGAAGTAATCAAATTTTCAAAATTTAACCCATCTATTTGTTGTTTTGAGTGCACTTATTTAATGGTATTATTATTATACTAAATACATAATTATCTTAGCTTACAAATTGCTAATTGTAATATCAATTGACCAGCAAGTGTAGGTGTATCCCAAGGACATTCGCATAGCTATAATCAACATATTTTTCAATTAGGTAGCAAAGCCAAACGGGGTCCACTCTCAGAATGGAGCACATGGCTATGACTGATATCAATTGCCATAATATATCATCATACGGGCATACGGTGTAAATATATACACACGGATATATCTAATCAATACACATTCTATATAAATACAAATCTACTTGAATGGCTTTGCAACTGGGGAGTTCATTGATTGATTCAGACAATTGCGCTATTTTTGGCAACTCTGGCCCTATTGCTTTGCAATTGTTTTCTGCAAACATATGTTCATACATATATAACAATATTTTTGTTACTGAATCGGAGACACATATGTACACACACATATATATATATACAATAATACAGTTATACAAATGCATACACTTGTAACAATATTTATTTTTGCTCTTTGTGCTTTACATTTTTGTGTACAACGTGCTTTTTTAGTGTTTCTACTAATTAACTTTGGCTTTGAGTGTGTACAGAAGTAACACTTGCACTATCAAATTCTTGTGCCCTATAATTATTTACAAAGGGTTAACTACCCATGTATATACAAATATTTGGTTTCTTTTTTGTTTTAATTTGACGAACTTTTACCATAATTTCTATATGATTTATCTTTGCAATATGTAAACCAATTATATATATGATTTATCGTTGTAATATAGGAACATATTTTACATAATTAAATTCAACCTTTCAATATGAATTACTTTTCTAGTAGCTCAAACTTTTAGTTACATACTTGCGTACAAACCCTTTTAAACCCTTTTCAACCATTTGAGGCGGATACGAACTATGAAAGCGTTAAAAAACTACATTTAATGGCGCATTTACATTAGAAGAATAACAATTTTTTAATATGAAAATGTAAAATGAAAGTGGTTGTCGATGAACACAACTCATTTACTTAATTATTGCAATTTTTTTTATGAATAGACACGCTTCAAGCTTGGTGAACTCACAGGGTCGGCGGGTTCCCTGTCATAAAACTGTCAACTACTGTGCATGCCTCGCCAATTGTGGCTAATTGACATTGTTTCTCCCTATAATTACGGTATACTCAACACATATATATATATATATATATAGTTAGGTATGCACCGTGTATTATGAAATTGTACGCAAGACACACGCACTTAAAACAGCACGAGTCGCCCATTTGATTGATAAGTGGTTAATGTTATATTTTGGTGGGCTTGTCTGCGGCACGTAATAACAGAACAGAAATAAAAAGAGACTAAAACAGAACCTGTTGCATTTGTCATTGTAATATGTGTTATTTAGTGTCGTAAAGTATATTAAGGCCTTGCGGTTGACAAATGTGATAAAGGCTTCAAATGTCATTTTACGTAATTTACACGCTACTAAAGTGTATAGAAATGACAAAGAACCCATCACATACAAAGGTTAGGAAAGGAGAGCAATTATCACTGATGAGAGAGCTATAGGCTCAGAAGGGGTCATAATAGATCTAACAGATTAGACAATAAATATAATAATAAAACGAGTCGTTTTTTTTACGATCATCTCCCCATAAAGTATATATATATATCATAAATCTATCTCGCCCGTCCAGTGTCTGTCTATATGAACACGTTCATCTCAGAGACTATAAGAGCTAGAGAGTTCAAGATTGAAATGTAATTTTTCGTTTACGTCAAGTATATAGCGAATATCGATAAAAATCGATTTTTAATATATATATATATATCTTAAATAGCGGCTATTAAATAAAGCTATAATATAATATTAAACATATATTAAAATTAAAATCAAAATCGGTTAAGAAACACTAATGAAAATCAAAGCAAACCAAACTTTGAAGCTGGCATCGCGAGAGAATTAAACGAATTTTTAAATATTTCAATTTACAATTTCATAAATAAATAAAAATAAGATGTGCAAACATATTAATAAACACATTTGTAAATGGCTTTAAAAATGGCCACAGTGGAAATAGTAAAATCCCATAAATATTCGCCAGAAGACTCTCAGGCTTATTACGGATTATTTTATGTGTGTAAATAAATATGAATTCAATCATTAATCTAAATTGGTGCTTTAGCAAATATGTAAATTTCAATTAACACTTAGCCCTTCCACTTTTCGTAGTGCTAATTGATATAGGAAATTTTTGTTCTCTTCTAAATATAGTACTAGTTGCATTAACCCATTAGTGTCACTTAGCAATGTAAAAAATTCAAAAAATCATCATCTGCTCGCGCACTGCCCACAAACTGTATTTTCTTTATATGAGAGTGGGAGAGAGAGAGAGAGAGAGAGAGAGGAGAGAGGGGGCAGTGAGTAAAAGAGAGAGAGATAGCAAACGAGTTCATTCATCCAATTTTTGCATGTTTTTGTTGTGCTTCCGCATTTTGCAGTGGACATCGTTAGCGAACGAAAGTGAGAGTGTGTCGTCGTCGTTGTTCTTGTTGTTCTTATTGTTGTTGTACATTTAATCATTGCAAATTTTATGCAATCTGACTTTTGAGTGTTGCTCTTGTTGTTGTTGTCGCACGTTATGTGTGTCTGTGTCTGTTGATCTTTTTATAAACACCATTGTGGCGACTTATGCGCGTTTGTGTGTGCCATATATCAAAAAGAAAAAAACAAATCAGATTTTCACTTAATGAAAGTGCATTGACTCTGCTCTGCATGTATGTCTATATGTATCTGTAGCGACGAAACAAAACAATCTGTGCTATTTACAAGATACACTTCAACTATCTAAACAACCGTTATTTGCCAGCTGGCCTTGCTTACATGAAAAATTAACAATTACAAATAATCAATGTAATCGCTGATAGCAGACTATATTTACATATTTGAAAGCACGTAAGCAATTGATATGATTTGTTAGTTTCGTTTTTTTTATATTTATTTATTTTGTTGCAAACCGGTTCTGCTGCAACACTGAATAGCAATGCTCATGCTTCCAAATGAGCAGTTAGTTGCTACAATCAGTGAAAGTGCAGTAATTGTTTTCCTTTTTTTGCGTGCAAAAATTAAAACTGGTTTGATTTTATCGACCAAACATAAATGCATTCGGGTTGAAAATTGAGTTTGAAAAAGGCGCGTAAAGCTGTATATATGGGCACACTTAACAGATGTGCTCCACAAGTTAGCAGAAACAAGAACTGGTCATACTTGAGAATTTGCATATATCGGTGTTGAACAATCGATAACCCACATTGATAACAGCTGCTGCAGCACATTTTTAGTTGTAATTAAAACTTAGTGAATATGTGTGCGCCCACAAGTAAATTGCTGCTGAAAAGCATGCCTTGCAGCATCGAGGAGCTTGCGCAGTTAATCCAAGAGGTTAAATTGATAATACCACGTTCATTAAATTCCTTTGGACGCCGACGGGCGCTCCTTGAATATGCGGACCCCTCGGAGGCTCAAGCGGCACTCGAACAGTTGATTGGCCTCAGCGATAAACTGAATAAACCGTTGCGCATCAGCAGCTTTGGACCACGTGATGACAGCGATGGCAGCAATAAACCCAAGATTGCCCACAAGTCAACGCAAGCGTCGGCGCCGGATTCCGAGAACAACAACAACAAGTATGTCCAAAAGTTGTATGCCGGCAATAAGCAGCAGTTTGATTTAATGCAACCACCACCGCCATATCTTCAATATGCATATCCGCCCATCAATGACAATATATTGGCTGCCATTGGAGATGCCATGAAGAGTGATAAACGCTTCTATACGCAGGTGCTGCACCTAATGAATCGCATGAATTTGACACCTCCATTTGGTAAGAGACCTTCAGGTTTGCATCTACTCCCAGAGCAGACAAAGAGCATTGCGACACAAACCGAAAAAGTTCTCGAGAGTGAAACGGAAAGCGAACTGGAGAGTGATGAGGAGGCCAAGCTCAAGCAGCAGCAGCTGAAGAGAAAGCCATCTGCACCAGCTAGTTCTATTCCCGAACAATATCGCAAACGTGCCCGCCAAATGCTCCAGAGCGCCGTAAAAGCTCCAATCGTTAAAGTGTCCATTGATGTGCCCACATTTGATGCGCCCAAAATTGAACTAAGGCTGCCCACAGTCTTGCCTGCTGCCTCAACAGCTGAACAGCTGCCGGAGGAGCGTCTGACGCTCGAGCAGCTGCAAGCTCTACCCATCTACAAGAATTACAAAGAAGGCGAACCCAGCAATAAACTCTACATTAAGAATCTGGATAAGAGTGTTACGGAATCACAGCTGAGATTGCTCTATGCACGCTATGCGCCAGCTGACAGCCTGGACATTAAAGTCATGCAGCAGGGACGCATGAAAGGACAGGCATTTATCACATTCCAACAGCTCAGCAATACGGATACGATTGCGGATGCGAATGCGGATGCGGCAGCGGTGGTGGTTGCCCAAGCATTGATGGCAACAAATGGTTTGCTCTGGCACCAGAAACCCATGATTGTGTGCTATGGCAAACAGCAACAAGAACAAACATGAAATCCATCCAGGGGTCATTAGCTAGAGCAAAAGAATCTTCAACTGTGGTACTTATAAGTATTATTTATAAACGCAAAGCAAACTTATAAATTATTATTCAATTAGAAACTGTTTCATATTACTAACAATTTATTTGACATACTTCCTTTGAATCTAGCTTAAATACTTCAACAACTTATTATTTACAAAGGGATTTAAACTAAATCCAACTCGTAAAACATATAAATTTAAACTATTGCCATAAATTTAGTTGTTTGTATTACCAGAAGATCTTTCCAATAAACAATAAATTAGAATCATATTTGCCAAATAAATATATATATAGTTGTAGATATCGATCGCAGTAGCTGAACAGTCAAACAGTCGAGTCAAATTGGCATTTTAGATAGTTTTATTTGTTTGTATATTGTCAGAGTCTGCCCCAATATATCACTAATATATTTTATATTTTTCTAAAAAAAAATAGTATAATATACAAAAAAAAGCCAAGTCTCAACGTATTTATTTATACAACTTTTATTTTATGGATTTTTGCACCTTTCATCTTGGCAGACAATTGGGCCTGATTGATACGCTCTATGTGGAAGGCGGTCGACCCGCAGACCCGGCCAACGATTTGGATGAAGTAGATATTAGCATCAGCGGTGCCAACGAAGCCACAGCCACTGCACAACCACCGCTGAAGACAAAGAAATCGCGCAAATCCAAACAATTGGCTATGCAGCCATTTAGCTATGTGATCGCTGTTGATTTCGAGGCCACATGCTGGGAGAAACAGGCGCCGCCACAATGGCGAGAAGCAGAGATTATTGGTGAGAAATGCTGTAATATATATTCTATATATTCTACCTCAATACTAATATCGAATCTTTGCAGAATTCCCAGCTGTGCTTGTTAATCTGAAAACGGGCAAAATCGAAGCCGAGTTTCACAAATATATAATGCCATTTGAATCGCCACGCTTGAGCACCTATTGCACCGAGCTAACCGGCATAGATCAGAAGACTGTGGACTCGGGAGTGCCATTACAGACAGCACTAATGATGTTCCACGAGTGGTTGCGCAAGGAGTTGCGTGCGCGGAATTTGCTGCTACCCAAAATGGCCAAATCGAATATATTGGGCAATTGTGCGTTTGTCACCTGGACAGACTGGGACTTTGGCATCTGTTTGCACAAGGAGTGCTCAAGGAAACGTATGCGCAAAGCGCCATATTTCAATCAGTGGATCGATGTACGTGCCATTTACCGTGAGTGGTATAAATATCGTCCGTGCAACTTTACGGATGCTCTCTCCCATGTGGGTCTGGCATTTGAGGGACGCGCGCATTCGGGCATCGATGATGCCAAGAATCTGGGCGCCCTAATGTGCAAAATGGTGCGAGATGGTGCACTCTTCTCCATCACAAAGGATCTGACGCCATATCAGCAACTGAATCCCAATTGTGTGTTGTGAGCCCCAGCAGCCGCATAAGAAGAACTCCCTCCAACAAAACAAAAGCAACAAGAAAAAAAAAACAATATATCGTAACTACAAACGGAAAATAAAGCACCCAATTACTGAAAAGTCTCTCGCTTGGATGTGTGGAGCAAAATGTAGATGAGTTCTTCATTGGTTTTTTGTTTGCTTTATTTTTATTTTCTGTAACGGCAATTGATAAGACTTGAAAATTTGACGAATTGTTTCAAAATAATGCTGCTATATATCAACAGCATGAATATACACAATACACACACATAAATCCATACTACATACTACAAACTACATACAAATACAATACATATAAGATATGGCCTTAGAGCATATTTTTATACTATTCATATTTAATAAATGCATAGTTTATAGTCTATACTGCGTATATGGAAATGTCATACTTATGTTTACGACTTACACGGCCTACCATTTTAGCCTTTAAGCGCATCTTATTAATAAAACGACAATAGATATATATATATATATTCAAAACATCATTCAAATCAAACAACTTTTGTACTACTTAATAATTGTCAACTGCAGCTTTGGCTGGAATCTTTACTAAATTGAAGTGTAAGTAAAGTATATTTAACAAATTATCATAGAATATGTAAAGCTTTGCAAAGAAGAAGACATCTTCAATAAGTTTAGTTAAGAATTGTAATTTTTATAATCGATATAAAAAGTTTTCTACAAAAATGATTAAAATATTCATTTCTGTAACCAGTAGAAAATGTTGTATGTAGACAAATATTGAATATTTTATATATTTTCAATTGTTCATGGCCTGGGCTTGATGGCCAGTTGAATAACGGCCTTCTCGCCAGACAACATCCAGTTGGGATCATTCTCGGTTAGCAACTCGACCGCACAGTGGGGCATGCCACAATACAGATCAGATTTGATGACACGCAGCGCACAAATGCTAGTGGGCAAAAAGTCACCTAATCCCTCGCTAAAAGGAGTCGTTGGATTCAAGTTGATGTCATCGAGCAGCTTACGATAGTTGAGATCTCCCTTGAAGATGGCCAAAGCACCGAAACTCAAATGAACATACAAACAAGGCGACAATTCACGCATGAATCGGAATCCCTGAGGGCGGGTCCAGAACGAGCTATTGTCACACAGTGTCATAGATCGATTTCGGAAAAGACGTAGCAGTCGGCGCCCAAAGGCGGACATTTCAGTTATATGATGGTCCCGAAGGAATCGAAGCATCCAGTGAAAGTCATTGGCGGTGACATCCGAGACGAACCAAGGTATGGCCTTGACATGATAGCAAACCTTTTCTGCGAGTCCAGTTCGGACCAGATACTCACCCAAGAGGAGATCCGTGAATAGCTCGAAGCCCGCATTATCCAAGACAATGTCAACTGTGACGGGTGAGACGGAGGAGTGTATGCCATCTGTAAGTAGTCGCCACACATCCGCTGATTGATCCTCTATTAAATGCTTATCGTACTCGCCAATCGGCTTATCAGTGAGGGCCTTGAAGAGGGAGAGATCATATCTATTACCCCACAGCGATACCTTCAGCATCAGTTGGAAACTCTTTCGACTACATGACAATTGAGATAACTCCTTCAAGACTGTGTGCATCAGGTAAACTATATTCCGCGCGGCGCACATCTTTTGCGAACTAAAGTAGTCAAAATCGCGGAGAGTCTCTTCCCGCCGGAATGCGGCCGAAATGCGTCGATATAAATAGCATTCGGCATGCAACCAATTGGCGGAAAACCATTGATTTTTCTCTCGCCTCTCCAGGTTCTCGATGAATCCGTTCCAATCGTTTGCATCCGAATCTTTGTCATGGAAATGCTTGAACATTTTATTAGCCAGCACCTCATTCCGTAAGATGTCCAGGCTCCATAGAACCCGGCTAAGAGCGAAGCGCGTATAATCGCCACACTGCTCCATAATCCTATCCTCTTTCTCCCTCATGCAGCAAATCAGCTCCTTGAGCATTCGGGGCACACGTTCCCTAAAAGTCTTGTAGGCAAAACTATATTTGTAACGGGCCGAGAGCGCATCAAGCTGCGGAGTCGTATTGGTGATTATGTTGTGCTTTTTATCAAATTCCGTTGGAACATTGACATCCACTTCCTCGGCGTGCACAGATGAAAAGTCGGATTCCATGTCAGATTGGCTGCCATGAATGGTGGAAATACTCTGTTCTGTCATTATTACCACTTGTAGTTTTTGGTATTTCTATTTTCTTAATCAACAATTTTGAAGTTTTTCTCCGAAACAATTAAAATTTTGATGAAATCTCCACAAAAGATATACATTTCAAAATATATAAAAAATTCCAGAAATAAATATTATCTAGAAATGATAAAATGGAATGCGAAAATAATATTCAATTTCAAATATATATTTAAAAAAAGCTAGCCACACATTATCAGACTATCATTTTTTTCAGCGCATACGCTACTTTAAATAATTGTTTAAGGCTTTAATTTTTTTCAAAAAATAAACGTCAGATTTTTTAAAGCAAATTTGGTATACATTTTGCAATTTTTAATTTGATAAAATCAAAGTTTTTGATCTAGAAAATTCCCAAGTTATTGTTGAGAAAACTCATTGAAAAATAAGACTCACCTGGTTTGTACAGAAATCGATGCTGTACAATATTTATACGGCATGTGCTTTTATTTTAACAGTGAAAAACTAGTTAAACAATTTAGCTAAGCTTAAAATCGCAACAATTAATCTATTGTGTTCAAAGGTCCAGATATTGCTTGTCTCAATTGTATTTACTTGGGGGCAAACTCAATAGTGCCATATTCACCAGTGAGCATCCATTCCTTGTCCTTCGCAAAGAGTTCCTCCGATTTACCCTGCGGCAAACCACAAACCAGGTCCGCTTTAATGGTGCGCAGCGTGCAAAGATTGGTGGGTCTAAAGCCTGTCAGAGATTATAATATAAATATGACAGTTCTATTTTTGGTTTAGCTAAATTGTAAAACTTACCACGCAGACAGGTTTCCAATGATTCGGTGCTATGCCAACTGTAATCTCCGAGTAGTTTGCGATAGTTCAGATCTCCTTTGAGGATAACCAACTGTGCCTGCGAGAGGCGCTTATAAAGTTCCGGTTGCACTTCAGCCATGCGATAAAACTCGTAGGGACCTGACCAAAAGTGCTCGAGGGGAGCCAATTCGAATTTGCCCTCATCCGTCAAACGTTTAAATTTCTTGCCCAGCTCGCTGAGCATCGGATCAGGTTGTTCAATCAAAAACTGGATTGTCCAATGATAATCCTCGGCCCTCACATCGGATATAAACCAGGGAATTGCTTTCGCATTGAAGCGCACCTTTCGCGCCAGCCCCTTATCGATTATATACTCAGCTAATATCAGATCTGTGTACAACTCATAACCGGCATTATCGAATACAAATTCCACAATGCCATTGCCATCTGATTTATCCAATAATTCCCAAATGGTGCCAGTTGCATCCACAAGCAAATTGGCATTCAGTTCGTCTACCTGATGGAAAGCGTCGCCCGTTGGCTTCACCTGTTTGCCGGACGTAATCGACAGATCACAACGATTGCCCCACAAATTCATTTTCATCAGCTTCTGGAACGTGCTCGCAATGCGTTCGTTATTTCGGGTGCCTTTCGCAACGGCCAGCATGGCATCAAAACTGAGCTGCGCCGCCGTTTGTTTCTGCTTTCGGAAATAGTCGTGGCCAGCGAGTCGCGATGCTATAAATATGGACCATAATTTCCGATACATATAGCACTCGGCGTAAAGCCAACAGGCAGCGAAATACGTTCTCTTCTCTTTCGGCAGTTTCTCCAGAAATAAATTCCATTCGTCAGCGTCGCTATCTAGAAGTTTGAAGAACAATCAAGTAGATATAAATCTTAATTTAAAAAAAAAAACATGTGCTTTTTGTGGGGGACGACTGAAAGCTTTCCTACCCAAATAACGTGTTCAAAAACGAACCTATTTTCAAATCCTATACATTTTCGATTATGTTTTGCAGTCTAGAGTACAAATGCATTACAATTTACAAGCTCAACTTTTGGTCAAAATTTCAAATTTCCTTTTGGCCTACCTTTATCATTGAAGGGCAGTAACGGTCCGTTACTTAGAATATTTGAGCGCAGTTCCAGAACTGCAGCAGCTGTTTGATCGATATCTGCATCCTATACACAAATATTGATTATTGATGGATTGAGCACATTCTCTGAATTATGCAATATGTAAACTATACTTACCGCTCCATACGTTGCCAGTAATTCATCCTTATCCTTGGCCAGGGAGTCGGCAATTGTTTGTAGCGTTGAAGGGAGCCGCACACGAAACGTGTAATATGCAAAACTCCTACAATGTGCAAATCGGATCGTGTTTAGAGGTCAGCCAATCAAAATTACATCAGTGCTCCATATGAGTGTATATATACATTCATACATATATACGTATCATATTCATATTGCTATATATAGCGATATAGACTTACTGCTTGTATGTGGCTGCTAGCTGCGTGTGTGGGGAGCCTCGCCGTCAATAATTCCATTTTCTACATCAAAGTTAGAGTCGTCTTGTGCCAAGGTCATTTTGCCCTTTACTTCGTGCTGCGTGCTTCAACCTTATCAGCTCTGATTTACTTATTGCACCGTTTGTTGTTGCAAAGTGACTGCCACGATATGCAATTTACCTGTTAGTGTTGGCGCGAACAGTAGAAATGCAAGTTACCATGAAAGTGGCACGCTAGATATGGCATGGATAATATCGATTGTTGCTATCGATATAAAATGCAATATAATATGCATAATTTATCTATCGTTTGTGCAAATTATCGTAACTATCACAGCTCTATTGGAGCAATCAGCTGATGCACAGCTGACCATAAGCTGGATTGTTGTTTACATTTTTTGCCCAATTGGAAACATTATTTGAATTGAACGACAATCTTCTAGGTAAAACAAGAAAATATCAGTACCTACAGTATATACAGAATTGGAAAACTATAATCGAAAAAATAATTTAATAGTTAAAGTGTTTATATTTGGACTAACTTTTGCTTTGAAGTAAATTACAAATTTTTAGGCTTTTAATAGCCAAATTCACGTGAGCCATCAACAAATTGAATTATGCCATAGTTGCCAGCAACCATCCAGTTGGGATCATTTCTTGTCAGATCCTCACTGACACCCTGTGCAAGACCAGATATTACCTCGGACTTGATTGTGCGCACTGTGCAGAAATTGCTGGGCAGAAATCCACCAAGGCATATTCTTATATCCTGTGTGGACTCCCAACAGACATCGCTCAAGAGTTTGCGATGGTTGAGGTCCCCTTTAAATATAATGAGCTTTGATTGCTGAAGGCTTTGATATAGCTCCGGTTCAAGGTTCCGCATGCTGCAAGCAAGAAAATAATTCAGTTTTGCAGGAACAGAGGAATATTTTTGGGACTCACTTGTGATAGGCATGTGGCGCTGTCCAGAAATAGGAAATGGGTGCTAATTCAAATTTACCATCATCAAAGAATTGCTTGAACTTATTACCAATCAGGCTGATGATGTAATCAGAGTGTTTGCACAGATACTCGAGGGTATGATTAAAATCCCGTTTTGTGGTATCGGAGACATACCAGGGAAAGGCCTTGACATGAAAGCGTACTTTTTCAGCGAGTCCCTTCTCGATGATGTACTCGGCCAGTATGAAGTCGGTGAACAGTTCGTAGCCAGCATTATCCAGTACTATATCCACATGCTGTCTATTGATTGCATTGTGCTCCGACAAGCATATCCATATATCCTCGACATTGTTAATGAGTATATACTCATCCATGGCACTCACATCGTGCAGTATCTGCTTATTGAAGAGACGCCCATCGTCTGAGAGATCATTGCGATTGCTCCACAAGTCCATTTTCAACAGCTCCGCAAACATCTCAATGCAATTTTCCGTGCGACGCGTATACTTGGCCAGCGAGAGTATGGAGTCTTGGCTTTCAATCAATGCCTGATCCTTGATTTTGCCAAAGCAATCAAACTGTTTGATGAAGATGCTGTTCTCCATAAAGGAGTAGAGCTTACGGTACATATAGCACTCGGTGTGCATCCAGCAGGCCTGATAAAACGTACGCCCTTCCTTGGGCAGCTCTGCAATAAAGTCATTCCACAAATCGTGATCCGGCTCTACAGGGCAAATATCCACATATTATAAATACAATTTGTAGAAGTTGAGATATTGAAAACTTACCATCGCCTGTAAACTTCTGGAAGGGTTTGTCCGTTTGCAGTTCATATTTCAGCTTCGAGATCAATCCAATGACAATTTTCAACTCTTCGCGAGCATGCTGCACAAATTAATTCGGCGCTTTAATTGATTGATTTGGGGGATTAGTCGAAACTTATTACAAACCTCACCATACTCTGCGATTAGCTCGCTCTTGTCCCTTGTCAGCGAATCGATGACCCTTGTGAGAATGACAGGCAACCGGTTACGGATCGTGTGATAAGCACAGCTACGTTTAAATTGTCCGGACAGGAAGGCGTTCACTGGCGTGGGTATATCGACAATGTTGTACTTGGCATCGAAATCCGATTTGAAGACCTTTAAATATGCTTGCTCGTCAGCTTTGGTGTCTGCCGCCGCTGCGCCATTATTGGTTGTGGCGCACTCTCCTCCTTCGTGGTGCTGCATCTTCGCCCTAATTATCTAGAATTTTTGTTGTATGTGCTTTATTATGCATATTAATTAATAAACAAATCGTACACAACCTACTTAGTATTCAGTTGAGAATTAGACATTATAAAAATAATTTTATTTATATGCATTGCCTGTTTTACGCTGCTCAGTGTGACCGTTGAATTTCAGTATGCAGCTCTGATAAAATTTACAAAATTAAAATGAAATATACGTTTTATAAAAATAATTTTCAGTTTAATTTACTGCTATTATTTTCTATTTAACATTTAGCATGATTATCTAAAGAAAATAAATACAATTTTAAATTTGCGTATTTTTACGGAGCATAATTTGGCGGAAAATGGTATTTTGGTATTTTTTAGTACATACTTCTGGTAATTGTCATTTTTGTGCACATTTTCACTTCCGCGTTCCCTTATAGTACATTGCAGTTTTTATTTGGACATGGAACGCGACGCGAAGTCTTCGAGATGTTCAGTTTGCGGAAATTTATATGAATAATTAGCAAATAAAAATAATCGCCAGGGTAGTCTTAACACCAATGACGTTATAGTAGTGACAAAGTCAACAACACCAACAACGACAGCGACGCGCGCGATCCAATTTGTTGACGACTCGCTCGGTATCAGTGTGTTTGTGTACGGGGCATGCTGACTCAGTTTACGGATTACGGGCAAAAGACGCGGATACCAGATTAGAATCCAGCTGAACAAGAGCTGCAATTTAGCATTTGCAAATGTGTACCAACTAAAGAAAAAACCGCACGAGAAACACACACACACACACATACACAGACACACACACACAGACGAACTCACGCAGCAGACAACGCCACCTACAACACCCCAAACACACGCACACACACATACACATACACACACACACACAGACGAACTCACGCAGCAGACAACGCCACCTACAACACCCAACACCCCAAACACACGCACACACACGGAGACACACGCATACAATGTCACATTTGCCAGTACCACTTTATGGCTTCGCAGCATTTCTTATGATTTTCTGGTTTGGCACTTGGTGTGTGCATCTGATCGCGATCTGCTATGGCAAATATAAGCTGCATAAGAAGTCATGCAAACTGCCAACGGAATCATCCCCCTGCCGGGTGTGTCCATATTGAAGCCATTGATGGGCGTCGATCCCAATTTGCAGCATAATCTCGAATCGTTTTTCACCATGGATTATCCGCTGTTCGAGTTACTCTTCTGTGTGGAGGATAAAAACGATCCGGCCATTAAGCTGGTCGAGCAGCTGCTGGTGAAGCATCCCCAGATCGATGCACAGCTATTTGTGGGTGGCTCCGATGTGGGCGTCAATCCAAAAATCAATAATATTCATCCCGGCTATATGGCAGCGAAATATGATTTCTTCATGATATCGGACAGTGGGATTAAGATGAAGAACGACACGCTGCTCGACATGGTGCAGAACATGTCCGATCGGCATGCGTTAGTCCATCAGATGCCCTTCACCAGCGATCGCGATGGATTTGCGGCGACCTTCGAGAAGGTCTACTTTGGCACGGTGCAATCGAGAATCTATTTGTCGGCCGATGTGCTGGGCATCAATTGTCATACGGGCATGTCCTGTCTCCTACGGAAGGCAGTCATCGATCAATTGGGCGGACTGAGGGCATTTGGCTGCTATCTCGCCGAGGATTTTTTTATTGCCAAACGCGTCACCGAATTGGGCTGGAAGATGCGCATCTCCAATCAGCCAGCGCTCCAAAATAGCGGTGTCTGCGATATTGCCAGCTTCCAGGTAATAAATATCCCATACTTATATCACAAGACTCAAAATGCGTATAATCATAAAAAATATGTCCGTCGTATATTATAAATAATGATACTCATCGCAATTCATAAATTAGGCACGTGCAACACTGTTGTGCGTCTACAGCTGATATCACGTGAGCTTTGCAAAATGATAATCCAAACAGCTTCACTTGTTATACCCTGTACTCATAATAAATTATTAAAAAGGGTATTATGTAGTTGAGCAAAGACAATTCCTTCATCCTTCAGTTAGTCAGTTCAATTTTGAAGGTTATCAGCAACTAATATATTTTTATTACGTCCTTGATGATAAGCATGTTTTAACATAAATTATCTGCTTTTAAAACAATAAACACAAAAGTTATTTAAGACAACTAGATCTTAAAGTAAGAACGCATCTGTGCTAGAATTGGTTAGAGAGTATCTACTAGTCGACCAAGAGAACTTTTCTACTTGTTGATTTACAGTTTATTTCCCGACGATTGCTTCCCACAATTCTGGAAAATAGCTTTTTTATCGCCATGCGCTTTTAGCTTTTAGCTGCAAGTGTTTTGTTGGCACATAATTAAATACAAGAAATACACTTGTCAATCCAAATCGCTTACCATTTGCCGTGCAGAGAGAGAGACGAGTTTTTGTTTTTGCCAGCTTATAAATAATATTTGGGGCCTAATACTCAAACCACAAAAACGTTTCTCAAATGCGATTTAGGCAGGCAATATCTATGGGAAAGAATAGTCTTAGAAGGAAGCCAATTAAACCGTTTATAGTCAGTGGCGGAATACGCCGATGTTGTGACAATAATGAGGAATCCTCATAGTACGTCACAGCAGCATGTGTCGCCTTATTAATAATACCAGGCAGTAAAATATCGATTGTGGCTTGCCTTTTTTAAAACTTAAAAATAACACGTTTCTCTCAATGAATAAAAATACTATTTCCAATAATAGCCCAGATTATAACTGCTGCTCCCCATTGTGAGTATTTGTAATTATGCTGTTGATTAATTAATAGATATTAATCGAGGATGGCACACCAACAAGTTCCATACTAATACAAAATAAGCGCTAGAATAATCGAAAATATTACAAGCACAGAGATTAACGTGAAAGATGAGTGTACGCGGAATGAAGTATGCCTCTTCGTATGATTAATCGAACACAAATAGTTTCACATTCTAGTTGTTGATACTATACATTCACTTATGTCATTTTAGTTACTCTTTTTTCATGTCAGCTTATTAATTATTTGTAATCTAAAACACACACAAATAAAATGGTAAATTTAATCATTAATTCAGCTGTACACTTAATGGCATAGGTATTAAAATGGAAACCATCACGTAGCACATTTTGTGTTTTTTTTTTGGGTAAATTTATTTTAAATTGATCTTTGACCTTTGCATGTATTTATGTTATATATTGTATATTAATATCTGTACATTATTATCGTTGTAGGCGCGACTCATACGCTGGGCCAAGCTGCGGGTGGCAATGGTGCCCACAACGATACTGCTGGAGCCACTCTCGGAATGTATGATACTTGGTGCATTCGCTGCGTGGTCAGCATCGCTGCTGTTTGCCTGGGATCCATTGGTGTTTTATCTGGTGCATGTGCTCTGCTGGTTTCTATCGGACTGGTTGCTGTTGTCGATTGTGCAGCATGGCTCGATGCCATTCCACAAATTTGAGTTTGTCATTGGCTGGCTGTTTAGGGAGCTAACCGGCCCATATTTGTTCCTGCATGCACTGTGGAATCCGGCAATACGCTGGAGGACGCGCACCTTTAAGTTACATTGGGGCGGAGTTGCATACGAATTACCGCTCAGTTCACCCGCATCGGATTCTTCTCTCACAGCGCCATTGCAGCCGACGGCGCCCACGTTGTTTCCCACATCTTTAGGAGGAGCAACGACAAAGATGGGAACGCTGCCGCTGGCTAAACATCGACAGCTGATCTCGTAGCAGCAGCTAGTTAAAATTAGTTTGTTATATGCGTAAATTGTATAATCAGCGGACTGCTATTTTTGAGCTAAGTTGATGTGGCAGTAGTATTATTAATACTAGCAAAAATAACAGAAAAAACCCCACTTAGTCACTACATAAACTTAAGTGTAAGTGTAAAGTCAGGTGAACTAAAGCGAGCTCTCTTGAGCTCTTCAACTGCTTGTCTAAATTACGGCCTTTAAGCTTAAGCAGCGGCATCCAAAGTCTGGACATGATTACTCCTGCTAACTAACGTTAACTAACTGACAGCATCAACTGTAACAACAACAAAACATACACTTTGTTGAACCGAACTTAAACCTAAGTTGACAGCTTGTGCTTTAAGTATATAGATACATTATATTTGTAGAGATCTATAAGTAAATTAAGTCAATTTAAGCAAAAGTTTTTGTAATTTTTGTATTTAGTTGCACTTGAGATTTTGGGGGAGAAACGAGAATGTTGCATAGTTTAGTTAGAGTTTGTTATTGCTTTTTTAAAATCGATTATCTTAATTATAATTAGATATATACCTAAGCGAAAAACGATATATTATTTGTTTCCATTTTGATTTAAGCATATAATCACATTCATATATACTATCCTCACTATTTTCCCTGCTTTGCGATTTTCTGTAAATAAGCTTCGCTACACCGCCATCGAATAAATTTAATTTATATTACGAATGAGTTTGGATTTTTTGTTAACGTTGTTTATCATCATTTATCATTTATCAGCAGTTTAATGTTCTATCTTTTTTATTTTGATTATCACAAATGAGTGAGTCAATGGGGCTTCACTTTCGTTGAGTTTATCTATGTTCTATTATCGTTATGAAGGTATTTTGAGTTCACAAATTACAATATTACTGGAGAATTTCAGAGTTGAGTCACATTGCGCATTTCTTATCACATACCTACGTAAACTTGGCACATTATTGGTGGCAATTAGGGAGTGTACGGATACACTTTGAGGCATGTGTTACCTCGCCTCACATTTAATTATGCTAAAGCGTTTATCGTGTATACTCTTTATACCTTTGACATGCAGTCGGATCAACCACCCCTCTAGCCAGAAACTTAAGTATTATACATATAGTGGCACTTAACTACAATATAATAACCTAGACTAACAAACTACTTAGTGTACACTCAGAAAAAAATAAAATATACAAAATTCAAGTAAAATCTTCTGAAAAGAAAACACAAAATAATACCTTTGAAACAATTGTGTTCTTAACATAATCTGATTGTACTTGAAATTAACACACCCAATATTTCTCTGAGTGTAAATACTTACAATGACGTAGAGCGCATCATTTAAAAATGTAGCCATTTCTCAGCGTATATGCAGATGAGTCATCCTACAAACCCGACGTCATCCTCAAGTGAATCTGGGATCGAGAGCAAAATGTCAGACCTTTATTTCCCTGTTTTCGCAGCAGATGGAAACAATGAGTCTTATCTCGATCGCAGCACTGAACATATAAGATTATTAGCCATACATGTATACATATTAACAATTGTGTACATACAACAAAAACAAACAGACAAACGCTCAGCAACAACTACAAGAACTTTTCCATTACAACCATATACAAATCCATATATATATGTATATATGGTAATAAATTGAGAATATGTATTGGACAGATTAGGGAGTCATATCAATTGCAAGGCACAGAGAATGAGAAAGAGAACAAGACCGCAGGAAACCGAACCACTTAAGTTAACGTATAAATAGAGTAAGAGATTAGTAGTAAATACTAATACAAAAATGTATACATGCAGATCTAAATAAGTATGTTTGAATGTATGCAATAAAATAAGGTATACATTGCTATTTTTTTTTTTTTTTTCTTAGAAAAGAAGAGCAATTAAAACAGTGTTTACTTAAATCACGCCATGCCGCAAACTTGAACTCATTTATGCTTTATGCCCCGCCAACTTAAATCAACCTGAAACGGTTTATTTGCAATCATTTGATTTCTTATCAAAATTCTACTAGTCAGATATGAAAAATTAAACACGATAAATTAAGCACTATATAAATAACATAGTTACAAATACATTTAGATAGATATAATCATATATACATACAAATTATTATGTATCAATAATCAAGCGCAATTATCTAAAAAGAAAAAATACAAACAAACAAGATAAAAGTTTAACTGAGGTTTTTTTAAAAGCCACATACTAAAATACTTTTAGTCAAATGAAATTAATAACTGGCCTTTCTGCCTAACATAAAAATACAATTATTAGGTAATATGCATATATATATAAATATATATATTATTATTTTGCTGTCTCTGTCGAGAATTTCAAATGTAGACAGTTAGCTTATCAATTAAAATTGAAATTGGATAAGACTTTTTTGGGTGTGTTCAAAAAGAATCATTTTTGTTGAGCTTTTGTTTTGAAAGGTAAAAATGTATGTAATAAGTATGTATTTTCTAAAAATATATTGATAACTAGGCTAAACTATAGTCAATAAATTAAACATGATTAAAAAAATGACCAACAACTATCAAATAATGTTATTTTTATGCCTCAATATATTTATCAATATAATATCTGTTTCCAGGGCGAGAAATTTTCCATTCACGGGTACAAGCCGAGAAATCGTTTGTTTACACATATATGCATATATCACTGATGACTCATCCGAGTTTACTGATAGTCTGTCTGTGTTTTTATTCTAAATGACCGGGGTCATGATATATTGACGCTGTTAGATCGTTCGATCGATTCAAGAACTTACCAATTGTCAATTTGATTAATGTAGAGACAAATGTATAATTTGCTTACAGTACACCGAGCAGTACAAAGTGCGATACCGATACGGGAACCTGCACTTTTTAAATGGCTAGAGCAAACAATTTAACGCTCTTTGCCCGTATTTTCCATTCTAGAAGATGTCGCATTGTTCGTATCTTTGCTATATGAATGGGATTAAGATATCATTCCGAACTTAGATAGTATGCTATACAATCTTGAAAAATTCTTTCAAATTATTTTTGCTGACGCGGTTAAAAATTGTATCGCTGAAAACAAAATCGTAGTTATTAAAAAATGCTCATGAAATCTTTTAAGTGAGTAACTGATATGATATCTCAAGTCTTCGCAATCTAAATTAGTTAATCAGATTTCCCGCTGCATTTACAATAATAACTTTTATCTTTCACCCTGAATACTTGTATTGATTATAAATTACAAAGCTATTAACAATGATTTTTAAGCAGATGCACCTTTTATATTCGTACATCTATCATTCTAATAGAGCTACTTAAAAAAGAAAGCACATTTGCAAAGTTCACATACTGATTAGTTAATAATTTTGTAATAACAATTATAATGTTAAAACAAATCTCCACTAATAATAATAATTTATAAATGTAGTTATAGAGCTCATCTCTACGACTGTTAAGCAAACAGAGGCCTCTTTTATTCCGTTAGATTCTGCGACTGCTAAGACTATGTTATAAATTTGAACATTATTAATTAATAGAAATTCAGTCAAAGTTTCAAATGCTGCAAAAATATGTATAATACACAATTAAAACACTTTCAATAACAGAAACTGTTATTTACGAACTGGAACCGAATGAACTTAAACCAGGGCCGCAGTTCGTTCGTTCAAGTCGCTTGTTCACTGATTGCTTTGATTGAACTTATTCCGAACGATTCAATACAACTCGTCCAAATTGCAATCAAATTGTTGGAAAAAAAGGTATATCTTATCTAGAACACCACAAACAGTTACAAAAATTATAGTCAACAATACCTAATGACAATCTGATTACAGTGGCGAGTGGCAAAGCAACAGAATGTTTATATTAGCATAAAAGTTACGCACAAATTTTGGCATGCGAAAAATCTATACAGTTTTATCAGCCAACCAGCGACACATACACATACACACATATGTGAGCATGCATGTTCGTGTATGTGTGTGTGCACCAGCTGGCGGCAATTGGAATGGGGGCGTATGGAAAAAATTCTTTGCCACTGTCTGTGTTTGATTCTTGTTTATTGCAGTCATTTAATATTTGGCTGTTGAGTTTTAACACACGCCTCTTAAAATAATCTTTAATAATGTTTAAAATTTGTGCAAATTTGCTGTTTACACTTGCAGATGTTTTGGCCGCTGCTGAAGCGGCATTGATGAAGTCGAAGAAAAAATAGACCAGTGAAACTTAGTTCATTCCCAACAAGAAACGAGAAAAGTTGCTGCCCGAACGATGGCCATGTCCAAGGTGATACGCGTGCTTGAAAAGTCAATAGCTCCATCTCCGCATAGCGTTCTATTGGAGCATCGCAATCACACCGACTGCATCCTCTTTGAATCCCACGTCTGTGCACTGCTCACCCAGCAGGAGAACGTTATCCGCAAACAGTACACAAAGGTCAGTATCACTTTTCAAATCATCCCACTTGCAATGAAATTTAATTAGGAAAACTTCCATTGCTATTCTTAGTACACCAAAAAAAGAAGACAATTACAAAAATATAATAATTATCTATAATTGGCTAATAGATTTTTAATAACAATGTGTTAAGCCTTCGAGCTAAAAGTTTTGAAGAGCTTTAAATTATTAAAAGGTAATTGGGGACGCAAACGTAGCGTAATATGAAATTCAAGTAGTTATCGCCTGATTGAACAAATTAAACTAATAAGTAAAGCACCCAACTTGCTTGAGAAGTATCTAAAATCAATAGTTATGTCGCTTTAAATATTTTTCTATGTATAAATCCCCAAATAACATGTTATGTAACATGAATCGTGTGACTTGATTTGACTTATTGATTCATAACATTTTCTATCGAACCTTTTTCCAATCATCCTAAAAAGAATTCTTGGTTTAGTTGTGAAAATACCTCTATAAACCAAAGAGAAAACGTTTGTAATAATACCTATTAACAATAATTCATAGCTGTATTTTAAGTGGGATATTTGTTAGCGTATAATAAATAAAATAAATAAATATTCTTCTTTGCACACAGGTGTGCGATGCTTATGGCTGTTTGGGTGCACTGCAGCTGAATGCTGGCGAGAGCACTGTGCTCTTTCTGGTGCTCGTCACCGGATGCGTGTCGATGGGCAAAATTGGCGATGTGGAAATCTTTCGCATAACGCAAACGTCATTTGTATCGCTGCAGAATGCGGTGCCCAACGAGGACAAGATTAGTGAGGTGCGCAAGTTGCTCAATTCGGGCACCTTTTACTTTGCGCATCAGAATCCATCGGCTGCTGGTGCAGGCTCGCCACCAAATAGCAAGTTCGATATTACGCTGTGTGCACAGCGTCGCCATCAGACCGGCGAGACGGACAATCGATTCTTCTGGAACCGCATGATGCACATTCATCTGATGCGCTTCGGCATCGACTGTCAGTCGTGGCTGCTGCAGACAATGTGCGGCTCCGTTGAGGTGCGTACCGTTTACATTGGCGCCAAGCAGGCACGTGCCGCGATCATCTCGCGTCTGAGCTGTGAGCGCGCTGGAACGCGTTTCAATGTCCGTGGCACGAACGATGAGGGTTATGTGGCCAACTTTGTGGAGACGGAGCAGGTCATCTATGTGGATGTCGATGTCACCAGTCATGTGCAGACGCGTGGCTCGGTGCCGCTCTTCTGGGAGCAGCCCGGTGTACAAGTGGGCTCGCACAAGGTGAAGCTATCGCGAGGATTCGAGACCTCAGCGGCGGCCTTTGATCGTCACATGAGCATGATGAGGCAACGTTACGGCTACCAGACGATCGTCAATCTTCTGGGTAGCTCGCTAATTGGCAGCAAAGAGGGCGAAGCGATGCTGAGCAATGAATTCCAGCGGCATCATGGCATGTCCGCGCACAAGGATATCCCACACGTCGTCTTCGACTATCATCAGGAGTGCCGGGGCGGCAATTTCTCTGCTCTGGCCAAGCTCAAGGAGCGCATGGTCGCCTGCGGTGCTCATTATGGCATCTTTCATGCCTCCAATGGCCAGGTGCAGCAGGAGCAATTTGGTGTTGTGCGCACCAATTGTCTGGACTGCTTGGATCGTACCAACTGTGTACAGACGTATCTCGGCCTGGATACGCTCAATCTGCAGCTGGAGGCATTGAAAATGGGCGGCAAACAGCAGAACATCTCGCGTTTCGAGGAGATCTTTCGTCAAATGTGGATTAACAATGGCAACGAGGTGAGCAAAATCTATGCGGGCACAGGTGCCATTCAAGGTGGATCTAAGCTGATGGATGGTGCTCGATCTGCTGCACGCACCATTCAGAACAATCTGCTGGACAATTCCAAACAGGTGAGTATCGAATCCGAATATCGATTCTCTAAACTGATTTGCATATCTACTTGCAGGAAGCCATTGATATTCTGCTTGTGGGCTCAACGCTCAGCTCGGAGCTGGCTGATCGTGCGCGCATTCTGTTGCCCTCGAATATGTTGCATGCACCGACAACGACGCTGCGTGAGCTGTGCAAGCGTTACACGGAGTATGTGCGTCCTCGCATGGCACGCGTTGCGGTTGGCACTTATAATGTGAATGGTGGCAAGCACTTTCGCAGCATTGTATTCAAGGACTCCTTGGCCGATTGGCTGCTTGATTGTCATGCATTGGCGCGCTCCAAGGCGCTGGTGGATGTGAACAATCCGTCGGAGCATGCCGATCATCCGGTGGATATTTATGCCATTGGCTTCGAGGAAATTGTCGATCTGAATGCATCGAATATAATGGCAGCCAGCACCGATAATGCCAAACAGTGGGCCGAGGAGCTGCAGAAAACCATCTCGCGGGACAATGACTATGTGCTGCTCACCTATCAGCAACTGGTCGGAGTTTGCCTCTACATCTATATACGGCCGGAGCATGCGCCCCACATTCGAGATGTGGCCATTGATTGTGTGAAAACGGGCTTGGGCGGAGCAACGGGCAACAAAGGTGCCTGTGCCATACGCTTCGTCCTGCACGGCAGTTCCATGTGCTTTGTGTGCGCCCATTTTGCTGCCGGTCAATCTCAAGTCACGGAACGTAACGCTGACTATGCGGAAATAACAAGGAAATTAGCTTTTCCCATGGGACGGACACTCAAGTCGCATGATTGGGTTTTCTGGTGCGGTGACTTCAACTATCGCATCGATATGGAAAAGGATGAGCTGAAGGAGTGCGTCCGCAATGGAGACCTAACTACAGTGCTGGAATTTGATCAGTTGCGCAAGGAGCAGGAGGCTGGCAATGTATTCTCCGAGTTCCTCGAGGGTGAAATCACCTTTGATCCAACATACAAATATGATGTGTTCAGCGACGACTACGACACATCGGAGAAACAACGGGCGCCCGCCTGGACAGATCGTGTTCTCTGGCGTCGTCGCAAAGCTCTGGCGGAAAGTGATTTTGGTGGCGTTGGCACAGCTGCCTGGAATCCAGGCAAGCTCATCCACTATGGACGCTCGGAGCTGAAGCAGAGCGATCATCGTGCAGTGATTGCCATCATCGATGCGGAGATCATGGAAGTCGATCAGCAGCGTCGCCGTGCGGTCTTTGATCAGGTTATCAGGGATCTCGGTCCGCCCGATTCGACGATTGTGGTGCATGTGCATGAAGCATCTGCAGATACCGATGAGGATGGACCGACCATCTACGATGAGCATGTCATGGCCGAACTCATTGCTGAGCTCTCCAAAATGGGTGAAGTGACGCTGGTACGTTATGTCGAGGACACCATGTGGGTGACCTTTCGCAATGGGGAATCGGCTCTGAATGCGGCCGCCAAGCACAGCACCCAAGTCTGCGGCTTGGAGCTGGTCTTCGAGCTCAAGACACCCGATTGGCCCCAGCAGGTGGACAGTGAGATTGAACTGTGCACCTCAAACACCATTCCACTCTGCGCCAATCCCACAGAGCAGGCGCAGCTACTCCAATTAACGCCCGAGGTGCCACAGCGGCCCAAACAGCCACCCACGCGTCCGGCGCCAGCGCGTCCTCCCATGCCCATGTCACCAAAGAACTCGCCACGTCACTTGCCCCATGCCGGCGTCATTAGTATTGTGCCCAAGCCGGCGAAGCCACCGTTGCCACCGCAGCCCATGCAGACACCATTGCAGCCGGTGCAGGTGGCAATGCCGCCACCACCGCGTCCACCCAACATGCTTGGCGACACAACGCCCTCATCCAAATCGCAATCACCTACGGAGATGGGCTCGCCGTTGCATGCCACGTCCGCGAGCTCGCCAAGCTCATCGTCGGGCAAGGCTTCTCCGATTGGAGGCGCTGCTGCTTTGCCATCCGGTCCAGCCACACCACCACGTCAAACGCAGAGCAAACAAGGAACGCCAGTATCAACGCCCACACGGCAATCCAAGCCACCATCTCTGGACCAGGTATCACCCACACAGGACACCGCCTACGAGACGACCAGCAACATTTACGAGGAGATACAAGATGATGTGCCAGCACCACGTCATCCGCCACCAGCTGCTCCGCCGCCAGTCATTGGAGCCCTTGATAGTCCACGTCGACAGCCGGCGGGGCCAGTGCCACCAATGGGCCCACCGCCACCGCTACCCAATCGTCGTGGTCCGCCACCAATACCAAATCGCAGTGGGAATGCACCGCCACTACCCACACGCCCCACGAATAACTAAGAAACACGAGCAAGCCAGAGTAAGTCTAAAAAATATATAAATTATAAAAAAAAATTACTTCCCATACCGGGAATCGAACCCGGGCCTTCTGGGTGAAAGCCAGATATCCTAGCCACTAGACCATATGGGAGGCTGTCTGCCGAGCAGCTAAATATCGTTTACAGTTACAGTTACGTATGGGAAAATAGTGTTGAAGATATTCAGCTAAAAATAAAGTACAAACAAGTTTTGTTTTTTCATAAAGAATGCTCAGAGTTAATAATAATATAAGCATATTATTTAATCAATGTTCTTTCTCTTTCAACTTACAGTCCAGCTGTCAAGCATGGATGGCACTCGATTCAAACGGCACTCCACATATTTACATTCCATTTATTGTTGTGTTTAATGTTGGAAATCGCATAACTAAATACTAAAATTTATGTATCTGCCAATTGTATAGAAGATATATCATTTACGTACAATGCTGAAGTGTTTCCAGGCAATAATTTAAAAACTGAATTTGTTGTTTATATGCATTCTATAAGCTCAAAGAAGAGATTGTAAATCAAAATAGGCTTGGTTCATTGCTTTAAACTTGAATGTATCTGTTTCTGTTTCTGTTATATGAGCACTTAATTACTTAACCAACACTGGCCGGATGTACACACACACACACACACACACTAATGCACCAAATAACCTAAGTATTTACGTATTTATGTTAACCATAGCGAGCAATCTGAACAAACAAACAAAAACTACATAATAAAGTATTAAATTACTACACATACATATGTATTGTATATGTCTTAAATTATTATAGCCGTACTAGTCAATTTATCAAATAAAACAAAATCAAATGTGGTAGACGAAAGTATTAACAACAAATTATAAATCAAATCATTACTATGAGAGCTCGCATTACTATATATAACTATATACTATATAGTAGTAATTTCCGTTTGTTAACTGAGTTGAAAAGTCAGCGAAATGCTTGAGCTAAAATCCATGGAAATATTTACTGTCTAACATGTTGATTTGCACATTATCTGGGATGAAGGAATTATACGAAAACAATATCAAAGAAAAATGCAAATGCAAATTGCAAAATATTTAAAGTGTTAATGTTACACCATATGTGAAAATTGTAAAAAAAAAAAGAAGAAGTTTAATCACCAAATTGCAAGAAAGGTAAATAAATAAATATGCTACTTATAATGCAAATTAGAATTGCATTTTATTTGAAGGAATCTGTACAAGTTCTTTTCTTTCTTTCATATTTCATAATTCTGTTTTATTGAAATCCAATCAAAATGTACTTCAAACATAAACGTAACACTTAAAACTACATACTTTGCTGCAGATTAAAACCACTTGGGAAGCACATCGTTGGGCAGATTCTTGTGATTCGGCAAAGCGGTGCAAGGACGTTGCTGTCGCCAAAATTCCTGACGCTTGTTAAGGAAGCAGACAGCTTCCTTGGCCAATGCAGAGATATTCTCTGTGTTGGTATCGGCGCGCACGAGATCCGGATGGAGCAGTAGCTTCTCCAGATACTCCTTGTCCACGCACAGCTCGCCCAGCAGTTTGCGTGCATTGCGTCGCTCCAGATCCGCCTTTGTGGGCTTCTGTCGCACCCGAGCACTGCTCAGGTTTTGCGACTTGGGCGTATTATCACCCGATTTCTTCGGCATTCCGCTTTTAATTGGAGCAACTGGTATTGCTGAACGGATTTTTGTGCCAATCGTGTTCTCAATGGCCTCCTGTGTCTTCTGCACGCCCAACCTAAATGAAGCAAGCTCCGGACGAGCACGTAATCCCCGATGGAAGAACATCAGACTCTGCTCGAACTGACCCAAATAGTAAAGAGACTCTGCCTTCTGGTATATGGCGCGTATATTGTTCTTGTCTTCGCTGAGCGCCGTTTCCGCATCCTGCAGCGCCTTGGAGGCCTCACCCAGCAGCAGATAACATTTGCTGCGAGAGATCAAGGCATTGATATCCGTGCTGTTCAGCTCCAGAGCCTGCAAGCAGAAAGTGATACTTGTTAATAGGAAAAATTGTGAAAACAGAGCCATCTTCGGAACGCCGAAGCTTACATACCCTTGCATAAGGATTCGAACTAAATTTAAATAATATTATAAATATTACCAATTACTTCTATCTTTATAATACTTCTTTTAATTAACATATTGGAATGTTTGGTTAAACATAAAAGTTTCTCATACAAGAACTCAACTCATTGTTTCTAAGGCAGATGTATTACGGATATAGTCTCTCGATCCTTAAGACTCCGGCAAATACTTTGATATATCCGTAGGTTCCGCAAGAAACCTTAAGCTTGGACAGAGTTAACATAGTCAGCTAAATAGATCGATAGATGGAACATGGCTATATCTATTCGTCTATTTATGGTGATCGGGAATAGCTATATTTCATGGCATCAACGATGTTTCCTTCATCCACTGCAGGGGTATATAAAGATAAATTATCTGTGCATTTAAAGATTCCCCCTTTCAACCTTGCAAAAGAAATGTATCGCATTCTCCGGATTCGCATTTTTGATCTCCTTCAAGCCGAGCGCAATAATCGAACTGATGTCCGCCTCGTCGGGGATTAGGAGCGCCTCATTGCGATCCTGCTTCTGCTTAATTTGCAAACTCTGCTTGATGTCAAAGGCGCCGGCGCTGACAGCCGCCGCTCGATCCTTGTCCGTATAGAAATCCACGAAATTCTCCTTGGGCTTTTTTTCTTCAGCATCTGCTCCTCGATGCGTTTGCGTGCCGCACGCAACTCAGCCTCGATGCGGTTGCCACGCTTGGAGCCGCTAGCCTCCAGATCGTCCGGATGCTTGCCCGCACCTCGGCCTCCACGTTCCGTTGAGGATTTGCCGCCGCCGCCATACGAGTCACGCCTCTCCCAAATGGGTACCTTATGTGAGGCACGACCGCGACCCTTTGACCTTTTATTCGATTCGTCCAAGGATTCCTCGTCTGCATTAGCTCCCGTGCGTAGGAAACTCTGCAACAGCTCCTGCTCCTTATCAACAGCTAAAATGTTGTTCAACACACTCGTGGCCATTTTAATAAGAACAATTTAAACTGCAATTTCAAAAGTTCTCTACGTGACCGAAAGTGTGAAAAATTCACACCTGCTGACAGTTGCAAAACAATAGATAATTGATTTGCCATATGCCCATGGTTGGTTGCCAGGAGACTAGCTAACTATAAATATGGGTTAACAATCGATAACAAATAACAAAAATCAACAACACGAGGCCAGGTAAAGTTCTGCGTCGAGTTCAATGGAAGGATTTTAAAAGACATATTGCTGACACTGACATCCTTGGCTCCTTAAGTAGTCCATACGCAACCATTTTTAAAAGGGGAAGTTAAGTGTTGCACATCAGATGATCAATCAGTATATTTATAATAAATAAATGTTGAGGACCTCTCCTAGATTTAAGTCTTTTCTAATGGTTTTAGCTTTTTAGGGGAATCCCTTTCCCCTTTAATGACCCTCTTATACGAAATGCCTTTATCATTGTATGGTCTTTATTTATTTTTCTTGGAGGAATCCTTGAACAGAATCCTATTTCTTCTTCTCCCTTACCTGCTTAAGTGTGACTCTCAAACTGTAAGCAGCTTTTCAATATACAAGCAAATAGTTTTCCTGGTTACCTTTAAAGCTTTTTGAAAGCTTTCTTTGTGTAGCCATCTAGCGAACGCTTTTAAATTGCAGTCGTTACATTTTCAAATGTTAAACTCTTTATGAATCCTTGCTTATAGATTTTACACAATTCATATTGAAATTTTGGCAATAGAATTCCGTTGATCACAAGTTTTAAATATATTTACCTGATTATAACCATTCAATGCTTTGTAGTATTCACGAACTTTCATGTGATTGTTGGACTGATCGCAGAGCAGTTTAATGTTCGTTTCAATTTCCTCAAGTGTATCAACTTTTTGCTTTTTTCGTGGCATATTTTAAATTAAATATACGAATTTTAAAAGTAAATTCTTTTTTTTTTTACCACTTTACTTTGTAAGATTGTATTTTGTTGTATTTTTAGCATTTAACATACACAGTAAAATTCATATCGATTTATTTAATTACTCATTATATTAATTTATATATAATTAGTATGTTTCTCGTAAATATATGTACTTGTGTGAAAGCTGATATACTATATGCTCGCAGAAAGAAAATCCTTTTGACCGTGTGTTCGCGTCGCTCGTCAATTTCCAACTAAACGCTCAGCTCTTCTTTCATATTTTTCTAGGCTGCCTTCTTTTGTAAATATTCTTGTTGGGCTTGTTGTTGTTGTGGGCTCGAATGGGAGAAGTGGTCTCTGTGGCTAAAAGTTGTTGTTGATTGTTGTGGCTTTTGTAACTTAGTTTGCATGTGCTGACAAGTCTCAATAAACTTCAATAAACTCGCTTTAATATCTCAACAATTTGCTCGCTTACTTAATTCTGTGACAGACAAAAAGTTGACTGTCGAAATGCTTGATTCGAACAGTAATGCAATTGTTAGAGCCCATATTAATAAGTTTTAGAAGAGACTTTTTCTGATGCTCGAGAACTTGTACATGATTGATCAATAAAATATTCTACCGATTATAGTAATTATCTTCTTAATTATTAAGAAATTTTATTATTTCTTGATCTTATGAAATTGTTCAACAATTGCATGAATTTGGAATGCCCAAATAACACGCATCGATAGCTAATTGTAATCATTATAAATCAAAAGTTGCGTTAACAAACTTTTGCTCGTAGCCAAAAAGTCACGCACGTTGTCAATGTTGTTGTTGTCTGTTCGTTTTGGTTTTGGTGCGTGGAAAATATAAATCATTGCCTGTTGGCCAAATTAGCTTAATGGCTTTCTGATGAATACAATGAAGTAACAAATCCAATTAGGCGCTAGGCTGATAAGGGTAATCAATGAACGCTATATTCAAACAAAGACCAAAATCATAGAGTCGCATTCATTAAAATGGAAACCTCATTTATTGGCATTTACAACAATGTGAAGAACAAAACGTTTATTGCAACATACTATTTATGAAAAACTATGCAAATTGCTATTAATTTTCTTGTATTGTTTTTAGAGTAAATAAATAAGTTTGATGTCTGGGCCAGTCAGTCCTTAGGCCAAAACCTTGCGTGTTCCCCACTCATTTCACTGAAACCGGCAGCAACCTTCGCGGCGTGCCGAAACAATTTTGTTGTTTGTTGTTTGGCTGTCCTCATAAGCAATCGACTACAGTGTTGCCTTACAAGACAATTTTGTGGCGTATTGTACCTTGTCTCTTGGTGCCTGATCAACCAACTTCGTCCAACAACAACTGACAGCTGCTTCTTGTTCCCCATTTTTTTTACGACGTTGCAGACATGATGGTAAAATTATGATATTTGCATATGTTCAAGTTGAGAACTCCACGAACTTCGATGGGTAGTGTTGGGTGGTAAATTTCAGATCAGGCTTCGCTATGTGGGTTAGACTTTAATACAAATACTTATTTGTATTTACGACATTTGCAATTCTGTTGACAAATATAGGCGGATTTTAAAGGGAGCACGCTTATAATCGTTTCAATTGCTTGATTGCTGTGGGGCGGTTCAAGCCAACATGCAATGAGGTTGGCCCAAAACGAACTAAAGAGAGGAGACCTGTTGATATTTATTACTTTCTGCAACTTGTGTAAAAAGTTTGCCGGATGTACTTCTACTAATCAAACTAAAATTGTCCAAGTCACCGGTCAGATATTTTCATCTATATAGTACCTCAAAACAGGAAATAATTTTCTAGGATATAAATAAAATTAGCAAACAAAACTCTTAAGTTAACAGAAATACCCCTACTCGAACTGATATAACTTAATTAAAACCAGTTCTGTGTATCTCAATCCATTCATTACGCAATCAGAGTGTGCTGCAATTCGAGTTGATTTCGTTAAATAAATAATTCCACAGTTAATCCTGCAAAACGAGATTAAAATGCTCCATTCAAAACATTGCGGTCCCAATCGAAACGTTGACGATGACAGACTGACGAAATAACGTGGGCTCTAAATGTAAATGCAGTCAAGTGTTAACATTTTACTCAAAATGGCACTGTTACGAGCATATAGAATGTGACTGTATCTTTAATAAATAATTTCGCTAATTATGATTTTATCTTATCTAAGCGTATTTCCACAATTTTCTATTTATGTGTTTCCTCTTCTGTTTGTTGTTAGTTATTGTTATGCCAGATAATATATGAAATAAATTCAATGTCAAGGGCATTTCAGCCGGCATGCCGGCAATTTCAAAGCAAGCAGTAATTGCTCGTGTGTCGATTAACATATATATATGTATACATATACATACTGATTCAGCTACATATTGAAGAAAGCATATATTTTTAAATACATGTGTGTGTGTGTATATATATGCATATACACACACGCCCGCCGAACTATTTCTAGAAATATATTTATGCGCTTTCAACTAAATACTATTGTTGTCAAATGCAACTAAGCCATCTGAGCTATGTGGCAAAAAAATCAATAATTGCCCTGGTAGAGGCGATTTCACAATTGCAATAAAAATGTCGTATGTGGTTTTTTTTGTTTTTTTTTTTTTATTTCCGTAAATTTGTAACGAGATTAGGTTATATAATTTATGTAACTGTTGTTGCGCGACTCTACAAACAGGAGTGAGAGGATTTCAATACACAACAAATGTGCAAACATAAATATATATATATATTTATGTATATATGTATATGTATGTGTGTACATGTGAGGGAATCATTAATTGGGGGATGGATTGGATGCTTCTCATCTATTTAGTTATGTAAATGCTACACCCCCTGTTTGTGCGTATTGAGAAGTTAACATTGTTTGTTTTTCTGTTGTTGTTGTTGTTGTATGCATAATTATATATGTGTTTTTATATTTAGTCCTTGGTCTGCATGTATTTGATCAAGTCAATGACACGGTTGGAGTAACCGAACTCATTGTCGTACCAGGAAATCAGCTTGACGAACTTGTCGTTCAATGGGATGCCAGCCTTGGCATCAAACACAGACGAGTGCGTATCGCTGAGGAAATCGGTGGAGACAACCTCCTCATCGGTGTAGCCCAAAATGCCCTTCAATGGACCATTGGCCGCTTCCTGTACCTTGGCCTTAATTTCATCGTAGCTGGCAGCTTTGCCCAGACGCACGGTCAAATCGACAACGGACACATTTGGTGTGGGGACACGGAAAGCCATGCCGGTCAGTTTGCCATTGAGTGCCGGAATGACTTTGCCAACGGCCTTGGCAGCGCCTGTCGATGCTGGAATGATGTTTTGGGCAGCACCACGACCATCGCGCCACAATTTGCCGGAGGGGCCATCGACGGTCTTCTGGGTGGCTGTGGTGGCATGCACCGTGGTCATCAGACCCTCAACGATCTCAAAGTTATCATGGATAACCTTGGCCAGTGGGGCCAAACAGTTGGTGGTGCAAGAGGCATTCGACACGACCTTCATGTCGGGCGAGTACGCATCCAAGTTCACGCCGCACACGAACATGGGAGCATCGGCGGAGGGGGCCGAGATGACGACCTTCTTGGCGCCGCCCTTCAAGTGAACGGAGGCCTTCTCAATGGTGGTGAAGACACCGGTCGACTCAACAATATATTCAGCGCCAGCGCTGGCCCAGTTGATGTTGGCCGGGTCGCGTTCACTGAACACGGTGATCTTCTGGCCGTTGACAACCAGGAACCCACCCTCAGCGGAGACGGTGCCCTTGAAACGGCCGTGAGTAGAATCGAACTTGAACAGGTAGACCATGTAGCTCACATCGATGAAGGGATCGTTAACCTGAAGAAGAAGATTACACACATTTCCGTTTACAGTTATTACGTGTTACAAATACTTTTTCTCTCTATATATACATAACGGAATATATAATAGTAAATAACTTACGGCAACGACGTTAGCGCCTTTATCGATGGCGGCACGCAGCACCAGACGGCCAATGCGTCCAAATCCATTAATACCAATTTTCGACATGTTTTAGTTTTAGTTTCTTTTTTCTAATTTAATTGTCTTGAAAATTTGCCTGGATCACCACTTTTACTTTCGCTCAGTTCACTCGTCGGGAAGCAACTGCAAGCTGCTCTGTCGAATTTGAGTTCAGATAGAGCGTTTGCCTTCTGGCTGAGCGAATTGAAAGTCAAATGAAGGACGTTTACGTCACGCCCACCACCGGTGCGGAAGCATTTGGCGATTTGTGGGCAACACTAAGCTGATTGCTATGCGACGCACGCGCAATCTTTAGCTATGCGACTCGCGCTGCCAACTTCATGCGCCGGCAAAGTGACCGTATTGTGACTATTGCAGTACATATTGCATGTATACAGAATGCCCGCGTAAATTTGAAAATGCCGCGAGCCGAGGAAAAACTACAATAAAGCTAACTGGCGAAGCTAGTTACTGACTGAAGGGGACAGAATTCTATAATTATAATTATAATTATACATAATATATATATTTACACAATTTTTTTAGCCAAATCATTTCAAAAATGAAAATTAAAAAGAATACTTTTAGGCTTAAAAAAAATAGCGAAAGCCTGCTTAATAAAATCTAAAATTACAAAATCCCTAGGTCATAACATGTTTGATCAAGGATCCGGAAAATTATGGTTGAGCTATGACCGATTTTCAGCTGTTTCGAAAACGTTATTCATTTTTATTATTTTATAAAAATATTACTTAGCAGATTAATAATAATAATAAAATTGTGCAATTTTTTTATAAAGTTTATTATGTAAATAACATATTACATGATATGTACACAAATGTACATATATGAATATTTTTCGCATATATGCCGTACATATAAACAGATGAACAAACAATATCGTGGGAAGATATTTTTGATTTTCGTTAAAAAATTCGTATTGATTTTGAGTTACGTTATAGTACACATCGAGAAGTTCAACTTAGAAAACTTTAACATAAGTACACATACATACAAACATGCTTTATAAATAATTTAAAGTAGTTGCTGTAGTCGCAACAAGTGGAACTATAGCCTACTACTGCCCACCGGTGCGCTGCACATTGTCAAAGGGCACAAGGATGCCGGGTGGTCCTCCAAACCGATTCTGGCGATGCTGATTGTGACTGGATGCAGCTCCAACCGGATGTTGATTTGCCAGCGAGCGTGATGGTTGCTGAGACTCTTGAGTTTGCTGCGTCGGCTGGAAGGGTCTGGGCGCACTCTGAGGACTCAATACGCCGGCGGGTGCACCAAAGCCACCCGTATAACGTCCAGTATTACCAGCATTGCCACCTGGTCGCTGTTGTCCCCGATTGATCTTCTTCATATTGATGCTGAATTCGTGCTCATTGCCAGCGACATAGATGTCTGGCTTGCTGCCACTTAGTGGACGCAGCAGACCAGCGGGTGCACCAAAGCCACCAGTGTATTTGCCCGTATTGCTGGCAGCGGTCGTTGATGTTGGCGCGACGGAGCCGGAGGAGGCAGTTGATGATCCTTGATCCTTTAGCACGCTAGTACCTTGCGCATCTACAAAATGAGATTGTGATTAATTTGAGATCAAAGAATAACACCTAAGACTAACCATTGCGCTGTGTGTTGAGTGGTGTGCTTATGACCTTGCCATCATCGCTTTTGCTGTACTCGACCTTCTGGCCATCGGCTGGATTGCCAATGCCGGATGGAAACTGTTGAGGTTCCGGTTGCGTTGAAGTCGTCGCAGAAGATTGTGATGCTGGCGGATCGAAGCGTGCTGGAAAATGCGTGATAGAGTTTGTAGTAGAAGTGGAACTTTTGGTACCGCTGCGACTGTTAAATGAAGTTGGCTGTTCTTGTTGTGGTTCTTGTTCGTTGCTGTCACTGTTAGTTAGGACTGTAGGCGGTATTAGCACCAGCGGCGGCTCCACAGTGTTTAGCTCGGTGCCATCGTTGTTGGCTGGAAGCGTAAGCGTGACTTTGGATGGAAAAGCAGAGGAATCAACTACAGCTGGTGCTGAAGTGGTGGTGGTTGTTGTCGTTGTTGTGGTTGTTGTGGTTGTGGTTGCTGTTGGATGACTAGCAAAGCCATGTGGCTGAAAATCATTAGGCTTACTACCTCCCGGTTTCTGGACACCGTCATCAGCTGAATCCTTAAAATTATCCGGATTATAGGGCACGCCGGGACCAACATCGGGATAGTCAAAGTCTTTCAACCACGGTGGTAAGGTGGATGAATCAAATGGATTGGGTTCAACAGGCACCGTTGGCGTTGTCTTCGTGGGAGCTGTGGGTTTAGGGGTGGTTGTTGTAATCAGGGGTTCTTTTTCTTGTTGTTGTTGTCTTTGAGTGGTGTGTGCTCTGAAAATGTGCGGTGCTTGTGTAGGGCGCGCTGTGCTGGGTGCTGCTGTCGATGGTGCTGCAACCGACGGACGTTTTGTCGTCGTTGTCGTCGTTGTTGTGGTTGTTGCTTTTATGGTTGCTTTTGTGGTTGTGCTTGGTCGCTCCGACGTGGGCGGTGGTGTCAGTTGTAGATTGTTCAGATCTACAAACGGTTCGAATGGTGGCTCAAGATCATCGGCCAGAGTATGATTATACTGATCATTATCCGTGGGCACTATGAAAGTGACGGCAACATCGAGATCCGGATCGGTAACATCCTGCAACCATGGTGGCAATGTGTACGCATAGGCCTCTTCATTGTCCAGCTTATACAAGGTCGATGGATCCAGTGGTGTGGTGCTTCTAGGTGGACGTGGTGTGGTTGTTGTTCCCCTTGTTGTTGTAGTCGTTCTTCTAGTGGTGGGTCTTGTTGTTGTTGTTCTTATTGTTGTGGTTGTTGTTGTTGGTTTCGGAGTTGTTGTCGATGTTGTAGTTGTTGTTGTGGCTGTAGTGGTGCTGCGTGGTTTTGGTGTTGTTGTGGTGGTGCTATAATAAATGTTACCGCGATTACGATTGGAAAATCTTCCCCCATTGCTGGGCGTGGTGGTGCCCACATGTGCATTGGTGCCATGCTCCTCGGGTCCATCCTGTCCCAATGACACCACAGAAACCACACCTGGAGTGAGCGGTACGGGTGCCTGGGGTGACAAGCCCTGCCCACTGCTTAGACTAACGCGAATATTGTGGCTACCGGGTTGCTCGACTCCAATCACATGCTTTGTTGGCTGCTGTTCGGTTATGATTATTGGTTCGTTTTGTGGTGCCGTTTCCAGTGGTGGCAACAGATCCCAGGCAATGACGCTAAGTGGTGCACCATTCGGTGCTGGTGTCCACGGCACTGGTCCACCAACATTCTTATCCTTTTGCTGCAGCTCCAGCAGATAGTCTGGCAGGGTGCCACTGTTCTCTTCCGGTTTTTGGTGTACGGGTATCAACTCGGCCTGCTCCACTTCCACAGTGACCTCCGCCGCGTGGGAGTCGCCTGTTGTGGTTGATGATGCATGCTTTGGTGGTGTTAGTGATGTATCAAGTGCTGATGCGAATGAGGTGCTGTCGTTGGTGCTGTCGATATCCGAATTGGGTTGCGCCACTGCAATGGCATCTAGTTGGGAAGGAGTTGGAGTTGGAGTTGAATATGTGGCGTCAAGGCTGGCAATGCGCTTAGAATTGTTCTGTTTGGACGCGGCGACTGCGACTGCGGAGGGTTGGGCTTGGGGATTCAGGGTGAGCAGGGTAAATGTGGGTGGTGCATGTTTTGGACTAGCGGCCGTAATTACATATTTCTGCCCAGACGATTCACGTTTGGCATGATTGGATAAATTTACTGGTACTACATATGGGGGAATGGTTGTGGATGTGGGTGTGGATGCGGTTGTGGTGCTGGTGTGGGTGTGGGTGCGGGTAGTTAGGCTTAAGCTAGTGGTGCTATTAGTGCTAGGTGAATTTGCTACTAAGAGACATGTGTTTTTTTTGTGCGATTGGTTAAAATATGAAGCTGCTGTTGCTGTTGTGGTGGCTGTGGCTGTGGTTGTTGCACCGCTGGCGATGTTGCCATCTGCTACTGCTGCTGCAACTGCTGCTGCTGCTGCTGTACCCCTTGCTGTTGTTGCTGTGGTTGTTGGTGTTGTTGTTGTTCTTTTTGTTGTCAACTCACCAGTGTGCGGTGGCAGTAAGTCATCGGATGGCTGGCGTATCTCAGTGATGCCCGATGCATAATTGGGTATCTCGAATTGAACACCCTCAGCGCTGACGACCTTGCGCCCATCAGGCGTATCAATTGGACGCAGTGCATCAATGGGATTGCCATAGCTATCAACGGACCGAGCGAAGTCAGTGGGGTTTGCCTCAGCCAATGGCGGTTGCAAATCTAATGAAAATGGCGATTGTCGCACATCTGCAGAGAAGGGGGAAGATTTTTGTTGTTGTTGTTGTTGTTGTTTGTGGTTTATGGTTGCGACTAACATATGTATGTATATGTTTGTATGTACATATATGCATTTGACTGTTTGTATGTGTGAGTGAATGCTACAGGCAAGAAGATGTCAAGAGTTTGCAGCAATTTGTTGGCGAGCCTCGAGCGTGTTAGAAACAGAAGATGCCATGGATGAAGAAGCAGCAGAAGGAGAAGCAGATGAAGACTGAAGATGAGACAGTTGTGTGGCTCTTTGTCAATTTGGCTGCCATTCTAGCTGATTGATTGACATTGCCTTAAATGCCCAGACATACATATATCTTGGGTGTCTGCAAGACTAGTCATCCTAGTGTTAAGCTTGCTTGTTTTTTTTTTATTTACAGAGTAGTTTAAGTTGACACATAACACACGAGCAGAGAATTTCAATTTGAATTCAATTTTAGTTAGTCAGGCCAGCTGGGGTTACTAAGTAAATGCCGCTGCTTTTTATGTGCCAAGTGTTAAATTGACAGCCAAGTTCGTTGCCTAAGTCTTTTGTTTTTTATACGCTTAAAATCGAATGCATGCAAGTTTAACATTATATTTCAACTTGCCAATACGAATGTTAAACTTAACAAGCAGGAATGTTGTAGTCTAGAGATAGAGATGAGAGAGAGAGCTCAACTAGCAGATACCCTGCAATCATGGTTTTGCCTACTTATATTCATAGATATTCAAATTAGGAAATTAAATGAAATTTTTACAGATTCTCGATTAGAAATCTGATTCAACTTAAAAAATTAATGCCATGACTACGCCTCTACTTTAAGAATGCGTTTCAATTTCGAAAAACAACTTTTATTGTCGACATTTATCATATCGGCTTGTCAGCATTACAAATGAAAACTTAATAAATACTTTTTAATAAGTGCTCGAATCGTTTTTCTAACTAGGTTCCAGCCACGACTTGTTACAACATTAAAAAAAAAACCGTTGACGCAGATATATATAATATATTTTTTATTGTATTAGAACTAAGCAAATATGCGTCACTCAGTGAGGAGGATGTTTATAGCACATGCCAAACCAGTCAAACTTGATCCGACTGGCCTTATCGATGAAAAGCCGCGCCCAGCGCCCACATTAATATACATATCCATATACACACACTTGTACTAACCAAATCAAAGTAAAATATGTTTCTCACATATTCGCAGTGAATTCCCAAATTTATTCTAACAGCTGTCAATAAATTAACTGATTAATAACCACTTGAATTATTTGAAAGTCATTCTTATCCATTTTTTGAGTCATTCGAATTTCATTTGAGAGAATACTGCGGAATTTTTGGCGGTATTTGTGTGAAACTTGTTTCGCAAAATAATTAACAAGAATTGAACAATAACAAACGTAAATGAATTTTAGCAACAATTACAAACGTTAATTAATGTAAGCATTCAATCTTTTGAAAACAATAAAGCTATAGTAGATTTAGAGTCATGTTTGATCAATGCACAAATATATTATTAACATTAACACGGCCATCTTAACCACAATGTGTGAATCAAGTTAGTTATACTGTGCAAAAAGCCAATAATTTAATTAGAATCTGATGCTGGAATTTAAAAGAAAAAAAACTGATCTTTTAGAATGCGGTTTTTGACACATCAATCCAGAACTATAAAGAGAGAAAGACAGAAATAGCGAGCGAATAGAGAGAGCGAGTTATAATGAGAGAGAGGGAGAGAAAGAGGGAGACTTCTGGTAGGCGTTTTACATTTCTAGCCGACTTCCTGTTGCTAAACATATGTGCATAAATTCATTTTATATATTATTTATGTTTTTTCATTTGTATTCATATGGGTCTTGTTATTATTATTATTAAATACTGCAAAAACTGCAGTTATAAACTGAACAATCTAACTGAAAGGTGGGATTTTTAGCATGACTAATGTAGCCTTCAGCTATGGGTATTGTTATTGCGCTTGATTATAAATAAATAAACATGCTTGTCCAATGGCAGTGGGATTTATTTTTTTGACAGACAGCTTATCAGTCTCAGCTTGAATAGAGCTATGAAAAATGATGCCGCTCATTTTTATCAGAGTCCCTGATATCTGAGAACAACTCATTAAAATGAGATACAAAAATAATCTGACGGAACCTCATAAATATGAATTATCTACAGATACAAATGTCAGATATTACTTGACTAACTTAACGTTTTTTCTTCTTTTTTTCTGTACTTGAATGTGTGAAAGTGCTTGTAACACAAAATTTCATTAATATTAATATAAAACTTGATAGATTACCAGAAAGAGATTCTAATGAGTAAAGGCTGTATAAATTATAAATAAACACCATCAATCTTACACGCCCCAAAACTAGTCAAAATTAGTTTGCCAAGTTCACTGCCAATTAAATTTTGTTTGTTCGCCAATTTTTTACATTTGATGTGAACAGCGCTTTTTAATTTAAGTTTTTAATTGATTGACGACTTCACGACATTTGCACCCACCAAAAACAAACAGAAAATGACAATGGGATAATTCAAGATTTGTCATTTGGTTATCGTTGTTTTATTTGATTATATATTTTTATGTTTGGCCATTTTTACAGTTTGTTTGCTTGATGTTTGATTTTTGACAACTTTTTTGAGATGCTTAGCAACCTTCGTTGAGATGATATTTAATAAAAGTGAAAAATATATTTTATTTTATTATTAATTTATTTTATTTTTTGTTAATCTCATCTCGCGATCGCTGTATCATCTTCTCTGACCTTGAGTTATCGACTTATTTAAATCGTACAACCCACACAATTATCATCATCTTGCTGATCACAAACATAGCAAAAACATCTCGCGCGTGTAAATAATAATTTAGTGACAGCTTTGGTTTGACAATAACTATAAAATTCCCACAACAAAATTGAATAAATATCAGGAAGAATACAAATAATTACCATCTATGGAATTATTTGCGAACAACATAAAATAAGTAAATGCCAAGGGGAAATGCCAGCTATTGAAAATGCATGAAAAATCAAAGATACAATGAAGCATATTATTTGATTGATTTAAATACTAAAATTTGGGTTTACCCGAAGCTATGACTTAAAGTGGGGTAATTTACACAATTTAATTTCACTAAATTAAAACTCATTAGTGACGTAAGAAACTCATTCGCAGATTATCAATTATATCTTAGAGCTAAATATATACATATATATTTACATTTATCAAATGATCTGTTCATTGTGCTTGGTTATTAAGTAATTATGAAATTAGGCAGACTGCGCTAAATTCCAAAGCGGATCATATTAAATATAGTAATATAACAAAAGGCATAGTTTCATAATAGGCCCCACCCCCTTAATTGTACAAAACAACAACCAAAAAAACCACAACAAAAGCAACAACGAAAATCTGTGCAAATTTGTTAATTATCACGTATAACGGATAAATTCAGACAAAAAATACCAAATATATTGTCGACAAGTCGTGTGAAGAAATTCCACTTAAAATGGCAAAGAGCCTCAAATTGATTATAAGCCATTGTATGGCAATCAAAGCGGTGAAAAGCTGCCAATTCAATTTGGCCAATTCAATTTCAAGCCGAATTAACAAAGCAGAGATGTGCCTCTGGCCAAAATCAGCGAATCAGCGCAAGCAATTAACCAATAAACGAATGGAACTAAATATATTGAACTTAAATTAAGCAAAAGTCAGCTTAAAACAACTAAGGATATTCACATTAATCATGTGTCAAGGATTTTAGATTTTGAACTATTTGCATGTAGATTTGATAAGAAGACTAACTAGTTGTCATAAAAAAAAAATACAATGAAAATACGACATAGAATTTAAAAAAAATAAAAATAAACATCATAAAAGAAAAAAAACCGCTTTGTTTTTTTGCCAATTCAATTTGTCAACTGTCAACATTTTAGTTGACACATTTTTTTCCAAGTGTATTGATGAACTGTTGTTGATCAGTTGTCTGATCATCAAATGCTAAGCTGCTTATACTTATTTACTTATTAGTAGTTGTCACATTCTAAAGAAGTCGAAGTTCCCCTTTGGGATTGCAATGAAGTCGGCAATTAACCTCTTTTCTTGGTCCCCCATGACCCAAAAGAAAACAATGAAAACAACAAAACGAGAGAAAAAAAAAAACAAAAACAGAAGTCAGTTTACCAACCAAGCTTAACAAATTGTCATAACAATTTATGGACTTGTCGGCAACCCCCCAAGACACAAGATAAACAGTCGTTTTTTATTAAAGAGTACAAGCTGATGTTAAAGAAGAGCACTCCCAGAGGTCGCCCTCGAAAGGGGACACCCTCCGGCTCCTCCTCGATACTGAAACCGACACCGACACCAAAACCGAAGCCTTGCCAGTCACGTCATTTTGGCTCTTACATAATGTTTGTTGCTTTTTTTGATGTTTTTTGTTTTTGTTTTCTTTTTTTTTTGTTATTGTTTGGGGCCGGCGGCTTCTCGAGTTTCATTTGCCTTTCAAGTTGCCTTTGGGAATGAGCTGTTTTTGTCGCCATTGGCGGCAGAGTTATTTATTTTTACAGCTACTACTTTAGTTTTGCTTTTTGGGGGTCTGCACAACAGCTGATAAGTGTTCAGTTGTTCAATTTAAAAAACAAAATAATAATAATAATAATTACAAATTTCGGCTGAGTTTATTTGTCAGCTTATTTGCGGCGTCCGTGCCGCCGCAGGGGCCCCCGATTGAGATGAAGATGCGTCCCACAAAAAGATTCATTGGCAATCATTTTAAGTTAAGTGGACAATGGATAGCCCTGATGAAGCGTGATGTGTACCTTTGGGTCATGAGCGCAGCTTACACATCAAGGTCAATGAATCGGGAGAACACGTTATGATATTGAGGAAAAATACTCTACATGATGGCCATGAAGATGATTTGTGAGGTTTAGTTAAATGTGTGTGCTGGGAATTAGTGACAATTGGAGGATATAGTTATGGGAACAGTTCAAACAGACATTGAGTTCAAAGGACATTGAGATATATTGTTATTTACACTTAGTTTAAAAGCTATATTAAAGTTAGTTAGAGCTAGAATAATAATTTTGCCACTTAGAACTTAAAGGAAAAAAAACAAAATCTATAACTATAAAATCAACTTTTCAAATTTATGACAGCAATTAGCGAATCAGGAATGCTCGTAAATTATTATGAGTATCTTTAGCCAAGAAAAAAAAGACATAATAATTATTTTTATAGATACGGAAAGATTTTATGCAAACTATTTGTAGAAAAGAAAATAAAAAAGGCATTGTAGTCTTGAAATAATAACATATTATGCAAATATATATTTTATGTCTCATTTTCTGACAAACTATTAAAACAAACTTTAACTAGGCATTCTATTTAATATTTAAATATTTACTGCACATACAACATAAAGACTAAGCAAAGAAGACTAAATTGATTACAAACGGATTAAAGAAGTAAACAAACATGCAATAATTGGAAATTATAGAATTAATTCACATGCGCATAAAAACGTAATTCCAAAAATAAATAAAGAAAGCAACACGCAAATAGGCGAAAAACGAAAGACGAAAAGGAAATCAAAGAAAGGAAACCAAACACTAATTAAATATCGTATGGCTCTGTGCGAATTGATTACGAATTCGAACTGGTATCAAAATCGATATCCAGTTCGAATATCAATATGTATGTTACCAGGCCTCCCAGCTGCTGTATCGATATTCACCAGCGCTGCCATTAACAGCAGCGCAACGGTAACGCAGCCGGCAGCACTGCGACTGCGACTGCGCTGCTCCAATTTAAAGCTGCGCGTTTGCATTATGGAATTTTTTTGTATTTTTTTTATTATTTGGGAACTGAAGGTGATGTTATAGTTTTTGTTGTTGTTGTTGTTGTTTGTTGGGAATTTACTTAAGTTCGTATTTGTCACGCTACGGATAATTTAGAATTGGGCATTGCCCAAACGAGTTTGAAAAATCCGCGAGGAATATAATTAGCGCGTAGGCAGAATAATAATGATGCCACCAAGTCGAAGAAGATGCTGCCTGCTGCGGCTGGTACTGAGTATGATGACAGCGATCCACAGCGACGCAATCAGCGCCCGGCGTGCACACAAACAACCTTATTGCCAAATACAAATAATATGTAATATTAATATTTTTTTCTCTCTCTCGTATTTATTTATTTGTTTGATTTTTTTCTTGTCGCGACTGCACACAGACAATTTTAATCAATTGTGACACGAATTCACGACTCGCAAAGATGCGCCGTAGACGGTTACGAAGACGGAGACGGAAACGTTGACGACGAGGAAGATTAAAATGCGCGATGCGCTCGAGCGTAGCAGAAACACGTCCGTAGCTCACGAGTTCTGCGCTTTTAGTAAACCTCGCCGCCGTCAGCGACAACGAATGAAGCTTGGCTTTATGCTTGGGCTCAACGCTGACAGCGACTGCGCACAGTGGTCAAAATGTATTCTCGATTGCTTGACGTTAATGATTGCCAACAAATTGCGCATATTTTGATTTATTATGACTATAAATCTTTCAGCGAAAACAAATAATTTGATTTGCTATGTTATTTCATAACTATATATAAACAGTAACTGGTTGATAACAAATCTTTTAAAAATAACATGTAATTTGATTTGTGCGAATATTAATGAATAATTACACATGGAAGTATATTTTTTTATAACTATACAAGATGTGGAATAATCCATCTGTGTTTTAGTCTAAAATGTTAAATTTGTTAATAACGGATTTACATCCCTTCCTTTTTCACAAGCTAAACGTAGATATTGAACCAGTGTGCAGTTTGTTGCTCAGCGCAGCAGCGTCATCTAAGCAAATAGATAAACAAATATTCCGGGGAAAATTAAATTGTGCAGCATAAAATAACATAACGTTTGCAGTGTTGATTTTGACACTCTCACTTTTATTCTAATTTTTCGCCAAGCTACCAACTATATATGCATATATAAATAGATGTTTATATGTTATATGAGTTTGTATATACACACAAATATTCACATGATTAGATTCCATAGATCGATTCAATTGTTAACTGCAGTGGTAAACAACAGTGAAATTAATTGCTATAATTGCCTTTAATCATATTGCGTATAGATTTGCATACTTGATCCGAGGCACTGAAGCGCATTTCCAATGTCGCCCAAGGTCAAGCTAACAGCGATCTAACATACTGTTAACCTATAGCCAACTGCCCTCGACAACTGTTGCCAATCGCAAACGTTTCAAGATTTTAGCATGTATATTTTTAAATATTATGCAAAGCAATGAATTAAAATGAATAGTGTTTATGATAGAACTCATTTGTTTTTTGCTTCTTTTGTTAAATTATTGTTTATTTATATATTTAGACAGGTCGGTTTGGTTTTGGACTCTAAGCTAGTAACTCGTCTATCTGTCCAACTGGGAACGTCACAGCCAGCGTGTTCATCATGCATCATTTATGTCGGTCTTGAAATGTATATATGTATATACATACGTACATAGTATAGATCCTGTTCTTTGATAGCTTTTCGTCTTTGGCGGCTTACGCTTTCGGCATCATTAAACACTTACGCTTATGAGCGGCAATTCTTTTGTGAAGTCAATTTTTTGGTGTCTTTAGTCATCAGTTGCATTAATTTCTTATAATTTTTTATGTTGTTTTTGGGATTTTCTGGATTGAGTCAGCTGTGCTTATTTTAGATTACATTGTGTGAAGAATCGAGTTGTGCAAGGCAATTTAAAAGACAATTATCGAATATCGCCCTCTCTCTCTCTCTCTCTCTCTCTCTGTCTGCCTCTTGCTCTTTCAATCGATGATCCCTGATGATCAAAGTGTGATTTGATTACACAATGATGAGCATGCACATTCAACACACTGATCGATTAAGGTTCACTAATTGTGTCTCTAGTTTATAATTGCCAACATAATCTGCCAGGGCGCTCAAAAACTGAAATTATGTCAGCTGGTTCCGCATTTGATGGCACTTCCCCGTGAACGAACGAATGATGAGCTTTAAGTCTGAGCATGGACATCAAATGTTAAATCATAACTAGTTCAGCATTAACATTATTATTGTTACAATTACCGCAAAAGATATTACCAAATGGACAAAAGTTCGCTACTGCGCTTTGGTTGTTGTTGTTGTTTCTGATGTTGCTGTTGTGAATGTTGTTGATGTTGTTGTTGTGCACCCACCGACAATAAATCAAAGCTGAGAGCTCCAATGTTCCAAACAAAGCCATCAACGGGACGCTGCCTCAACTCAAGCGGCGTCAAAGAAGTAATCAAAATTGTATTACGAAAACAAACGTTTTTATAAAAATTTCTCGTTTCTCATTTTTCCTACTTATATTTGCTATACACTGTATAACAATGGCCCACGGCCCAAGTCGAACTTTAAGTGGAGTTTGCAACAAAAGCGCCAAGTCAGCATCACTGCAACAACACCAACAACAACAACAACAAATAAACAGTAACAAATAAACAACAATGCAGTGACAGCATTCACGCTATATATTTTTTACTTTAATAGAGTTTGAGAGCCCTTAAGCAGCTTAATCGGAGGGGGGCTCACAGTTAGGGAAATTATGAAAATTGTTGTGCATAATCCACAAATTGAATGTTATTTTTTTGGCGACCCTTCACCTGTCTTTTTATTTATTACCCGCTTCATTCACAAAATTTCACAGACATTAAACGCTTCTGCGTTACTACGGCTTCAAGTTGGCATTTCCTTTAAAGAGAAATATAAACGTTCAACTGGTATTCCTATAAATATTTAAAAAAATATTTTCAAAAGGTCAAACGATTGTCGATATTTCATTATGTTTGATGTATTGAAATTCCAAATGCAATTGTTGAATGCAGGCGCCGGCCCACACCAAAAACAAAAATGTTTTGAGAAACACGCTAAAAACTTAAAAACAACAACAAAAATAAAAACGAATGAGAAACACTTGAAAATTCATATGAGAGACCAGTTTTTGGTGTTTTTTGAGTGCCTGCCTGAACCAGTTGGAGCGCATCTTCTGTAAGATATCAATGATAGCTAAAGCTATACAATTTTATTGCAAAAATATTGAAAAATGCGTTAAAGCGTTGAAACAACGAGACAGTAACGACAACATTCAATGATGGCAGCATAAGCCGTGTTGGTCACCCTGACCTTAACACAAATTTCTGTCTTCAAAATCGAGTGACTGACTGAATGACGACTACAAAGTCGGGTTACGTGCACAGCCTTATTTACAAGTCGGGATTCATATGCTAAAACCAAAAATACAAAAAACAAAATGAACTATAAATAAATACAATCAAAAGCTCTTTTACATTTTACAAGTGATATTTTAGAGTAATGCGATTTAAATACAAATTTACTGATGGAAATTAATCGGTTGAGTCACTAATGCGATGAAATAAAACCCCAAGGCATCAAATGTCATTAAAAAATGTTTTCGCTGTTGTTGAATTTGTGGTTGCTCAATTGCGTGGGTTTTTCATATGCTTCACACCAAGAAAGAAAGTCTCAAGAATAACAAGAACGAGTTTTGTTTTTATTCTAGAACCAAACGGAAATTTAATCCCGCTTACGTGATCATTTATGAATTCCGTTCTAATTTGAATATGACAAAAGCCGTTAGAAACGGTTTTGGTCACTGTGACGTCACCTTCGATAGCATGCACCGATTGTATATATTTAAATCGATTACCTTAACTTGTTTAGTTCGTTTGAACTTATACTAGTTCATATGAAGTCGATTAACCCTCTCTCTGACGGCCCTGGCAAACAGCTGGAACGGCCAATGCGAGAACAAAAAAAGAAAACACAAAGATAAATAATAAATAATTGTCGAACAATAACAATAACAAATGAGCGCCCTCTTTCGCAGTCTAAATCACTTTTCCTCGAAGCGTGAGAATGTCGTCAAGGAGGCTTTGATCAACACGCTAAACGAGAATGCGAGAGAAATTGAGTTTGAAGTCAAGCAAAAAGGATTGGGTAAGTCCCTTAAACTATGTTTATTTATTCAATCGAGTGAATGACTCATTCACATCACTCTCCACAGAGGTGCTGGGCCTTTGCGAACAGACGAGCGCATTGTGCACCACCCTGGAAGCCCTATTTCTGCATGGCCTGAAGGACTCGTTTCTGTGGGCCACCATAAATGTGATTGCTGGCGATGTGGAACGAAGGCCCGAGCCAAGTTTCTGGTCGCCGGCAATGATCTTCATGCACAAGCAGGTGATCGAGCAGATCCAGTGCCTCACTCAAATCACCTCCGAGATTGGGCAGTGTCGCGCCTGGGTGCGACAGTCCCTCAACGATTCCGTGTTCTCCGCATACTTGAATAATATGCGTAAAAATGGTTCAGCCTTGCGGCCCTATTACAAAAATGATGCACTGCTGAAGGATAGCGAGGGATTGGAAACGGCTGCCAAGATTATGGAGAGCCTGGAAGCGTATGTTTCATTCGACTTGCCCGTCAACTCGAGCCTGCTCAACCAATGGCCTGATTATGCACTCCAACTCTCCAATCTGTGGACGCCTGCACTCAAATCCTGTCCGGTATTAAACGAAACTGGATTGATTTATGCTAAATCTTATGCTAATTATTCATTTTTAGATAAGTTGCGGCGTTGATATTGCCAGCTCGTTGGCAACTGAAATTGTGGCCATACCAACACCACAGCCACTTCATACCAACGAGCTGTTCTCGGAATCCATTTCAAATAGTCCCTTTAGTCGCGGCGGCCACTTTGGCAATGCGGATCTCAATCAGCACGAAATACTCGATTTGTTCATGCAGAAAGTGGATGAAATGGATATTATTAACGAGGAGCAAACGCCCACATTGGAGGAGGACGCAAAAGAGGCCGATAATCCAGTTGAAGTCCAAGTTGAGCACAAGTCCACCTCGGGCAAACAAGTGCGTTCTCGCAAACTATCCGTGCGGCACATTGAGGAGCCGTTGGCTGAGATGCCACCGAGTGGCAGCAATTCACTGACAAATCTGATGCAAACCTCTTGGTCCGCCGATCTGGATTCCCAATCGCCGACAGATGAGACTGCTGCACGTTTCTTTCAGCGCTCCGTTAGCATGAGCAGCGCCTGCAGTCTGCGCTCACCCGCTGGCTGCAGCTACAATGCGCTGTTGCGCAAGCACGAGAAAAACCGCGACGATGCCGCCGGCTGGTCACAGATCTGGGAAAAGTTTTGCGCCAGTGCGTCCACATTGAATGTGGCACAACAACAACAGCAGCAACAACAACAACGGGAAAGCGAATCAATTGTTACCGATGATATGAGTGATCTGCAATCCCTCGACGTAAGTTGGAATTTAATTTGCATTTGCATCCGAAGCTGATGATGCTCAACTCTTCCTCACAGACCAATTCGGACTTTGAGCTAATCACCTCGAACTTTGACATGGCGGAGCTGCAACAAATGGTTGCCCAACTTTGTCAATTGCCCCGCGAACCCGGTCTCAATGCGCAGGGTTTTCTCTGCAAGGGCTGTCAGCATCCGCTGGGCATTGGCGATAACAATTTTCAGTGAGTAAGCCAAGATAGCAACTCCCTCAAATATATAATACAATCCCATGCTTTGCAGAGTTTGTGCGTTTAGTGGCAACTACTATTGCAACGGCTGTATGGATGCAGATACTCAACTGATACCAGCACGCATCATTTACAATTGGGATTTTCGCAAATATTGTGTGAGCAAACGGGCCGCTACCTTCCTGGCCGAGTTTCGGTCCCAGCCCTTTCTCGATATGCAGCTGCTCAATCCCAGTATTTACTATGCCTCCGAAGCAATGGCTGAGCTGCAATCGTTGCGCATCCGTTTGAATTTCATACGTGCCTATCTGTACACGTGTGCGCCATCCATCATTGAACTGCTGCAGAGTGATTTCTGTGGCCGGGAGTATCTCTATGAGCACATACATCAGTACTCCATTGCCGATTTGGCATTGATACAGCGTGGCACACTCTGCCAGCAGCTGCAGAAGGCCTTCAAGCTGGGCGAGACACATGTGCTCAAGTGTCGCCTGTGCCAGCTAAAGGGTTTCATCTGCGAGATCTGTCAGAGTCCGCGAGTACTCTATCCCTTCCACATTGCCACCACATTTAGGGTGAGCTGCCAAAAAACCACAACTATATTTTTATAATTTAATCATCATTTTTAATTTGTGTATTTAGTGTGTTACGTGTGGTGCTGTTTTTCACGCCGAATGCCTTAACAACCAGCAGCCATGTCCGAAATGCGAGCGTCTACGCAAACGGGAGGATCGCCCCTTGCAGGAGGCAGTGGAGGAACTGCAGCTCAAGCACGCCACTTCTTAAGATGAGAGAGATGGAGACAAACAGAGCCATTCATTTAGTTTTGTAGAAGACAAAAGTGCAATTGTTTACGATTCAGTTGTGATTAAGACTATTCTTGTTATAGCTTTATGTTTTGTGAAATCTAACTATTGTTGTTTTTAATGGACATAATATATACACACATATGTACACACATATATATATATATATATATCTACTATATGCGCTTGATAGTACATTGTATTAAAGAAAACACGCATTTAAAAAGCATACGTTTTGAGAGCGTTTTATTAACCCGTGAAAACAATCCTATATTTAAAATTGTAATTAATAATACTTCAATAATGCCGGCCCCATAAAAACTCGTTAAAATTTAGTTTAATGCTTTTGGAATTTATTAATATGATAACTTGTAAATGCAATGATATTGAATCGAATGTTAATTTGCAAATATGCTGGTTATTTATTTCTAATATGACGTCCGAAGTCCAACAACAATGAAATTTAATAATAGTTAATTTTATGTTAATGAATAATATTGCCCTAGGGGTTGCTTTTTGTTTTTTAATATATATAACAAATATGTAATTGGGTTAAGGAATGCATACAAAAGTAGTTCGAATTGTTGTATCACACAAAACAAGAAAAAAACATGAAGATTTAATTGAGAGCTCCTTGTGGCGATGATAGATGTTTCGTGAGTGAGTTCGTTGGAAAACATTCGGTTGTGCTATGATTTTCAGTTTTTCATTTGCAATTATTCATTTAACATTGTTGTGTGCGCTTTTCTTTAAAAATATACATAAGTGTACTTAACATTTGAATTTCGGTTCAACAATTTCAGTCTAGTAAGATTAGGGTTAGCGACAGAAACGCTCCTTATATATATATATATTTATTTATAAAAGGGTATTTTGTTTTTTATTTTTCTTGTGTTTTTGTCTCTCTTTTGGGTAATTTGACTAACTTTGGTCTAGATTCAAATGCTGCTAATTTTGCTATGTACATATTATATAGGTATATTTTAGTATTATTGTTTAAGCCTGGGGGAAGACGCTAAACTTAATTTAAACATTTTTTAGCTTGAATCAATTTCAACCTTACAAATGAACAACTCGTGTATACAATAAAACAGTTCAAATTAAGCTCTTTACGCCACATCCCTAAGACATACATATATATTTAGTATATAATGTGTTATTAATCGGGCACCCCATACAATATTTCAGCACCTTGCCATTTTTAGGTTATATTATTATTGTTCTGATTATATTTTATACACTTTACATAGACAAATTTAACATTTTGAATTTCGCACACATCCTCACAGATTTACTCTCAACACAACACATTAAAGACACACACACACACGCACACATATATATATACAAAGCAAAAAACATCGATATCATTTACATTACAATTAACATCGATTTCTCATTTACAGTCGCCCATTTCAGTACACTGTCGAATTGCGCGGCACACTTGACGCCGGCTGTGATTTGGGACGCACATTAACAGCAGATGCGCCGACGCCAGCGTTGGCGCCTGCTGCGCTGCTGCTATTGCCGCCATAGAGAAAACTGGATTGCCTTATCACAGACACTGTGGCGGCGGCGACGCCTGCCTGCGGGGGCGGTGCGGGTGCGCGATGTTTTTTGAATGGGGCATAAGCGGGTTTCAGTGCCGTTGTCGCAGCTGTTGGCGCTTTAACATTGTTGTCGAATGCAGCTGCGCTGTTGTTGTTGTTGTTGTTGCTGCTGCTGCTGCTGCCGCCGCCGCTGTTGTTATTGTTGTTGTTTGGCGTTTCTGCATATCATCATCGTTAAGGCGAAGCGGGTATAGGAGAGAAGGGGATATATATGTATATATAGACAGTTTTCGATGTTTTAAAGCGGCGCCTTCTGCTTAGGCAATGGAAAATTTACAAGCAAACGCAACGATCACAAATGAAACGAGGATAAAAAAGAAGACAAGTGGAAAGAGGAACGGCTAAATGTGGATGACAAAACAAACAATACAACAAATAACGCATGTCAAATGTAGTTAAAATTCAATTTTATTTTGCTTGTTTTTTATTATTCATAATAACTTCGAATATATATATATATATATATATATATATATATGTATAAAACAATAATGTGCTTGTGCTAAAATTAAATATTTTCTCGATATATATGTAAAACAATATATATATATATAATAGATACGATATATAAAATTACAACACATATGTATATCATGTATGTATGTAGTCTATGTATATATAAATAAAATGAAGCCTGATCGAAGACAGTACATATAAAGTAAAAGCATGCGCTACAGTTACACATAATATATAATCTGCATCGGGACTCGTACATAATGCAATCAATAATCGTAGTATGGAGGAGGCATATAAAACTTGCTTGTGTGCTTAGTAATAATATCGCGATTTTCTTCTTTCTTTTAACATATATTAAGTATTATTAAAAAAATATGCGTTTCTAACAGAAAAAATTATGTGGAATAAAGCTATCAACATTTTTTTGTTTTAAATATATTTTATAACATTTTGTTTATATTCATTTCGCGATAATCAAACAATAATTAATCATCAATTGTAACTTTTAATTTATTAACATGTGTGTATGTGCGTGTGTGTGTGGGCATGGGTGTGTGTGAGTGTGTGTTGAAGGCAATTAATGCAAATTGCATCGATGTATAAGGTTTCTATATATCGAAATGGTGCTACATTATGTGTGTGTGTGTGTGCTTAGAAATACAAATAATAATAATAATAATAAGCAGCAATTTATTGATGCCATATATGTACGTATGTATTGTATGTATACTCATTATATAACAGCATTCCATATGTGCATATAACAATAATAATAATAATAAAAATAAGATTTTATCATAATTTGTAATCATAAACGTATTCAATAATAATGTAATAATTAACAAGGCGCAGTAGAATTTGCCCACACACCCATTTAAAAAAAAACACACTCACAACCACACACACACACACACACTTATGCATATTTATATCCTTTACATACCGTTGGTTGCCTTAAGCGTGCGACTAGGATAGATTTTTTGTATATTTAGAAATGGAGGCGGCTTGGGAAACTCGGTGACATTATGAAATCGCTTGCCAAACTTTGCCTCCAAATCGATGACAAGGCGACCAACAGATGCGCCCGTCGCACCCGAACCCGCTCCTGCTGCTGCCCCTCCTCCAGCAGCTGTTGGCGTTGACAGGCCAGTGTTGCTGCCGAAATTGTGCGTCGCATTGGCCATGTGCGTGGGTGGCGTCAGTGGAGCATTCGCCCGTATCGAGGAGTAACGCTGTGGCGGCACAGGCGCCTGCTGCTGCTGTGTGCCAGTCTACAACAATAGAATTAGAGAGAGAAAAACACATTTAAATTGATTTGTTTCGTGTATGCAATGAATGCAACTTGAATTACGTTGCGCTTTTGATTGAGCATCAGCCTGACGTTGTTGGCCTTGAGCGGGGCACAGCTGCTAATGCTTGAAAACTTTTTCAGTTCACACAATTGCCTAATCTTGCACAGAGTCCTTGATATCCAGCGTTTCACATGCTAAGTGAGGTTTTTTGACAATATTATAAACTATGCTGCACTTTTCATTAGCACAGACACACTCACACACACACATGCACACAACAATAACGAAAACGAGCACAAGAAGAACAACAACGCAAAGCGAGCCGTGCGATGAGCGACAAATTTGTCTCAAAGCTGTTTTGGTCACGTCGCACTTATTGTGCGAAAAATCTATAAAGGTAGTAAGAAAAAAAACCTAAGCATAAATGCGGAGAGCAAAAGAGCGAATGCGCAGTCCTAACAGAAAAGAGAGCAGCAACGCTGCGCGTGAGAGAGATGGATTGAGAGAGTAACTGTTTAATGTGCACACTGCGCAAAATGTGCAATTGAAATAATTTGCATATGTAATAATGCCAACTGCTTACTGATTATTGTATATTGGAATGTCAGTCTATCTATATCTGAGAGTTATGCAATAAAATGCATAAATAAGAAGTGCTCAGTGCTCATTTGAGAAACTAAAACATCATGGACATTTAAAAACGAACCCAACGATTTCGCGCAGTGCATTAAAAGCTCTCTTGTTTTGGCAGATGCGCCAACTTGTTGGCTGTTGCTCTACTTACATTGCTCGACTGTCGCTGCGGGGGCGGTGGCGGCGGACAGGTGCGATGCGGTGGCAACGCTGGCGGATTGATAATGGGTCCTCCATTCAGTATGATGGGCTGCACCTTCTCACGCATCTTTGGGCTGGCGTTGATGCTGCCACCATTCGGTGTCGTTGGCGGCGTTGAGCTGCCCGCTAAACGCAATTGCTCGCGCAGAGCGACGACGCTGCTGCTGCTGCTCGAACTGGATGGCGGCTGCAGCGGTGGCGATGGCGCTGACGTCGTTATTGCAGCACTCTGCACCAGAGCCGTATTAACGGCACTGAACGGCGCCGCAATGCTGCTCAAATTGCTGTTCGAGATGCTGCGCGATGGCGTCGGAGGCGGCGGTGGCTTCACCGACGGACGAGCTATGGAATCCGCGTGGGGGAGAGAGAGAGAGATCAGTAAGTTAACGCCAGGGATTAAAGGATGTTTGTGTAGTTGGTCTCTAGATTTATTCTTACTTAAATTAGTTGAATTAATTTAAGAAATTGCTTCGAATTAAATTCCTAATGCAAATGCAAAAATGATTTGACGTCAGTGATTAAAATACCTTCCTATAGATTTATTCTTACTTGAAATACTTACTAAATAGCTTACTTAAAGTAGCAAACTTAATCATTTCACAATTTAATCGGGTACAACTGCAACTGCACATGCACAAATGAATACTAGTTTCAATAAATCTAATTAAAATACTCATATACAAAAGTGGATGTAGTCATTTTAGAATTAATTAAATTGTGCTTATCATTGTGGTAACGCAGTTGTTTAATAACAAATAAATAACTAAACAGTTGCAATAATAAATGAAATCTTTGAATAATATTTATGCAAAGAATTCCAAGTGATAACGTCGATTTTATTTAAGAAAAAAAGATAAGGTTACTTCTATCAGCTCAAAAAATATCTAAATAAAGGGAATCTCTGATTCATATTCGCACACAAAGAAGCAAGAAAATAGCTCTGAGAATTGAAAATTGAAAGAAGTAAGCATTGTATTCTCATTTCTAATATCAAGTAAAACGCTCTTGATTTCAGCACACAAGTCCTAAGTGTAGATTTAATTGAAAGTAACCAGTAAAAGTAAAAGTCTCGTTTGAAATAATTTGCATTTGTAATTATGCCAACTGCTTACTGATTATTTATTAACATGATTTCATTTCAAATGTCAATCTATCTATATTTGAGAGGAATGCAATAAAATGTGCTCAGTGCTCATTTGAGAAACTAAAACATTATTGATATTTAAATACCAACTTGGTGCAAGGAGGCAAGTATTATTTATAGATTTTATAAGCATGTAAATCTTGTATATGTATAGAAAGATATATCTTGTATATGTATATCTAAAAAGAAGGCAATTCTGGCTTTGGAGTGAGGTGCGTGAATCAATTACTTTGTGTGCTGTTGGCACTTTGTTCATAAATATTTGAAACTATAGAGGACCTCAAGATTTTATAATTACGGTTTAGGGACTTACTCTTTGGCGGGTTGGGTGCTGTGCGAATGCTGCCCGTGATGCTGTTGGTGCTGCCACTGAAGCACTCTCCACTGCTGGCCGACTGCAGCAGCAGCTGCTGTTGAAGCGGCGCTCGCATTGTGCCAAAATGTTGTTGCGCTGAGAAAACGGGTCCATTAATGCCGCCAGCAGCTGGTGGAGATCTGCACAGGAATGCAAGAAATACGTTTAGTCAAAAGGCAGGCCCAAACATAAAAGCCAATAACAACAAAAAAATCATTGAGCAGTTGTAGCGAGCGTGAAATCAAAGCTGGGACAAACTTAATAAAAAACCAAGTTGAGTGTGTATTAAGTGTGTTAAGGAGCGCAGCATTGAAGCATTGAAGCAGTACATGTGGCAAGTGATGATGAGTATCGGATTGAATATATATCGTATACCTGGGTGACTTCATGCTGTGGTGTCGCGACACCGCTGAACGCTGTTGACCATTGGCCAATGCCAAGTGTTGCAAGCCCGGCGGTTTTGGTGCAAAATTCGGCTTGCCATGGCCAACAATTGGCGGCTTCTGTGGCTGTTGCTGCTGCTGTTGTTGTTGATGATGTGCAGGGGGTGGGGGTGTGGGCGAGACATTACCACCACCAATTGCTGGACTATTAGCACCTCCACCACCACCAGCACCACCACCAAAAAGTGTTGATTTGTTTGGCGTCAAATTACGAACGTTTCCCGTTGCATTTTTCGCTGCTGTTGCCGATGAAGTTGTTGTTGTTGTTGCGCTTGTTGTTGTTGTTTTTGTAATTGAACTATTTACAAAACTATTGCCTAACGAGATACTGTTGGATGTGTGGATATATTGGTTGGATTGGGATTTGAACCAAAGTGTATATGCCCGGCAAAGAAACCAAGAAAACAAATGCAACAAATTTACAAAACAAAATTATAACAACAAGAAATTAAATGTGAAAAATCAAATAATGTCAAGAAACCAGATCAGAAAATCAGATCCCAAGAAAAAAAACCGATTCGAACACCAAAACTCACCTAAGATTTGCCGCCTTGGCTTTCACGCTCCCGCTGCTGCTGCTCTCCGAGAGCGTGGGCGACGAGGCTTTTGGCTTGGCATTACCATTCACCATCGTCGGCGTCGATGTGGGCGGCGTTGCCATTGTGCGAGGTATATTCATGCGATCCAATACGGAATCGCCAGAGTTCTACGATCGAAATGGAATTACATTAACAGACAGAAGACAAATATGTGTGCAAAACAATTACGACATATGTTTGTGTTCTTTATGCTAAACGAAATTGATTATTCTCCCAATTTATGGATCATTAATTACCCATGGTAAAAACAACAAAGTAGAATGCTGAAACCAAATCATATCCATACATAACTAATACAAATAACAGAAAAAAATAAGTAAACTGGAATTGTGTATCTCTGTTCACGAATATTTCGAAATTGAATTTGCTGTTGATTCTGATCAAGAATATATATTCTTTATGCTTCCTTCCGAGCAAGTTTGAAATAGTTGAGATACTCTCTGGGAGATCAACCGTAGTCCATAAGTCGTATTATAAAGCAGAGAATCGATGCTGGATTCACATAAATCAGAACTAAACTCGAAATTCCTTTTAATTCTCATATTAGTGTTGTCCTTGGTTATTTTTAAAATTTGTCAAAATAGTGTTTCACTGTGTGGGTCTGTCTCTGTCTATCTTTGTCTACCCCTCCTATTCCCTCACCCTCAGTTTACCTTTGGCGGCTGCGGTGGTGGTCCGCGATTTGTTCTCAAATTTGCTTCGGTTGCATTGATATGTTGTGTGTTGTTTGTTGCTTGTTGCTGCTGTTGTTGCTTTTGACGCTTCAATGTTAAATGCTTGGTGAGCTCGGTGTTAAAGTCCATGGGTCCATTGCTGGATGTGGCGCCGGTGGGGGGGCTGTTGCTGGGCAGCGAGTTCGTTTCGGGCGTCGTTGTTGCTGCTGCTGCGGCTGTTGCTGCCGTTGGAGGTGCTGCTGCTATAAATTATGATAGTTGTTGTTAGTCATTGTTGTAGTTGTCGTTGCTTGGGTTTGGTGCGTGGGTGTGCATCCAAATATCCAAAGCGGAAATCAATTGAGCAACGAACAACAACAAAAAGTGCTGTTGCGTGGAATGTGAGCGAATGACAGATACCCTGTAACCTAGACTTGTACTTAATTAAATAGAGCTGTGTTTCTTTTAGCCAAAGGGTGTGCTTCCTCTTTGCCCACAACTATGGAAAAGGTTTTCTTTAACTACTTCTGGATCAGAATTAAATTTGTAGGGCACAAGCATATTATTCAAAAGATTCATTGTTATTTTCTTTTTGTTTTAATTATAAAGAATTATGATAAAATAAATGTATTTGCAAACTCAACTAATCAAGAGCATATGGATTCGATTTTTATTATTCATTAGGGGTATACACAAATGTACATTCAACATATCTTTTCATATCTGAGTTTAATTAATGTTTGGTGCGTTGTCGAGAAGAAATAGTTCACTTTTCCTGAATGTACATTCAAATTACTAGAAAAAAGAGCTATAAATCTTTTAGTTTCTGGGCGGAGAGATATATTTATTAAAATCTTCTGTTCTTGACAAGAAATAGTTAACTTTTCTTTATGTCTATTCATAGCTACCCATAGCTCTTTTAGCATCTGAAATCATAGAGACAGACATATTTTTCATATTTTCTATTCTTGATAAGTTGTCGACAATAAACTTGTCAACTTTTCTTCGCAAGGTTACATATATTTATATATATATTCATAGAGATGGACAGACATAGCAGTTATAGAATATATATACTTCATATTATGGAAGATGTCTCCCGCTGAATGTAACATACTGTTATACGCCTTCATAATACCCTTTCTCTCACTAAATTTGGTAAATGTACAGGGTATAAGCACACTCAATGTGAATTTGCATATATACATATATATTGTATATATTATCTATGTGTATGATATGTATGTATTTTTGACATCTGCCAGTTGAACTTACCACGAACACCATTGACTGGCTTCAGCTTTGGCATTTGCGACAAGCCTTGAAAAAGGCCGCCCAACTTGGGTGCCCCATTGCCAATGCTGCCAGCAGTGTTGCTGTTGTTGTTGCTGCTGCTGCTGGTGTTGTTATTATTGTTGTTGTTAAGCGTACGTTTTGGGCCTGGAGAGCTATCATCACAAATCCGACCCGATATCGCTGGGCCACTTTTGTCCACGGTGGTCGTTTTGCGCAGCTTGGTGCCCTTCTGTATGGAGTTGAGCAATGCGGAATGAGGATCAGCACCGCCTTTTCCTCCTCCTAGTTTCAAGCCGCCCATAGCCGGTGGTGGCGGCGGGCCGGGCGGTGGCGGTGGTCCCGGTGGTGGCGGTATGGCCATCTAAAAAAAAGAAAAAGAACACAATTCAATTAAGCAAAATTAATTAAAAATTGTTTTTTTTTTTTGGCGTTTTACTTTGGGGCAAGGAGCGCGTCTAAGTATACGCATTTTAGGGGCACAACACTTGGGCTTAGACTATCCGCAATATTAGTGTCCGCCACGTTGCGGCTTTAACTCAAGACTGACTGGCTGACTGACTGACTGAAAGACTGAGGCCACAAACTCGAGACGCGCTTCAGCAGTCAGTCTGAAAGCAGCAACTGTCGCCACCCACACGGTCTGTAAAAAATAACTCAGTTTTCTATACTTATTATTATTTATCTATATAAACTTGTCGCTTGTTTGTTTGTTTTTTTTCTGCTTTTTTTTCGGTGTGTGGTTGTTTCTTGTCTTGTCTATTTTGTTGTTGTTGTGGTTGCTCTGTTTGGAGATTGACGCCTCGATAAAACTAAATAAAATCCAAATCGCAAGCGGCGCGTAAAATGAATGCCAGACAAAACGAATACAGTTTGACAGCCACTGGGTATTGGGTCGAAGCTCCCACAGAATCCACAGAAAAGCCCACGTGCCCGCAGCAGTACCAAAACTCACACAACATAAATCTCAGTAGACATGTAATATATACACTGCGAGAAAATGCCTATTCGCAGCTGACTGCATCCATAAAGTTCGCAACTCAACAGAAAAGCCATTCCATAAATAAGTACACATGTAAAATATAGTAAATAAGTACACATATAACATATACACTCAGAGAAAATGGTTGCTTGAAACTGATTGCAGCTTTAAAGTTGTCAAACTGGAATCGTATCCGGAACCATTAAACGAATATTAACCCATTGAAATTCGACACCAGAATCGAAATCGAAATTCCACTTTTTTTTGAGAACGTGTAATCCGAAAGAATGTTATTAAACAAAAAAGATCTTATCGAAATTAAAGCAACAGCGAAATATGGTTCTCAGCTGGTAATCCACTGGGAACAGGCTTCTTTAAAGTTAATCGCATTACTTAATCAATAACAGGTCTGATAACTTTCGACCTTTAAGCATTACAACAGCTGATAAGAGCAACTAAAAACTGTGCCAAATGCAAAAATTAGATGCGAATACAAAGTTATTTTAGTGTGTATTAGGCGACTTTGGATTAAGATGAATATTCTAACGAAGACTGCCAGAGTAATTTGCATATTTTTGATCTGTTCCCACACAGTAATAGACAATGTGAAGGTAAGATTTAAGTGTAAGTTGAGTGTATCTATGTTTATTAAAAGTGTCACTTGAATAGTGTCAAGATCGGGTCAATCAAATGGATATTATGCATGAGACGGCACAGAAGCTACTTGAAGGGTGAGAAATCGACAGAGAGAAGAGAGAGAAATCGGAATGTGAATTGCAAACTGAATATTTGACAGCCTCAAGGAACAGTTGGAAGCACTTAAGGGATATGGAAATGCTGATAGTACCGAATCCTCCAAAAGTAATACGACTAGTTTAAGATTTATAGAAAATCCTTTAGCTAAAAAGGTTCTATTACACAGTGCATCCTTCGTCCTGTTTGACATCCTTCTTCAATACAAGTGGCATTTATACGATACAAGTGCCTGGCTTGGAGCCTTTTCCCGTATCCTGTGACAATTGTTTAGCCGGATTTGGCTGGCTGGTGATTCAGAGACGCCTCAATGGCAGCTTAAATTTCTTTCGCGATTGGGAGGAGTATAAAAAGGGTTTCGGTAATCTGGATGGCGAGTTTTTCATTGGTCTGGACAAGTTGCGTGCCATAACAGCTGTGGAACCTTTCGAGCTGTACATTGTCCTGGAGGACTTTGATAATGAGACACGCTATGCGAAATTTGATGAGTTTGCCATTGGCAACGAAGAAGATGGCTATGCACTCAATGTCCTTGGCGACTATACAGGCAATGCGGGTGATTCACTGAGGAGTCATCGCAAGATGAAGTTTTCCACCTATGATCGGGATAATGATCGTGAATTTAGCAGAAACTGTGCATTTCTTCATGTGGGTGCCTGGTGGTACAACCAATGTGTGGATAGGTAAGAGTCTCTTGAGCATAATTAGAAGTATGAATATATAAACATCTGTTTATTTTTGAAGTAACCTCAATGGTCAGTATATTGATGGAGGCAAGTACGAGGAGAAGCTCTTCGCTCGTGGCATGTGCTGGAGAGCCTGGCGTGGTCACAACTACGGCTACAAATTCACCCAAATGATGATAAGACCAAAATGCCGAAATTTTCCAGCTTCGTTGAAAACTAGGAACAGCAACAGTCATCAACAGAGTTGTGAATCATTTTCTTAAAATGTGTAATAACAAATACATTGGATTAAAATCAAATACATTTTTAGTACGCATTTGGTTGATGCTGTTGTGTCACACTCAATCTCAAGATAAGCCTCGACGGATGCCAAAATTTAACAGAACTTATATTTCCCGAGCTTAAATATTACTCATATAATATATTACATTGGATAAATATTACATAACACGCTGACGACATTCAGTGGCGGCATTATCTGTGGAATGAAAAACTTGACCTATGTTTTTGCTTGATAAGAAATGCTTGTAACTAATGAATTAAATATAATGCACGGTGAAATACCCTGTAACAAACGCACATTTATATTGAACTAGCGCCTACTTTCTTAATAAATGGATTTAATTTGAATAGGTAAACACCATGCATAAATATTATATTTACTAATAGCGCATATGCCCTTTTGCACTCCCCAACCAATGGGTACACATACAATCAGAGCATTGCTCGCCTTACTATTCAGTCTAGATTACGAGATCAGTAGAGATTCTACAATTGAACGTTGCATCCATGAATTGGAAGGCTGGAATACGCATATTGCTGTTGTTTCTCAACTGGAATGGCTGTGTTACAGCGAGAGATCCTACAAATGATGGAATTATGACGAGCTCGCCGCTGGCACATTTGCAGGAATTATACGAGAAGGCTGAAGACTTGATTTCCAGGTAAGTTAGGCTTCTCGAAGAGTTACTTTCCAATTAAACACATTTCTCAGCTTAAGAGTGGAAATAAACCGTATGCAAAAAAGTTCCCGCTCAGCAGAAACAACGAAAATAGCAAAACAACAAGGTAAAAATGAAAAGATTGACAGCTATAGCATTAAATACTCCCGGTTATATCGGTGCTTCTCTTAGCCTATCCGCCATCATGTCTGGCGGCGATGATCAACACAAATGGCATATACACGATAGAGGTGCCGGGCCTGAGACCCTTTCCAGTGTCGTGTGACACTGGCAAGGCTGGTGCCGGATGGACCGTTATTCAGCGTCGTCAAGACGGCAGCGAGAACTTTTATCGCAGCTGGGAAGAATATCGCAGGGGTTTCGGCAATCTAAGTGCGGAGTTCTTTATGGGACTGGAGCAACTGCATCGGATCACAAATGCCGAGCCCTACGAACTGTTCGTCCAACTGGAAGACTTTGATGGGGAGACGCATTATGCGAAATACGATCGATTTGTGGTTGCCAACGAATCTGAGGCGTATGCATTGCGTGTGCTGGGCAAATACACAGGAGATGCTGGAGATTCGCTGAGATATCATGCGGGAATGCCGTTCTCCACATTCGATAACGATAAGACGACCAATCACTGTGCTCTGACATATGTGGGTGCCTGGTGGTATAATGCCTGTCAACATAGGTGAGACAACTTTTATTTGGAAGACTTCATTTGCATACTAAAATTGTTGTTCTCTTTCTCTTTTATGGTTCATTCATTGAAGCAATTTAAATGGCCAGTATGTTGAGGGTGGCAATTATGAGGTAAAGTTATCGGGTCGCGGCATTTGCTGGCAGAGTTGGCGGGGCTACGATTATGGCTACAAGCTGACACAAATGATGATTAGGCCAAGGTGTCGAGCAGCTTCAAAAGCGCCCTGAGGCTGCCGACCATTATTTATTTGTGAATTTACATCGATTTGTCATATTTAGTGCAAGTTACAAATCGTAAAATTATATCGATCAGTTTGCAATGCGTTTTAGCACACTAATTATTATTTTTATTTTTTTTGGATATCGTTTTGTTATCAACTACACTCTTTTATTTTCATTTACGTTTTGATTATATGTTTGGCGTCGACGCTTGCTTTTTGATTTTGCTGTGTATTAATTTGGTTTTTGCAGTCGCAATATTTACAGCCAAAAACAAATAGCGCGAAAAGTGCGTTGCGCTCAGCTCGCGAGTCGAAAATCAACTGAAGAACAACGGGCGCGCATGCGATGCCAAAGCGATGAGAGACCGAGCGCTCGCTGCCAACAGCATATCCAAAAGAGAGCGGCAGAGCAAGCGCCAAGCTTTAAGGCGGGGGGTGCATGAGAAATAGAAAGAGAGAGAGAGAGAGAGAGAGAGAGAGAGAGCGCGCCCATAAAATTATCTGTTAAGGTCGACGCGGACGCAATTAGAATTAAGCGTCGCTGTGACGTCAGACGTTTGATCGAATGCAGACAACAGCGAAAGACACAAAGCATGGATAAAGATAAAAACAATGGCAAAGACAAAACAACAGCAGCAGAAACAGCCGCAACAACAGCAGGCAACAAACGCATTTCAGCACCTGTCACTCAGACAAAACGCTGATGATGATCGGTCAGCGCAAGAAAAAAGCGCTTAACTGTAACTCTGGGACGCTGTGTGAGTATATATGTGTGTGTGTGTGAAACGTGCGAAATATTTAAAGTCTTGCTTCATACTTGAGTCATTAAACGAGCACAGTGGGACGAAACGGATAGTTTTGTATGTGCACTGAAAACTGGAAACTCCTTAACTGTGTGCGTGACATGATTCATGCCTAAAAGCTCTTGGCGACAGAGACGGAAAGACAGGCGAGATACGGGCTTAATTAAATAGCTGTTGGCAATGATCGCCATATTCTCGAGAGGCCCTCTCGATTTACTCATTTCAAATTAAGCTGAGCAATATATTTAGTCATCAAAAATATTTGCATAAAAAACTCTGTACGTTCATGCCTTAGAAGATTCAGAAATATAATTGTGGAAATGGATATTAATGTGGCATAGCCACATACATATTTGATGTATGAAGTGTTTTTTGGCGATAAGATAACGCGTTTTTTTTCACTTTCCAAGAATCATTAAACATTTATTTATGTATATATGTTTTGTGATTAAATGTAATATCTGAAGAAACAACTACACTAAAAAAAAGGAATACGCACTGTGAAAAGAAACAACTGAATTAATCCTGTTTAGAGTTTATAATAACTTCACTTTACATTTAAAGTCAACTGAACATTACAAATTTAAAAAACACTTCGAAAACTTTTTACTTATTAGTGAAAAATAAGTACGAATCGTAGAGAAAAGTTGAAGAAACAGAAAAAACTGAATTGAGCTTATATAGAGGGGTAATACTAATAATAAGTAATAAAAATAATATATAAATATATATAGATTCGTAAAGATCAGTTGGCTTCAATAATCAAGTGAATGTAGTATTACCCCTCTATATAAGATAAATTCAGTTTTCTATGTGTTTTCGATTGTAATATATATACAGTAATTAAAGGGAGATAGATAGGCTGGTCAATTGTGTTGCCACACTTTCCATGTTTTGATGTTGGGGGCGCTTTGCGGCCTGGCAAGTTACGCAATGTTTGCGGTGTATTGTCTTACAGACAAACGCTCTCAGATGGGTGCACCCCCCTCCGCCCCACCACCCGTCGCCACAAACCACAAGGGCTGGGCGTGCATTACAAATAGGCGTGTTAACATTTAACACACACACACACACACACTAAATTTTATACTTGCATAACGGCCAATGGTTATTAATTTGTTGACAGGGAAATCAATTTGCACGCGTTTCGAGCAGAAATCATTTCCGGAGAGGATCCATCAGCAACGAGCCCCAAAAAGTAAATGCGTGCTGTAATGATTTGTCAAATTGTATTCGATTTTATGGCTATACACGCCCAGCAGCAACAACAACAACAACAACAATACACTCCCTGGTATATTTGGGGCAATTAAGTTGATGACAGTTTTTTGTGGCAATCGAGAAGTTTCAAAAGGAAGGGGCAAATAGGGACGGACAGTTTATGTTGCCCCGTATGTGGAGAACACACCTCGAAAACATTAAAGTGAATAGAGAGTCAGACAGTGGGAGAGCGAGCGAGAGGCAGGATAAGAAGACCAATAAACTTATCCTGAAATTTGCTCACTGACCGACTTTTCGTAATGGGTTTTTCGCTTAGTTAGTCATGCCACAAGCGAATAATACTATACACTATCTAATTGATAGTATGTCAATGAACTTGATCTACGCCGCATTATCAAATTCTTTTGATTTTTTACCAGATAAAACAATCCCAACAATATGCGGCGACCATCTTCACAAAGTTTTCTTTTGCCCACTGACATTTTAACATATCGTCTGGTACTTTTTATTTTATTTTTTTTCGCGAAAGCGATAAGTTTATCGTCTTACAGATAAGATATAGTCGACTATATAAATGGCTGGGGTTTAACAACTTAAATTTACAGTAAATTGTTTGGCATGAGTCACGGCACTCTGAAAAAATACTCAAAATTGTAGATTCGAGTTAATTTGCATTTATATAAATAAAACAGACCAGATTTTAGCTATACATATCTTTATCAACACAATTAAGTTGAATTGAATCATTTCTAGAAATACTTAAGTGTATAGTCACTGGATTATAATTCAAATTACAAAGGGATTCAATTCTGAGTCAATCCTTAGTTCTTTTATTTTTCTGATATAAGTCAGGAATATAGCCATTCACTTTACGAATCTGCTTGTAATTAAAACTGTTTTTTTCTCTCAAGACTTAGTTTAAGCTGTGAGTAAAATTTTTGAAATAACTTAACTTTAAAGTTTCTTGTCTGAAGTTAAAATTGGCTTAAACTAATAATAAATACGATACCAGTTTTCGGATATGGATTAAATAACAAAACTCATAAAATCTCAGCAATAAACTTTCGCTATCGCATTCAATTTCTTTTTTCGTGTGTTGCACAGCGGTTCGGTTTGCTCTTCTTCTTGATGTTGGAATGACAGACTGGCAGACAGACGGTGTCTTGGCCATCGACCAACACTGTCTGCCTCGTCATTAATTAGCATTTCAATGTCTCTGCAACAATTGTAGAAAACACACACGAGTGTCGTGATATTTAATTGAAATTCCAAATGCCTTTGCTAGTGATATAAAAACACAAATAAAACACACTTTAGTCGAGAGAGCTCGACTGGCAGATACCCATTACCCAGTCTTATATATTTAATGAACGGTATAGAAAGGTAATTAAAAGACAGGGTGTCCAAAAAGATCAGTGTCGGTGTTTGTTTATTTTATACTGAATTGGTCGACAATATCTTAAATAATTGTGGTTTTTTCTGTTCGATTTGTATTGATATTAAAGTGGTTTATGATAAAATGTAATAAACTTTATTTGCATATCTGGTATACGATAACGAACAGCTCAAATTTATCAGTTCATCAGTTCTTATAGATAGATAGATAGATGGACGGATATGCCTGTCAGAGATGCTTTCTTCTGCATGTTACATACTTCTTCACAACTTTATTAAACCCATCATTTGGAATGGGTTCAGGGTATAAAATATAGTATGTGACCGCAGTGCAAAACATTTTCAGAGATGGCAAATAAGCAAATGCGGCTATAGCATCAAAGCAATGTATACATACCTAAAATTATATATATGCATAAATATACATATATATAATGTGTGTATATGAATTCGATGTTTCGTACGTGAGTTTTGTTTACAATAAGTAAACAAGTATATATTTCTGAGATCATGTTGTGTATTTATTTTTCTACGTTTGCACTTTTCGAGAGGAGTTAATATTGCCAATGAAAACAAGAAAAAATTGATGAGCAATCTTGTGTGATTTGTTATGCATATAGTTGTGAGTCACAGAAATTTGGCTGGAGATCGTTAAATGTTCTACCCTTTAAAATTAAACCTAATTAAGTTCAAGTTAATATGAATTACAACTAATTTTAAATGATCAACTTATGTATTACGTAAATTAAACAACACTTTAAGTATCTGATTGTATCTAATTACACATTATTATTGTTGATTTTACTCTAGAGAATTTATTAACTAATATATGAAGCCATATTCGATTACGACGAAAGCAGCCATGCGTCATGATTATGCAATTAAAGAGAGAGCATTGTGCATCTGTCTAAAAATAAGTACATATAGTAAGATTCTTATTCCATAAATTATATATATATATATATAAATTAACTATTACCTAGTTAAGCAGGGTGCCTAGCCAAGTTTAAAGGTAACCCTAAAGATCTGCAGTCTTAATTCGAATGTCACACAAATAATAATAGAAAGAGAATTGGATCTTCGACTGTTTTTCATATAGTAATTGTATAACAACTGCTGACCCCGTATATCCGATATTCATTATGTGTTATGCTCATATTCGCTTACAACAACAACAGCAAACAGCAACAAACAACAACAACAACCACAAAGAAAATGGGTCTCCATTGTTGAGTTTATTAAAATGCGGTTTCCAACACCGTCGCACTGTGCTTAAATAACTAACTGCAAAATATGTGGCATGCATGTATATTGCAACGTTGAGATGAGAGAGCTCAATGACAACAGCGGTGTTGAGTTCACTTTGGCTTTACATGCATCACAATAATAATAATAACAACAACAACAATTGATGTAAACAATAAACTTTGCTCACTGATGACTCATTATTCATTGAGTGGGGAAGCGAAAGGCACAAAAAGTGTTCGATTTTTTTTTTGAATACTCTCTAAGAAATACACACGAGTTAAACAACTTTAAAATATAGGCCTAAAAATAGGCAATGTTTAAAATAAGATTTCTTATTTAAAAACACTTTAAGCAAACTTATCGTTTGTATATTAAAATATTAAATTATTGTAAATTCAGATGGATAAAAGTTTAAATTTCATGTGGTTTTCTATATTGTAGGGTATTTGAGTGTTGTTGCACACTTTGAATTCGGTTTCAAGCAGCTCGGCATGAGGGCATTTTAGTTATGATTCAGAGCAGGCATAAGGAAGTGCACATTTTGCTGCATAAATCACAAAAAATAAATAAGCCGGGCGTGCCAATGAAACTTGACAGCAGCTTAGAAATGAAGCGATTTTTTTCTTTCATTTTTTGTTGTTGTATTTTACAACACTCAACGAAAATGGCCGCACACAAGGTTGCATTGTCAATTGTGACAATTGCATAGATGCCCTCTGGCTCACCCGCACTTGCCTGTAGTATTGAGTGTGTGTGGCTGAGTGTGGGTGTGTGTGTGTGTGCATGTGGGGGTTGTATATTTTCCAACAATAGAAAACGTTGAGGGTCCTTGTAACAAGGCCACAAGAGCCTACACCCTAATGGCATTGAACTCTGTCTGTGACTGCAATTTGCATGTTCCAACATCAGAATAAAAAGCAAGCTGCAATCGATTAAATTATATGAAGTTTGAAGTGCTTATGATAAAGGAAAAAATTAACTACGCCAGCTGAAAATAAACTGTTGCATGCAACTATATTGTTTGGTTATTACTCGATCGTTGTCAAACTCATTTTCCCACTTTTGAACACCAGTTGGGGCTTGGCAACTTAAAAGGGCCGGGTTTTAACTGCTTACATTTTAAGTAGCTGTTTTTGCTCAACGTTTTCCACACGAGTGTTTTTCTATTCTTTTGTAGTTTTAGTTGATGTTCTAGTACAACGCTCCCGGTGGGGGTAAGAAACAATAAGAATAAAAAAACCTCCTCAAAGTAATTCTCTGCATACTTTGCCTATATGTGTGCGAGTGCTGGAGGCATAAGTATTTTTGTATTTTTGTGCCTAGCCCAACCTAAAAATCAACCCCTACACGAATGCCAGGCAATTGCAATTTGCCCGTGGACGGGAGCGCATTGCACTCTTTGTAGGTCAGTGCTGGGGCCCTTTGCTTTGCGTGTTGTTGTTCTTGTTGCTGCCGCTTTCGTCATGCGTCGCGTGCAACGTTTTGCTTAATGCGATTAAACTGAAGCAAATGACAAATGTGCAGCAGAGACAGGAATACACAAATGCTGATACAAATCAAAGCTTCAAAGTTTGTTGCACCCTTTGCGTATTGAACCGGACCACACTAATTGAAAACTAGTCAATACATATATATTAAATCGTAAAAATTAAAAAAAAGATTATTATTAGACAGCACTATTAAAATTCGACATGAATCAGCATATTGCGTAGTAAATAAAAACAAATATCGAAATCGATAATATGGGAGAAGTGAACGTTTATAAATAAACCACAAAATTGGCAACTGGGTGTCGTGTGTATTTTTCTTATCCAAAAACAAAAACGCTTCAACTGATATGCCTAGCCGGAATTTTTTTTTTAGCATTTGTACGGCACGAATGCCAACGGCTAGTTTTAGATAAGATATGGGAGCGGACCAGTGGTTTAGAAAACATTTAACTTACAGTGGTGCAATGTATATATATATATATATATATATATATATATATATTTGTATTTCTAATTCTTGAGTTATCGATAAGCTATAAAGGAGAACAGAACAGAGCAGAAGAGGCAATAAGCTATCGATATCACCTGACATAAGAAAACAAAAAACAAAAAAGAAAAATTTAACACTCAATTTGCTTAAAATCTGAAAAGGTAGATGCAAAAACAAAATCTAAAAACAGGTTAATTTACAAGCAAACTTACCTTGAAGTGGTTTGACAGCTGATTCGTTGTTGTTGTTGTTGTTATTGATACAGCAGCGACTCAATTCTCGATGGAGTCGTTTTTGTTGTTGTTGGTGTTGATAGCGCGAGGCGAAAGCCTTCACTTGCACTTTGATTTTGTTTCACTTTCGGTCTGAAATATCTATTCAATCAAACAAAGAAGCCACAAATTAGTAATAAAAGTAGCAGCAGCAGCAGAAGGTGCACATGCATTGCCCAAAATGCTTTGAGCGGTCTGCAAATTTTCAACCCGTTTGTTTTGATGTTCAAAATAACACTATGTACTGTAATTTAATAGGCCTGACTTATGTTGAAACGTAAGGCAGAAATCAAATTTCTTCCCGTTTAAATGTGCCGAAAAAAAAGTAGAAATTAAGTTTGAGTAATAAACACACTCACACACACAAATAAATATATACTCACAAAAGAGCGCACACCACACACACACACACACGAGCAATGATATTTGTGCTTTCTCTGCCCCGCTGCATTAACATTTAATAAGCGCACACATTGCATTCGTTGGCCTTATGTTAAATGCGTTTTACGCTTTTTATGCATATTTGGATTTAAAGCCAATTTCTGCACATAGAACTTTTGTTGGTGTTTTTGCTTTGCATTTGTTTTCGCTGGCGTATGTTGAACGGGAAATGCAGGATGGATAATTGTCAAAATACAACCATGTAACCCCATAAGTGTGGCGTATCGATACTGTTATCGACCACAACAGGCCCTCCATTAGAGATGGTAAGCTGGGTATTGCTCCTCATTCTACAGAATTACTCAACACTTTACATATGCATTTAATTTAAAAATAATATGATAAAACATTTTTATTCGTTTTAAGATAGTTTAACTAAGTAACATTTTGGTAGAATATACATTTAAAAAAAAAAAAACCTAACTACAACTTGGTTGTGCTTTCATTTCGCATTTTGGTTTTGCGGCTGATTTCCTTAAGCGACTTGGGTCGACAACTGCGACTGGGACGACCAAGCGCCGAGCTATTCTCCCTCGACTCCTCTGTCTTGTTAGGACTACAGCCAGCAGTGATCTGTGTGGGTTTCCCTCTGGGGTTGGTCCTCGTAGTCGTTTTCCTTCCGCTATTTACGATTTCATGGTTTCGCTGAGGTGTGCTGCAATCATCGGGTCGATTGACAATTCCGTTGAAACTGCTGAAGTTTAATTGGGTATGGCGGGGAGTAACATTTGCATCCACATTCAGCGAGTCACCTGGCACCGACAAATGCATCGGAGAACTCTGTCTAGGAGCACATCTCACAAGCTCTATTCGTTGCTGCTCCTGCTCCTGAATGGGGACTCGCGATGATTTACCACGCGCTGTTGTGATCTTTGAAGCACATCTTGCCTCTTGATTACTATTATCAGACTCATTTTGTTCAGCACGTGAAATGCTGTCTACATTTCTGATTTTTGGAACGGGTGACTTAAGTGATGTTCGATTAGTAACATCCCGCAGAGGCAATGCTGACATCTCCGTGCAGCGTCCCTCTGTGTCCGTGTCATCCACTGAAATGTGAGAGGACAAGGAATCATCCTCTTCCTCACACTCTTCGATAATGGAGTTCATCAAGGCAGCAGCATTTGTAAGACACATAGACATCGGCATCTGATCGGGATAAGCAGCAGCAACATCAGCGTCTGCCTCTGATTCTGGAGTATCTGGCGAGCTCATATTACTCTGTAGATCCGCCAAATGGCGTGGCTTCGGTGTTGTCACAGTTACCTCTTCATTAGTCTGACGGATAACATAATTATAACATATTTAATTTTAATATATGGTGCCACTTACTGAGTGAACGCTCTCTTTGGAACTTTCCTTTTCCACCTCCTCTTCTTCCTCCTCCGTACAACTTACAGCACTAGATGTACTTGGACTGCGACTCTTCCTCCTGCTGGGCGATGCAATCACAGTTCTTCGAAGCAAGGCGCTCGATCGACGCAATTCGGAGTAAACTTCCCCTCTTCTGCATATGCTCTGCCTTTTATCTTCTGATGATGCCTGCGAACTTCTGCTGCTAATAGGAGGATCAGCACTACTGTCCATATTTATATCCAGGGATTGTAGTAATGTTCTGACTGCACATTTCAATTTGTTTTCATTATATTGTGCGTCGGCTAGGCGTAATTCACGTTCCTCCATTAGCTGTCTTTTAAGGAGTATCTCCGTTTTAAACATTTCCCCAATTAATATTCGTTGTCTCTGCACCTGATCCATTAGCTCTGCGTTAATTAATTTATACTGCTCCATATTTGCTACATAAAGTAATTTTAAGGAGATTCGAGTTTTGCGTCGATGTCTTAAATGTATTCGATTACTACTGGAAAGTACATAATTTGCAATCGATAAATTAAAGGATAAGAATGTCGATATAAATTTCGATTGCAATTTTATTAGCTTATTGAAAAATTATTAGTTGATTATTTGGTTTGGTTCGATTTGGTTGGCGCTGCACTTACAAATAAGGGCTGAGTAAATTTTGATAGTCAACCCTTATCGATTTCACTTATTAAATTTTCGATGGCACATCTTGTTGTGAGTATCGATGCCATTTAAGGCATCGACGCCAAACTCAAAACTGATTTTACAAAATTATCCAATTTAGAAAATATGGAGCAATACAAATTAATTAACGCAGAGCTAATGGATCAGGTGCAGAGACAACGAATATTAATAGGGGAAATGTTTAAAACGGAGATACTCCTTAAAAGACAGCTAATGGAAGAACGTGAATTACGCCTAGCCGACGCACAATATAATGAAAACAAATTGAAATGTGCAGTCAGAACATTACTACAATCCCTGGATATAAATATGGACAGTAGTGCTGATCGTCCTATTAGCAGCAGAAGTTCGCAGGCATCATCAGAAGATAAAAGGCAGAGCATATGCAGAAGAGGGGAAGTTTACTCCGAATTGCGTCGATCGAGCGCCTTGCTTCGAAGAACTGTGATTGCATCGCCCAGCAGGAGGAAGAGTCGCAGTCCAAGTACATCTAGTGTTGTAAGTTGTACGGAGGAGGAAAAGGAGGAGGTGGAAAAGGAAAGTTCCAAAGAGAGCGATCACTCCGTAAGTGGCACCATATATTAAAATTAAATATGTTATAATTATGTTATCCGTCAGACTAATGAAGAGGTAACTGTGACAACACCGAAGCCACGCCATTTGGCGGATCTACAGAGCAATATGAGCTCACCAGATACTCCAGAATCAGAGGCAGACGCTGATGTTGCTGCTGCTTATCCCGATCAGATGCCGATGTCTATGTGTCTTACAAATGCTGCTGCCTTGATGAACTCCATTATCGAAGAGTGTGAGGAAGAGGATGATTCCTTGTCCTCTCACATTTCAGTGGATGACACGGACACAGAGGGACGCTGCACGGAGATGTCAGCATTGCCTCTGCGGGATGTTACTAATCGAACATCACTTAAGTCACCCGTTCCAAAAATCAGAAATGTAGACAGCATTTCACGTGCTGAACAAAATGAGTCTGATAATAGTAATCAAGAGGCAAGATGTGCTTCAAAGATCACAACAGCGCGTGGTAAATCATCGCGAGTCCCCATTCAGGAGCAGGAGCAGCAACGAATAGAGCTTGTGAGATGTGCTCCTAGACAGAATTCTCCAATGCATTTGTCGGTGCCAGGTGACTCGCTGAATGTGGATGCAACTCTTACTCCCCGCCATACCCAATTAAATTTCAGCAGTTTCAACGGAATTGTCAATCGACCCGATGATTGCAGCACACCTCAACGGAACCATGAAATCGTAAATAGCGAAAGGAAAACGACTACGAGGACCAAACCCAGAGGGAGACCTACACAGATCACTGCTGGCTTTAGTCTTAGCAGAACCACGGAGTCGAGCTGGAATAGCTCGGCGCTTGGTCGTCCCAGTCGCAGTTGTCGACCCAAGTCGCTTAAGGAAATCAGCCGCAAAATTAAAATGCGAAATGAATCGCAATAATTTATATTCTTATAAATTCTATTGAAATGTAAAAGTTTGTGTTAAGGCTTAAATAAATATATTGAATGATTCAAACACGAAGATAGAAAGTAAGTTTAAATATTTTATATTTGTATGTAAAGAGCAATAGCATTATAACCCCAGACAAATTGATTAAATTGATATTTATGAAACATATACAAAAGAGGCGTGGTGTAGAAGAAACTACAGACACAGGCGGAGTCAAAGCGGACAGCAGGCTAACAAATAATTGCACTTTGAATACAATATGTTGACATATATATACTCTATATATATTTCACCGATCTGTGCTCAGACAACCTCAAACTTGCCCTGACAGCAACGAACTTGGCCAGGCGGCTGTGCTGGATTTATTGACGATGTTGGCGACTGTTCCGCATTCACTTTAATTTCCGTTATAATGTCCTGGATCTTGTTGATTATCTCTTGTGAGTTCTCATTCTCGACGGGTAACTGTTGCTCCTGCTCCTGCTGCTGTTCCGTTTCGTCTGGCTTCATGTGGTCGGCTGGCAAGCCCAGGCTGCCCACCAACTGATTCAGTGCATCGATCTTTTCGCGCAACTGTTCCCGTTCCGCTTGTAGCAGACGCATCTGTGTGGCCTTCTCATATTCCCGCTGCTTCAGCATGCGTCGCTGTGTCTGATAGAGGGCAATGTATTCGCCAATGGTCTCCGTTTCGCTTTGCAGCTGCAACACCAGATGCTCCAGGCTCTGCTTCTCCTCGGTCAGATCCGCCACGCGACTGATAAGTGTCGTAAAGCGTGATTGCAATTTCTCAACAGCCTCAGCTGTGGGCAGCAACGGTGTCTCACAGTTGGACGACAATTGTTCGGAATGGTGCTCATGATCATGATCATGATGATGATGGTGATCCTCATGGTGATTGTGCTCGTGCACGTGATCGTGGTCGTGATGATGATCGTGATGATCATGCTCCTCGTGCGCCTCCACAGCACCGTCTGCTGCCTCGGACTCTTTCGCATTCTGTTGGTTGTGATAAACCTTGGCCTGCAAGCATGAGGAATGGATTCAGTTTAGATTGCTTTCTCTACCCGCTTACCCACACCGCCACATACTTCGTAGTGCTGCAGTCGATCCAATTGCTGCTGTTGCATCAGCTGCATGCGCTGCAATTCGACATTCTCGTGCGAGAGTCGTATCATCTCCTCATCCTTGAACTTGAAGCGTTCCTCGTTTGCGTGCAGCTTCTGCTCCATTTGGGCATAGTTGGAACGCATCTCGCGATTGGCAAACTCCTCGGCATCCAGCTTATTGACCAGCTCCAGTTTGTCATTGGTCAGCTGAACGAAACGCTGCTCCAATTCGTCCAGTTGCTGTTTCATGTCCACGTTCTGGCTAACGGCACGCGATGCGGCCACCTTATCCGATTCCATTGTGGCCAGCAATTTAACCTGATCCGGCTGATTGGTTTGCAAGCGCTGCAACTCCAGCTGCAACTCATTCAGTTTGTCCTCGTTCAACTGCAACTGATCGTCTTGGGATTTGATTTTTAGCTGGAACTCGTGCCGTTCAAATTCCATGTCGCTAACACGCTCCTGGAGCGCTACCAGCTCGGCACTTGGCGCTGTTGGCTACAAAAGAGCTGTAGATATAGTAATCTGTGGAATCGAATGTGAATCACTTACCACCTCCGGCTGTTCTGGCTTTGGTTGGGATTCCTCCTTGGCCGCGTCCTTGTATTGCGCCTGCAGTGCCAAATTCCTTTGGATGTCGCGCTCCAGGCCACTAACATGCTCGATTAGCTGTCGCTCGCGCTCCTTGAGCTGGACACACTCGTCGCCCAGTTCGGAATTGCGCTCCTTGAGATTGGCCACATAGCTCTGATACTGTACGGCTGCCTGATCCTTGTCCTGCGTCAGTTGGCTGACCATCTGCTGTAGATCTCGTATCTGTTGCTCATACATATACTGGGTCTGGGTGAGCGTCTCAACCCGATTATCCGTATTCACATGGGACTCGTCGGATAACTGGCGTATCTTCAATTGTGCCATTTCCAGTTCATTGCATTTTTCCGCCAGCTGCTGTTGCAGTTCATTCTGCCGTGCATTTTGCTGACCAAGCTGCGCCTGCAGTTCGCCAAGATGCGTTTGCTGATCCTCGATTTGGGCATTGGCCAGCGCCAAATTGTGCTGCAGCTCAGCATTCTGATTGCGCTGCTGTTCCACGCTGCGTTGCTGCTCCTGGCAATGCTGCTGCACCTGCTCCAGCCGTTGCAGCGTCTGTCCCTGCTCGGTGCGCAGCTCCTCCAGCTCCAGCTGACGCTCGCGGCACAAATGCCGCGACTTGGTCAACTCTGTATTCAGTTGACCCTTCTCCGCAATTAGCACCTGAATCGCCTGTAAATTTGTTGTATCGCCTTGTCCGTTGTGTGGCCAAACCGATGCTGTCGATTCGGGCTGTGCAAAATAAGCAGCGATTCCAGTTGGATTTGGTTCGACCGGTGCTGCTGCTGCCACGATTTGTTGCTCCGGCAACTGCTGTTGTGGCTGGATTCCGATTCCGGCGCCATTGCTCAGGCTTAACTCACAGTCGGAACGCTCTGATAAATTGCTGGCGATGCTCACCGTTGATGAGTGCTCATCCATATTGTTGTTGTTGGTGCGCTGCTGATACTCTTTTAGCTGCAACACACAATTATCAAAATCAATACAAGCCAGTCTTCGTTGTGGGTGTCCACGTCACGATGTTTTCATTTCGGATCTATTACCTTTTTACGCGCCGCAGCCAATTTCTGTGCCTTGGCATCCTGTGTGTCGTCCTGCATGGCCAAATCTGCAGCAAGTGTTTATTGAATTTTATTTCGGTTAATTGTCGAATTGAAGCAATGTCAAATTTAAATGAAAATTGAAATTATTGCAAGACGGCAGACACTGTTATCGTATCGACATATTAGGGATGGATGAATAAGCATCGATATATGAAACATATGATTTCGATTACATTGATTCGGTGTTTGTGGAACCAGTTATTCTAGTTCTTAGTTCACATGTTTTCAAAGTGGAATTTTTAGTCGACTGATCAATACCCTTTCCCTTTCTAAATTATTCGCATAGTCTTAATTATCAAAATGAAGACCCTAAATTAATACTGTATTTAAATTTAGAAACACGTTTTTATGAAATTCATGTAAAAATTATAACCTTAAATTTGGATGTGTCAAAGCTTTGCAAAACTGAACCGATTTTCAAAAGCAATAGCATTTCAACCATATTTCAACCATCGATTAATAATGTATCACGACTATACAGACATTTTTTTTGACCAATTTAAATTTACAACAGCAAAGATGTACAAATTCTAAATAATAAGATATGCAAACGACTTGCCAGGGCTGCTTAAGGTCGATACATAATTCAAATTACGATAACTGCTATTTGCATACTTACTGCTTTTGACTCGATATCGCTGACAAAGGCGCGCATATTTTATCAGTTCAGTTTGGGTTTACAACGAATGCTGGCTGAGCGATCGCAAACACAAATTTGAAATGATGACTACGAGGAGATGGCTTATCAGCAGCAGCTTGCTGCTATGTCTGACACTCTCACAGTATCTGGTCGCCGCCAAGGGCCGATATAATATCAGTTTTGCACAGTTGGATACATGCGATAGCTACGAGATCGATTCAGCCAGTGGCTATGCCTACAAGGATTTCTTCATGGTGCACACCTTGGACAACAATAAAATCCAGGCAAATGAGCGTCTGCATTTGAAATTCTATGTTTTGGCAAGCATGGATGCGCATATTTTGCTATCGGTAACCAGTCAACCACGTATCAATGATCGCGTCTATGAAATCGGTAAGGAAATAGGACTGTGGATGTAGTCTCACAGTAATCTCGCTTGAAATTCATCTCTCGTTCTCTCTTATATTTAGTGATAGGGGCTGGCGGAAATACGTTCTCGGCCATTCGCACTACTATGGGTTTGGCACGAGTCTCCACAAACCAAGATCCCAAGTTGTTATCGGTCTACGAGCCGACACCCATTGAAATAATCCAAGCAAAGGGTAAATATAACAAATGTAAATTAATATAATATTTAAATGGCACGCAGAGGATTATATAACATTCACAACGATTTGATTAGTTGACATAGATACTGACTCGCCACGTGATGGTATTATAGAATTTAAGTATCTTATAGTTGAGGGAGATGTCCCCGAGACTATATTACCATCACTTGGTTTGTTTGTCAGCAGTCTTTCAGACATATCCTTCAATCATAATACTCTCTCTCTAATAATCTGTTTCCCAGATGGTAACTTATCTGTTTACATACCCGGTTTTAAGAAACAGCCTCTACTAAGTTATCTGGACGCATCCGCTCTAGATATCAAATACGTAAGTTTCAGCACGTTTGGAACGAATAGTGCACGCTGGTTCTACGACTGCCCCTTTGATGGTTTCTGTAAGTACTTCAACTAGTATCGACAAATACTTTCACAGATTTAAGTAATATATTTCGTACATTTGCCCAGCTAATGAGATGGAGCAACAGCAGCGGGAGCAATCCGTGGAAGAGCGTTTGGTTAACTCGCTCATTTATCAGGCACAGAATAGCAGTCTACCCCAGAATCTCAGTGAGATTAAATTTCATTTTCAAATGCAATCGCTGGCCTACGAGCAATCCACTGCCATGCTGCGTACTCGAATGCAGTTGGTGTTGCACTGGGAGGATTCACGATTGCGCTGGAAGCCGGAGGACTATGGCCAAAGGACGTCATTGGTTCATCCTCATTTGCGGATATGGACACCAGAGCTCGTCATCCTTAAGTGGGTAGCAATTGACACCAGTCCTCGAGATTCGTACGTCAATTTTGTATATTTCTAGTGCCGCAATGGAGTCGATGGGTTCAGTGTTGAAAACTTTTGAGCTGCGTGCTTATAGCAATGGTAATGTGACATTAATGGTCAGAAATTGGGAGGTGACTACCTGGTGTGTGGACACCGCAACGAATTGGCCGAACGAATGCATCAATTGCGACATTCAGCTGGGGGTTGAGCAGAATCAGGCGAGCATCGCTCTGACCTATGACAACGAACGTAAACCGTTGGCGCCAAATGAACACGTTAACACACCATCTGGCTGGACATTTGTCGAGATCGCTATGACGCATGTGGAGAATGCAACCACGATGAGATACACACCAGATGGATTCCTACAGACGGTCGCCGGCGATGTATCCATTGCATTTAAGCTGAAGCGAAACACGGCTTCTACAGTCTAGTCTTCATAATGCCGCTAATTGGTATGTTTTTAGCTTATTTTAATTCCATTCAGTCAACGTCTAATTAAATATCTCTTTTGTTTGAGCAGTGTGCAAAATCCTTTTAGGACTTTCGTTTCTTCTACGTGGCTATCGGCGAAGTGCCCTTATACTCATTGTTGTGCTGCTAACTGCCTGGAATCTTATGTATCTGACGCGTCACGCCTCGCCGCACTATGTGCCCTCCTTGAGTAAGTATCTGGATATATTCCTCTAGAATAGAACTCCGTTCTAGTTTTTTACTGTATCATATCTTTCATCTTTCCATTCTAGTGTCTAGCTTTCAGCATGTCATGCGCATTTCCATCTATTGTTATTTGCTGCATATTGCCATAATTTGGCTCGAACGCTATCCACCACGTGCTAAGGCGCCTGCCTATCTTTTGGCCATCATCAACTCAAAAACATTGCGTTTTTGCCTTGGGCTTCGCATTTCTGACGTAAGTTTGAAATACTTGTATTGCATTTCTCTTAAAATAAACCATCTTCAAATTGTGTCACACAGGCGACGGAATACTGCCAGGTTCAGGAGAAACCCTGGCGCCAATTGGCCAAAATGTTGAACAACATTAGCTTCATCATTATCAGCATTATTTTTGTCTTATCCAATTCTGTTGATATGGTTAGTGCGTTAAATAAATAAAGAAAAGCACAAAAAATATATTGTAATAAGATAAATAAAATCATAATCAAAATTATGTTTTCAGAATATATACTGCCTTTAATATGAAGAACAAAATATTATTTATTGTTTTCTCCACATACAGAATGTTTTCTCATGATAAAGAATGCATCTTTCGGCAAGCATTTACAAAAAATTGTTTTAAAGTGACTTGTGAAATAATTAAAAGAATTTCAACATATAAAAATAAAAAAAATTTTCTTTATTTGCAGTGATTGAGTCTTAAATAAATACAGAATATGTGAATTACAGAAATAATAGGTTTAGAAAACGTGCTGCCATCAACTCCCCTCTCTCTCTCTCCTCTCCCTCTCTCTCTCTCTCTCTCTCTCTCTCTCTTTCTCTCTCTGTGTCTCTCTCTCTCTGTCATTACTTGGGTATTCATATGACGCACTGTGGCCATATCACTTGCTCATTATGCTCAGTGCTGGAGTGCTTGAGTGATAGCCATAGCTGTGATCATCGTATCCACCATATGAGTAAGACGGAGCAGCGGCATAGGATTTCAACAGTGTTGGCTGATAGCTAATCGCTGGTGCGGCATAAGACTTGACGACAGTTGGGGCAGCATAGCTGATGGCGGGTGCAGCATACGATTTGACTATGGCTGGAGCGGCATAGGACTTGATGACGGGCGTGGAATGGGAAACAACCTGGCAGGGCAAGTCAACAAAAATATCAATTATACATATATATATATTAAATATTAAAATGAAAGAATTGGCATAGTTGAGTATATAAAATAATAGATAAAATAAATAAATTATGATTTGATATTTTAAATTTTCAATTTGTTCTCTGCTCAATTTAAAATGCATAATATGAAATATAAAAACTTTAGAATTGGTAAAATAATTGATTAACAGCGATTTTTCTTTGTCATTACTATCATTATTTGAACTCTAATAATAGAATAGTATTTTTTAGGCAAACTTCTCTTTTTTTGTATAAATTTGTTGTATTAGAATAAAAAGGAATCTCGATAATCAGTAAAAAGAAATTTGTTGAAAATGAGAGCTAATATTTGCTAACAATCTCGGCAAACAAAATTAATGAAGGAATATATTTTTTCAACAAAAGATAAAAGCATCAAGACTGCTAATAAAATCAGTCACTCTCTCTCTGAACAATTCTATTCACTTAACAAAATAGCAATTTCGCTGAATTTAAATGATTTTTTCTTTTTTGTTGAGTTGAAACTTACCGAACTGAATTGCGAGTAACTGGTGGCTGGAGCCACGGCCTTAACGGCCACTGGTGCTGCATATGACTTGACCAATGTGGGAGCCGCATAACTGATTGCCGGAGCAGGCGCCGCATAGCTGATCGCAGGTGCATATGACTTGACAACGGTGGGAGCCGCATAACTGATTGCCGGCGCATAGGATTTGATGACTGGAGCAGGCGCAGCATAGCTGATCGCAGGTGCCGCATGGGCGTAACTAATCGAAGGTGCCGCTTGGGCGTAACTAATCGAAGGGGCCGCATAGCTTATAGCTGGCGCTGCATGGCCATAACTAATAGCCGGAGCCGAGTGACCCAGGTCGTAATCAAGCAATCCGGGTGCGGCGCTCGCAGCGGCCAACAAAGTGGTTAGAATCTGTCAGCAGATCGTTCCGAGGTTTATTTTTTTTTATTTTTATTTAGTTTTTTTGTAGCTAGGATATGGAATCCTGCTGCTCCTGCACTCACCAATAGTTTCATGTTTAGTTCCTTTTTTTTTGTTTGAGATGATGCTGGTGTTGATAGAGAATTGCAACTGTAAATTGAATGCGTGCATTGAGTTACTTTTATACTGTTGCAGACGAGGCACGCAGTTGGACAGTCGGACTGCTGGACGGCTGGACAGATGACTAGCTATAGCTAGATAGCCAGGCCAGGCTAGGCCAGGCCGAGTCGAATTCGATTTCGATCTCGTCGTTCAGAGCGCCAACAAAAGCGGGCCACAAAACAGCACCAATTTGTGAAGTATCTTTGAAGTAGACAACAACAAACAACAATAACAACAATAAGCAACAACTATGCTGTCTGAATGCGATCTGTGATTCTTGTTGTTGCTGCTGCTGCTGATGACGCAACAACTTAACTTGGCTTGAATCTGCTTCAAATTGGCCACCAAGGCAGACCACTTGTCGTCAAAGGCGGCAGGCAGCCAGTCCGCCAGTCTGCCAGCCATTTAGCAAGCCTGGGCTGGGATTTTCTTGGATTTTTTTAGCTATTTTTGGTCTTTGGAGCTGACAGTCGCTCGGGATTTACGATTAGAAAGTCGAGTTCGATCAGAATCCTACAAAGATCGTAGTCGAGCTTCTCTGACTCTAAAAGAGCAGTTGCAAGACAAATAATAAATATATTATCTTTAAGGCATCGATTTTTTCTCTATTCCCTTTTTGGCATTGATTTTATTTTTTGCTCAAATTTTATTCCATCCGAGTTACGAATTAATTTAGACTGCTCAAATGGATTGTGTAAGAACCCAATTTTTATTTAATTTAACTTAACTAATTAAGACATACATTATTTATTTTTGGTATACAGAATTTGATAAAAAATAAAAACATTAAATTAAATCCAAAGTTAACCAATTAACTTGAACATCTTTCTGATTACTCAAAAAATAGACACAAAAAAAAAACTGGTAGAATTTTATCTGATCTTCGATCTAAATAAGTTCAACCGTATTTGCCTAGCTTGTAACCTTCTAGCTATATAAGTGCTTTTGTCTGGAATCCCGGCGAGAATGTTCTCTAATTGTTGGCAGTTGTTCTCAGTCTAGGCGATGCCAAAAAAAAACGTCAACAATTTGACACGGCCAACAGTTGCATAATTATCATTTATTGCCCAATAATGATCACGAAAAAAAATTGCAAAAAATATTTCAAACAGTCTTTATAGTTTTCTGGTGCCGCTGCAGCTTTTGCTGTCGATGCCAAAATGCCGCAGCGTGCCACATTTGACCATATTTGTGTGTTTAGTGCTTAACAAAATTGTGATATTTTTGTTGTTGTTATTATTATTGCATTTTACAAAAGTTGCCCAGAGCCACGCCGTACACTTTTGGCTACAGAAAATATTTGGAGTACATAAGCATTGACATTTCGTGAGATTTTTATGCATAGCGCTTAACCCTTGCGCTGTTGCCAGGAAAAGTTGTGTGGAAAAGTTTCTGAAAAGATAAACACTTTTTAAAAGTAAAAACTAACCTGATTGTAAAGTTAATGGACCCTAACTGGAATTGTCTAAGCATAAAACTATTATTCATTTAAAAACACTTTCTTGGCTAATCCATTAAAATCAGCCTGTTACAGTTCAAGTCAGGCCAAAAAATTGGCATTCGAGTTAAGAATTTGTATTTAATTATAGATAAATGCTTAGTTTAAACATTGTTTATTTATGAGATAAACCATTATCGAATTTAATTCGATATCGCGCATGTTTCTCGTGTAATTAAAAACATTAAAATTAATATGATTGTGGGACAAATGAACCCCTCGAGGTAACCCATGTGTTATTATGCTGAGAAGGCGAGCGATCTGAAATGACGCAGATATTTTATGCACTGCGGCAACACTCGAGCCGATGTTGAAGCCTCCTCTCAACTGGCACACAGACAACACAGGCACAAATACAGCTTGGCAACTGGATGGACAGCGAGACTGAGAGACACCTGTGCTTAGTTCATGCATAAATCATGCCAAAAGTATCTGATTTATGTGAAATCTATTAGCAAGTATTAAGTCAATATAACAATTGTCAGCTGTGACCAAAGTGCCATAGTCTTTGGTCGAGTTTATAAATAAAAGATTTTATGCCTGCCCCACTTTTGAATAGCGTGAAAATTGCTTTCAAAAGTGTGCAACAATATTTTCCGGTTCGCTTTTTAATGCCAAACCAATTTATGCCAACTGGTTCAGTTAAAAGTGCTCAAAAGTGGCCAAGAGAAGGGTTGTAAAATCAGATGCCAAATGGCCCATTTGCTAGTGCAACAGTCAAAATGTGACACTCTCTGTGTGCCACCACTAACCATAAGGTGCCTCCCATCATGCTGTTGCTCAAATAGAAACAACGACAACGACACATTTGGCAATCTCGGGCGGCGCACGCACCAAATTAGTGCAAAAAGCTTGAGAAGTGACGTGGACATAGACGGAGTCTAATCAACAAATCCAGAGCAAAATTTAAGGCGCAGTTTTGCTTATATTGTATACCCTGTAACCATCATAAGAATATCTGTCCATTAGTTGGACTTTCAAATATAGGTTAGTCAGAAAAAAAATCAATAAATATCAATATATAAAGAAAGGTCTCATATAATATATAACTTAAGCCTTTATCTTAATATCTACATCTATCTGAGATTACCAATAGCAGTGAGAGATATACTCTTAAAGATATATAGTTCCGATTTAGTAAGCATATAGCTTGCCATAATACTGAATAAATGTCGAAAGATGTTTAGGTTCACATTGATAATTTTTATATACACACATATATATGCAAAGTTCGAATACCAATAGCAACTAAAGCCACAATAATAAATTAAATATAACTTAAATTTAGTAAACATTTTGTCTAAGAAGATGTTTGTATTTACCATTATTGCCTGCTGTGCAACTCGAAGAAACGATTTACTTTGCAAGGGTATTTTCTAGTCGAACCCTTTTTCTGTGCACCACTTTTACTTGTTAGTTTTTTCGACTGAGATTGCCCAATACAAAGAATTTTTTGACGCGAATACCAAACAATTTTGGCCTGAGTATTCATCGAATGTGCACGTTTCACGCTGCGTATGCGTATTTTGGGTTTCTCGGCTCTATTTCATTTTCAATTAATTAACGCAAGCAGCCGCAGCAGACAGCATATTTGCTTTGCAAATCGCTCGAAATGAATGATGGCCAAAGCATATATATGTATATACTGCTAGAGCTGATTAAACTCGAACAGTATTCATAAATTTCGAGTAGTTAATTGTTTTCCGTGGGTGTGTTGAGGTGTGCTCGACACTGCCGATATCCTACGAAGTCATAAGACAAAACTAAGTATCTCATTTATCTAGATACAATTTTGCGCAATTTTTTGTGCGTTGGTTAACCATTTTTGTTATGATTCAACCAACTAAAGAAAAAACCTGACAAGCAGAAAGCATTTTTCCAAAAACAAACTATGATTTTTAAGCAATTGTCAGAGTCCATTTTTCTATTTACTTAATTAACTTATTGTTAAGTTGACAAAATCAGCTTGAGCTGCTCATAATCTAGTACTTAATAAGTGATTTTCACAAAAAAGCAAATCTATTAGCACAGGGTATGGACACAAGTCAAAACCTGTGTCGCATTTATGACGCTTAACTTGCTGCAGACATTAATGAATGAATCAATGAAATGGAGTCGCTGCTGCCAAACTGTTAAATTGCCAACAGCAGCTGGCCAACAAATGAAAAACGCCAGAAAGTCAAAGTGTTGCCACAGACTGTGAAAAAAAACTGAAGTGTTGATTGCATTTGGCAATAGAGGACGGGTCCCGGTGACAGTTTTCATCTGGCGCTGATGGACTTGTCTTCTTATCTATCGCTTAAGCCTGACTTTAACTGGGCCCAAGTGGGTCGATAGTATCCAAATACGAGTTGGCTTTTTTGGTTACCAAAAGCGTAGCTAAATATTTGCAAATTGTGAGTGTTACTATTTAATTATTAATTAATTAAATACTAACTTAAAAAACGAAACATTCGCTATGCTCAGACTTAGTAATATTAACACCTTCTCAGCTACTTATATTAATAGTCAAGCAGCAATATTTATATATCTATTTTATATGGATTGTGGGCGATTATACGTTACTTGAACACTGGAAACAATTATTTGTTGCATAGCAAACTGCCCTGCATTTTAACTTATTCTAAAATTTCATAGCATACTTTTGGGCATGTTTTAAGCTGAGCAAATTACAAAGTATCCCACAATGAATTCAATTCTGCTCCAAAAAGTATGCTACAAATATTTTTGTGGACCAATAAAAAATCTAATTAAGACGTTGATAGCTGAAAATATGCATTCATATTTATGAACATATTTATGTGTATTTATTTCAGATTTAAATATAATAATATATGTATATAAGCGAAAAGTTTCATAACTATTGAGTCAAATCAAATTTTATTTATTAATATTAACTAAAATGCATCATTAATAATACAAGTATCTTAGATATTCCGCACTTTAATATATGTATAGTGTAATCTAAGTCAAAATCGAGTGAAAACTTGAACACTTGTTTTTTGCAAGGATTCGAATTAATCAATTGCTCCAATTTAAAGGTTATTTCAATTTTTTGGCACCACAAGCATTGGTAGCCCTATCTACCTCTCCAAATTGTGCTGATTCTCGTTCTACTGTAATTTGTATATATTTAAATTTAGATCAAAGCGCCCAACAAACACAAAGCACACACAAACACACACACACCTATGCAGCTAAGTGTTAGCTGGTGTGAATATTTAAAATGGGTGGGTGGACCTAAATGAGAACCCAGTTGAGTCCGTCCAGAGTCAGAGTGTGAATGGATGCACACTGACCTTAAAATACATATTTAGACAAGACACTCTCTCAATAATAGCGCAAGGATGGGGAAAGTGGCAGAGAGAAGAAGCACAGTTGGACTATTGATTTTTTATGTTTTAAAATAAAGCCTACTGCGCAGACCTATGCTAAACTTGTGCAAAAACTTGTGTACTATATTCGACTATATTAGCAAATCCAAATAGTAAATTAATAAAAACTGAAAAGAATTCAAATACGTAAATATTTGAAATAAATTAACTGACTTAGTTTGGCTTACACATTTGAAAAACTAAACCTATACATCAAATAATGAACTAGAATTTCCAACTCACGCAGACACAGCGAGGCATAGGTTGTGTGTGTGTCTGTGTGCAGTTTGAAATTGAAGTTGCCTAATAACTTTAAAACCCCAAGCAGCTTTAATGGTCATAATTCGTTGTGTGGCGTTGCCCACTTCGATGGCGTTGATGGCGATGACGTTGACGATGGCTGCCACAAACAGCAGCTGCAAAACAGAGACAGCAACAGCAACAGCAACAGAAACAGCGAACCTTAAAGCCTAAAGCCAAAAGGAGTGTCGTGTGCGCTGCTTGCTGTTGTTGTTGTTTTTGTTGTTGTTTCTGTTATAAGTAGTCGCTGTTGTTGTTGTTGTTATTGCAGGTACTATTGACATTATTGATGGAAATTCTTTTGTGTGTTACGAAAATAACAATAATAAGTAAGGAAAGGAAAGAAGTTGAGGTCGCCGTGGAGAATGTTGGAATACCCTAAGAATTTTATTAAATGGGGTTTTATGTATAATTTATAATTTATGTATGCAAATAAACAAGTTACAAATTATAGTCTATTTATATATTTTTTTAGTTTTCATTATGTATACAAAATAATATTGCATTTTAGGGAAAAGCGCAAGATTATTACAAATTTATTCTGAGTAAAATTATTGTTTTGATTATTAGTCTGATTATTTTTTTGTGCGTTGTATTTATATATTTTTTTAATTTTTATTATGTATATAAAATAATAATGCATTTTAGGGGAAAGCGAAAGATTATTACAAATTTATTCTGAGTCATATTATTATTATTATTGTTTTGATTATTATTATGATTATTTTTTTATTTGATAGAGATGCATTTAAAATGTTGTGGTCTCTTTTCTTGAAGCACTAGTTCTTTGTTTATGGTTAGGCTCAAAGTTAAATCTTATTGTGTAGAACCGAAATCAATAGGCAATATTTAGCTCAGCTCATCTCAAGCTGCATTCAAATACGAATAATGGCCAAGGGGCGAGTGTGTTGTGGTGAATAGAATAAACGACTTGGCGACTTCGTGTTTACTCTTTCTTAGGCAGCAAATGAAAGCCCAACGTGTCGCGTATGTGGACAGGTGCATATCAATGTGTGTTGCACTGTATGCATACATATGTGTGTGTGTGTGTGTGTGTGTGTATCTGTTTGCCTCCGTTTTTCGTTTACCGTCCGCGTCTGTTTCGAATGCAAGCCAGACTGAAAGACTCACACCCAGAACCAAGAAGAACGAGACTTCAAGTGCGTGCCCCAGCCAAACAGTTATGCAAATCATGAAACGGAGGCCGTTTTCTCAAATTCCCCACACCCCCCTTAACTTCCACACGTAAAGCTTTTCGGGCCCAGTGTGTGTGTGTGTGTGTGTGTATTTGTGTGTATTTAGCGCCTAATACCCAAGTTTATGTCGCTTAATTATAGCCTTTAAGCAGCCGCTGTTTAACATGCTAATCGCTGGAGTGCTTATGCTTCCCCAACATATACGAAAGACTCCGCCTCGCACTCTGCCCAACTTCATCTCCTGTCTGTTGTATCAAATGACCAGCAGCTTTAATTTTTAAGACGACAGCCAGCCAGCACTCGAGAAGGCTCTCCCTCCCCCCTCTCTCTCTCTCTCCCTGTCTCTCTCTTTCTCTAATCAAGAGCTGTGCGGCTGTGTGGAAATTCTAGTAGCTTGGGAGCGGAAATCCGCCAAATCGGTTGCGAAAGTATTCATTGATGACCTTATAAGGCGATAATATCTATTCGAAGACCTCGAATTCGGAAACATTAGAAATAACTATTGTTTCAGATATATTTTTTTAATTCTTTGTTCATTTTCAAAAACCAACATTTTTAAGACATTTATTTTCTGAGAAATATGACAAGCTTCCTTTGGCGATTTATTGAGTATTAGTATTTTTAAAGCTTACTATTCTTTTGCAGAAATTGTTTTTATCTTAAGGAAATATATATCTCTGGTAAAAATATAAAATTCATGTTCTTATTTAAGTACTAAAAATAAATAAAATATTAAATTTAATTTAGAAATTATACTCGTTGCAAAAACATTCTCTTTCTGATAAGTATGACAAGCTTCCTTTGGCGATTTACATAAATGTAAAGTACCAACTTTTTTTGCAGTGCTTAAAGTATATATCTCGATATATGGTTTATGAGTTGACTGGATATGCAAATGACAGTCCGCACTATAGTAGTTTCAGTTATGGTCTGAAATCGAAATGTAAGTTATGCTAACTAAGCATGGGCGTAAACTCGGATCGAACCATTGTCAGATCACACTTGTTTTATGGTTCATTTGGCTAGGCGATTGTTGTCGGCCAAATTAGCGAACACAGATCTGCTTTTAATGTTCGAAAAATAGCTCTGATCATTGTCGATTAATTTGCCATAAATGTTCAGCTTTAATTGACTGCTTCTTTTTTTAAGCAAACAGGAAATCTGCTTAGAAACAAAACTATTTTGCAGATCAATTTACGTCGATATAAATTCACGGCTTAAGTGTCAAATTAGACCATTTCAATTCTAACTTAATATGATATAACAATAAAAAATGGATAATGTTAATAAATTCTTCGTCGAACTCTTGTTATAAAAAGTGCAGTAAATAAAATAAAACCAATACATGTCTTGTTACCACTCTTCTTAAATATATATCTTATAATAATATTTATTATTATTTAAGTTTAAACATCGACTCATTAGCATTGTAATAACATTTAGTGTAACAGCGCCACAGCTGTCAGCTTTGTGTCTGACAGCACACACTTGTTGAGCGGCAGCCTGTTGCTCTCTGTGAGCATATAACATTTGATGTTACGTTAACAGTGTTCTGTTAATTTATCAAACAAACAAATGGCCTATCAGCAGTTGGCTAAAAGATATTAATTGTTGTAATTTAAAATATTCTTTCTGCTAATCTATTTGTTGAATTTGCTTAAGAGATTTGTTGTGGTCGCAAGATTTCCAGTATAAATATTTAGTTCCTAAATTTAAAATATAAATATAAATGTAATAAAGATTTGTTTTTTATGGACTATGAAATGACACTTATTTTTGAAATTACTTAAGTTTTCATAAATCACTTCATTAATGCTATGCTTTTATCTCAGCTCTGACAGACCTGTAGTCTACAAGTCCAAACGCCAATAACAGCAATGCCAGATATGGACCTGCATGCAGGCTCCCACATAACACACAACAAATTGTGTTGTGTTGGCTCTCCAATGTTAAGTTCGCTCGCTCACTAGTTTCATTCCAGCAGCGAACGTGGAGCAAGTTGGTTGTGTCGCGCTTCGTTTTCGGTCTGCCGCTGTTTCTCTCTCACTCTCTCCCTCTGTTACTGCCTACAATTTCGTGTTTTGTTTGGCTTTTGTGTGCAGCCACAGTCTGCTTTATACGGTACAAACGCCAAGCTCCAATTCAAAGACGTGCGCGCTCTTTCTGCTTGAAAACGTGTGTGTGTGTGCGTGTGTGTGTATGTGTGTGTGCTTGTCTTGTGCATTTCAACAAGTGTTTCATTTACAGAATGCAAAACAAATAAAAGAGAAGCAGCAACAAACAAATGACAACAACAACAACAGAAACAAGAAAAGTGTTTGTCATTGGCAATGCCATCTTATCAGAATGCACACATACATGTTGTGAATAAAAATAACTTTTTGCTCAATAGTTGGGCAAGTTCGCTTCTAAAGATAATAAATAATAAATATAAAAATAAATTTGCTGCGCATTTGCATTTGAATTTTGCAATTGTTTTGATAAAAGTCCGGCTGATAAGTGAGCCAATATTATAAATCAGGCGTTGCAAACCGAGCACATGTCAACAAATGTGCACAAAAAAAGGGGAAAAAACTCATAAGGAACACCGATAACATTTTATATAAAAAAAAATGTACATAAACAATCAATGTGAAAATTTATATATAATATAGGAAAAATAGTATTGCATTTCGCAAAGATTACAATAAATATATATTTTTAATATCACAACAATAGTTATTAATTTGTGAATTATGCAATCAAATATCTGTCATTGTTGTCCTCCAACACCCATTAAATTGGGTCTCTAAGCTTTGATTGATTTCTGATTGTGTGTTATGTAAAAAAAAAGAGTTGAAACAAGTAACCAAGTTCAAAACGAAACACCCTAATGTCAAGGTGTTTTTCTTTTTTTTTTTGGTTTATTTTTTGGAAGTTTCTTATTTCAGACCTGACCTCCATTTGGGTATTACGATATGGCTTTCAATTAAATGCCTATTCTCCATTTTTGAGTTATATAGTTTAATGGAAATATTCTTAAGTTCTTTTTTTCTGCAGTTCGTCTCTCTAATTAATGATCTTTATTAAAATTGCAGACCAAGTGTTCAATTTGAGCAATTAATGACTACTTCTAATTGAAGATATTACAAATTGCATGATAAAGGCAAATATAAACATTACTAGGCCATTGTGAGTCATAAAACTAATTAATGACTACAAATAAGACCGTGGTGCAAACAAAAAGCAACAAAAATATCAAATTGGCAACTGCAAAATCGACTATTGGATTTTCACAATAATTTAATGTTTGCAACATATTTTTAAAATTTACTTTGCAAACAATAATTTATTGTCATTTTTTTGGCTTTGGAAACGCTTGGAAAACGGTGAGTTGAATTAATTGTAATCATCTAATTATGATCATATAGGGAGATTAACATAAAGTGATAAGCATGGAAGACAAATAAATAAATAATACTTATTATTCAATTACTGACCCAACAAAATATGCATAAAATGTAAAATTTTTAGAACAGCTTAAACTGGAATTAATAAGAAGCGTTTATTTGAGAATTATGCAGACATCTTGCTCTGAACTTGTGGAATGTTGAACCTGTTGTTGTATTCAAATTTTGCACAAGTTTGCGCGGATACAATTTCGTGTGTTTGTTTTTTCTAGTTATTGATTTTATTGTTGATCCATCACTCAAATGATTCAGCTTGGAAATGGTCATAATTTCTGTTCTGTTAACACGTTAGTTTTTTATCATCCATTATGACACATTTTGCTTAAGCTTTGCCAACTTAATTCGTTTATCTGAAATCAGTTTTAGGCACAAAAAAAACTTTTTTATCTGGAATTTATATTTCTTTTTGTGGCACTTTTTTTAAGCTTAAATTATTCAATTCACTCAAGATGCTCTGCTCACACATATGTCTTATAAATTAAACATTTACATTTTGTAAGCTTCTCTTTGAAAAGCAAAACTCAACTCGGATAGCTGTCAATCCGCAATTGGAAACCAATTGAAAAGCTTTGTGCGTGTTTGGGTTGAACAACCCAAAACACACCACAAGCGCAACCGCAACTGAAAGCGAGTGGTAACAAAAAGTTAATGTATGTTCACATGGATACATATATATATATATATATATATATATATATATATATATACGTATGTATGTGTATGTGACACATGAACTTCACAATCTTGTACGCCGAGATCTAATGTCATTAAATTCGACCAAGGTTAGACAAAAGTTGCCCGACTCGGAAACGAACTTTTCATTTCATGTCCGCTTTTGCACCTGTCTCTCTCGAATCACACTCTGATTTCTGAGAGAGAGGGAGGGAGATCTGTGTGTGGTTTTGCTTTAAGCGTCAGCTAAAGCTGTCAATATATATATAGTATACATATTTATTTATATCTATTTAACTACATATATTACATACATGAACACTACAAATACGTTTTGCAGTATGGCTTGCATTTGTGGCAAAAAGTGTTCATTGTTCTGTTTGGTGATTAGCATCTGGGCCACAATTCAGATGCTGTTGATGGGCATCGCATATACAACGAATTCACTAACATTCATACATTCTCTGCCGCTGGCCGAGCATTATGGGTCATTGGAAAAGTATCGCTCGGAGGCGGATCGGATGTATGGAATGCTTGCACTCCGATGCTATGTGACTGCCTTTTTATATGGCTGCATAGCTTTGATTTCCTATGTCTGCCTCGGTCTACGCAAACGCCAGCAAAACTCTGAAATGAATGAAGATCGAAAGATGCATAAAGTCTGATATTCAAATACATTATAGATGTCATAAAGCATAATGCGTTTAACAGTTATACGACTATATTGCAACTTATTTTCATCCACCCACAACAAACACCTACACACACACACACGCAGAGAGAGAGAGATACACCTACTACGAGTGTGGATCGCTTACAAATGCAACGGGGAACAAGTTTGTTGACCGCATTCTCGACGTGACGTGACGTGATTAGCTTCTCTTTAGCTTCTTTATCTCTCTCCCTCTCACTCTCTTTCTCTCTCTCTCTCTCTCCCTCACACACTCTCTCTCTCTCTCTGTGTCTCCTTGTCTCTGTGTCTTTCACTGTAAGCGAACTACTTTTGGTCTTGTCTTGTCCAGTCTTTATTATTATTATGCATTCGTCTCAACTTATTCAACAATTTTGACAAGTTTCTTCTTTGTTGTTGTTGTTGCTGCTGCTGTTGTTGTTGCTGTTGTTGTTGTAGCGCACGTGACACCTTTGTAGATTTGTTATTTAGGCGTCATAAATTTCCATGAAATTTTTGATGCGCTCTAACATGCTAATGCTGTTGTTTTTTTGTGCCAGCTGCTGCTGCTCTTGCAGAGATAAGCTTTTAGCTTTTTTTATTTTTTATTTATTTGTTTTTTTGGTTGATGCATCTACCTACACAAATACATACATACATCTGTACATAGTTGTGTACATGTGTAAATTATTGTCTGAGATTCCCGAGTTGTTGTTGTTGTCTCTGGCACTTATGTTTCTTTGTTATCATGAAAATGCGTTCAATTTTACAAGAAATAGGTTTACCTAAATGGGCGTGTTCGGCTTGTGCTTAAAGATGTTACAGAAACTTTTGTTGTACTTTATTTAAATCCGAAATCGATTCTAAAGTATCCACGTATTTCAAAGTAACTGAGTCAAACAAAAAAAGTCAATAACACAAAGCAACCTTTGTGAAAATTGATGTCAAATCGAAAAACTATTTCTATTTAACATCAGTCACATATTTATTACGAAGAAAAACCGAAGGTAAAACTTACAAAATATGTCCAGGTTTTTGATGGCTGCCACATCGCTGCTACCTCGTGGTTATTGTAAGTATGCCTCCAAAAAGAATGTTAAGCAATCTAAACAACAACAGCTAAACAATCAGTGCGGACCCATCGTTTGAACTGTTTTGTGCATATAACCCGAGGATTGGCCGGAATGGCACCGATGAAGACGGCGCCCAAATGTGGCAAAGAGGAGCCGCCTAAGCCAAAACCGGGCTTTTTTCCAAGTGGTGGCACCCATGCCGTCTTCAGTGACTTGCCCCAGCCAGAGGGTGATTATTTCAAGGCATGGAATGCCAAAAACTCCAAATACAATATGGTTTTATTATCCGGAATTTTGGGACTGATTGGCAGCATTGCGCTTGTTCTATGTTCGGGTAAAATGCCGCTTTTTGCCACTGTGCCAGACTATCCCTACACTGACGATGAGATGGAGGAGTTCGCCAAGGAGGAGGAGCGTCGTGAGGAGGAGAAACGTAAGCGTGAGGAGCATCATCAGAATCTGGTCGAGGCCAAGGAGCTTAATGTGCGACGCCGCAAGGCCAAGGAGGCCATGACCCGTGAGGTTGAGCTCATGCAGAAGGACATCGATCAGGGTATCAGCGATGACGAAATGTCCGAGATGGTCCAGCTGGCACAGGAGCGCGAGGAGTTCGAGACCTGGGAGAAGGAGGAGCTGAAGCGTCTCGACGAGAAGCAAAAGGAACGCGATAAGACCTTGAAGGAAGAAGCGAAGGCCAAACTGGAGCAGCAGAAGCAGCAGAAGCAGCGCAAGTAATGTGGAAAAAACACTAAAAAACATGAAAATTAATCAATTATGAATAACAAAGCAAAGCAAACAACTAACAAATGCAGCAGCAACATTGAAAGCAATTAAAACACAACTAACAAGGGCAACATAGAGCCGCATAACATACGATTTGAACATTATATAATTCAAGGAATAAATAATATCATTAATAATGATTTCGCTTTTTAATGTATCAAACAGTGTCATGACGAAGCACAAATATTTATAGTAAAATATATTTTATTATAATTATTATTGCTGCTTTTGGCGACTTTTGCCTTATGGGTTTTTTTAACAGTTTTTATTATATTAAAAGACAGAACAAATCGTCGTCTTATGGGCCAATTTTCTCGAAATGATCACTTAGATAAGTTGCTCAAAAAACTATTATTTAATTTGAGAGATATTTTTGGAGCACATAATGTGTTGTCGAACTTTTGACCCATATCTCTGATAGATAGCACTCGATATTTAATGTCTGTAGACCGCCTTGCTTTCGATGATCAGTAGTCCGCTCTGTTCTGACCCAAATGATTGCTACGTTCAAGTGGCAAACTACAAATCTATCTATCAACATAAGCAACATACACACATAGCTAAAACAACGGATTCTTCTATGCTATTATTGCGTGGCCAGTTCAACGTACAAAGGAAATGGCTCATTGCATGTAATCAGGCGCACTTGTTGCCGCAAAACTAAATTGTATCTCATAGATAACGAAAGCATTTTTCGCAGCATGAAATTCAATTGCAAAATCGCATAAAGAAATTACTGTTCCAATTGCTAACAACAACAACAACAACAACCACTTGTGTTGTCAAGCTAATAAAATAATGTTCATTCTTCTATGGCAACAATCTATTAAATGCAATTCACCACTGGCTACTTTGTGTGTGCGAGAATGTATCTGTGTATCTATATCTTTTGCGCTAAGTGTGCTGGATGTGCGCACATAATGAATCACAATCGTCGTCAGTTAAGCTCGGCTTATCATTAATCAAATTAGCTGCACTCCCATCGGCTAGCTACCTCCAAGCAGCACATGCCCCCAAGCAGCAGTAACAACAAAACACTTGCTGCACAGTGGGTGCTGATGATCAACAACAACATCAACATGAACAGCAACAACAAAAACATCAGCATCAACATCATTAAGCCATGAAAATGTACATAGAAAATGCAACTCACTGTTTTACTAGTTTTCCATCCAAATTGGAGCAGCAAATGAACTCTCCGATCTTAATGTATGTGCATTAAAGCGTATCGCAAAATGATTTGAGTTTGATTCGGTGATTTTTGAGCTACTCTTTGGGTACAAGCATTAATAATTAACGTTTTGTATGCAGGCAATGTGCTTTAAAAAATATAATCCTACTTATTTCTACACTTTGGTTTATTCTAGAAACTATTCTACTTGAATAGGCTAGTTTTGCTCGATCAAAGAAAGAATTCTTTACAATTTTCAACCTAATAAGATCATTGGAAAACCAAGACAAGCTTTAAAAACCTTCATCAACAAATATTTAAATATATATTGCCTTTCAGTATATCTTTATCCTCTGCTACTATTAATTTAAATTAGTTGATTGACTTATTAATATATATATTTCATTTATATTTTTTCCAGTGTTTATATAATATTAATACGCTTTAGGCAAGACACTTGTGACTAATGAATAACAATTTTTAAAAAATGCATATATATTATATTAATATATAGTCACAATTTAAATTGTTTACATCATTTTGAAATGTCATAACAATTTTATATATTCATAAAATATTGATGGTTAGTGTTCCAAGGTTAGCCTCAATCATTTTCTTAATATTAGATAAGTTAATATTAGAAAAGTTAAATTATGTATTCACATATAATATGACTTAATTTAATTTGCATATGCAAAACTCATTTAGCCAATATCTTTCTTAGAATTGCATATTTAATTTGAATTACACTTTCAAGCCACTGTGCACTGTGCCCACATTTCGCAGCAGCCACTGAATTTGTTGGGGAGACAAGCTTTCTGTGTAATTTATCATATGCATTCTATTTCTATGCGGCATTCTCGATGCGCTATATCATATCCATGGCCATCTCCATAATATACCAGCCAGTGCCTTTTAATATACTGTCACAGTGTCAGTTTGTCGCATTGACAATGTTTGTCGGTTGTTTGCTCCTCTGCCTTTTATAATGCATTTATGCTGCAATTTGTTTGAATTAACGCTGGGATCGCGTGGAGCGCGTTTAGCGAGACTCTTCTCGCTTTATTTGGGGCGTGTATCTATGAAATATATCTATGTATCTGTAGCTGTAGCTGTAAATGAGTATGTATCTCTTGTGTATCTCTTGCACTGAAATATGCATTATGCAAGCCAGTTTTTAAGTAAAAGTAGCTCGCTTGCAACACCCATTTTTAATGCTTCCGGGTAAAAGAAAAACAGATCTCTTTGTGTACATAGACCCAAAAAAAAGAAAGAAAGAAAATAACATATATACACATATGCATTTTAGCTGCAACTCTCGTATCTATGTGTGACTTACAGCTTTGCAGCTCTTATCTCGGCTTATCGCCGACCGCATGTAAATATTTGCATCGGTGGCTCTTATAGGTGATTTTTTTTGTATTATTATTATGCGGCTGCGGTTATTATTATGATGTTGTGCCTCACGTTGATAAGGTTCGCTTGAGGCCTGAGACGGTGAGTCTATGCCACCTGTAACAAGCAGCGCTGCACGATCTGTTGAGTTATAGTAAATTGCTGTTGGCAGACAGACATCTCTTGTCTGCTGTTTGCTGGACTGCATTTTCATTTTCAATAGGTTGCTTCTGTTACGGTTTGCGTTTGTTTGTGCCTCCATTTGCCATTTCCCAGGCCCAGGCAGAGGCCCAGCATTCCAAAGATGCTCAGACAGCCGCTGAGGCTGAAGCTGGCGACTTCAACAAGCCCAGCAAATATCCACTTGAACTTGTTGTTCCTTTGATAGATACACTAGTCACTGATTGAAGAAGCATCTTGATTTCAGCAGCAATTTTTATGCTCAACATAAAAATGTACACAACGCGATTAAAGGAAATTTTACATGAGCTCATAAAAATACTTAATATTTTATCCATAAAACAAAAACCACTTTTGTAGAGTAGTTGTTAGAAGAATGGTGTTTTTATTCCGCTCGTAGCATACTTATATCTATCTATCTTATATCTATCTAAAGTATTTGCTACTAAAAGTATTTTCCTTATTTATGGTATGCAATTTAAGTCATCCTTTTACTTCCGTTTCCTGTTGTTTTCAGAAACCATAATAAATATTTTTCTTGGTCTATTTTCTCTTAGTCAGTTCCTGCCTTTCTTTTTAATTGCAATCGCAAAGAATTTCTATTCGATAGATAGCTTTACAAATGCATTCTAAAGTTTACTCACCTCGAGCCAGTGTCCATTTTGGCTGAAGCTGCTCTCAATAAAGGGCAATCCCATATTCCCCCCAACCAAACCAATACATTCCTGGAGCAGCTTGCTTTTGTCCCCCGGAACCTGTCATGTTTACCTATACTCAAACAGAACAGTGCAAATAGCAACTGTGGCTGGCAAACACCTCTCTTACTTTGTGGAGAGAAAATCTCGATACAAGAATCTCGTTCCATTGATGGACGTTGCCCAGAGCAACGAAAATGTGCACAAGTAAACCTAAATAATGTAAAGGGGGTATGATGTTCGACTCGAGACTTTCGCCATGGAGCTAAGAAAAGATTTGAGGTAGTCAATAATAATTTTAACTCTCACTTAAAATGTGATTAAAGAAGCTCTGTTAAATATGTTTAATGGCCGACGAAATGTACGCTAATTATGCAAATTGGGCAACAACAAAAATACAACAACCAAATAAAAATAAACAAAAAAACTTCAAGCTTTTTTTTATGGTATTATTTGAAACAAGTATGCGCCTCCAGGCACCGTTGAGTCTGGCACCGGATCGAATCACTCGGCGGCGAGGTGTCGAAATGGTAGCCAAAGCGTGCCAAAGCCAAGTTGTGTATTGATATTGAGGTCTTGCCACAGTTAGCGAGGCGCAGTTATAACAATTCTAACGCTTTGTATCTTGTATCTGATAGATACATTTGCGCTCAGCCAGTGGGTCAATTCTCTATGCTCTACTCTCGGCGGCAATCAATTTGCTACCAGCTGCTGTTAGCCTACAGTTCTGTACACTGACAAAAAAATATAAAAAGATTTCTATATTCCGAGTGGTTTTTATATTTACATATATAAATAGTGGAGGACAACAATAACTTGTAGTAATCTCAAGCAAATTAAAGCTTCCATAAGTTAAGAAATACAGCACTGATTTCATCAACGGGTTTTCTCTGAGTGTATGAGATTCGTTCTAGCATTCAAAAGTCTTCGCTTCGACTTCGACTTCACTTGGGCTTGCAACTCACGTAGCTCGTCCCGCTACGAGTCTTTAGTGTCTGAGTCTGAGTCATATTGTGGTCACAATAATAATCAGCATTTCTCTACTTACTTTCTGCTTTCTATGTACTATGCCGAGTACACAGTCAACTCACTCGACTTGCTGCTTGTTGCGTTTATTATATTTTTTAATTAATTTTTAATATACTCGTGCACATTTCATTGACTTGTGAGTAGAGCTTGGATTGGCTGCCTGTCAGTTGGCCCAACTGGCATTCTCAACAGAGCAACGCATTCATTATTCGTTTTGCTTTTCTTTTTATTTATTTATTTTTTTTGGCCGCGAGGGGGTGGCGATGGGCGAAGCTAGTTTTGCCTGTGTATAAGCCGGTGGCACGCCCCTTTGTGGAATGTGTGACCACAGCTTGTATCGACAAAGTTGCCTTTGTCCAATTTGTTGTCTGGTCATCATCAAATTTATATTTTCAGACATGTTCACAGTACAGTGGGCCTTTTAGTTTGGCCTAATGTTTCTTAACGGACAAGCAAAACTGTAGTATTCTATATGAAATCTTCTCTAGTATTCCATCTAAAATTGTATGTAGTATATTATCAAAAGAATCAAGTCACAGCTCCACTGTGCGTCGCTAAAACTTTGTTGCAAATTAAATTATTTTGCTCGGCTATACGAATAAATACATATATGTGTACCGTATATATATATATATATGGATGCAAGTATGTAGCATAAATTGTTACATTAAATTGTTATGTTGCTCATGTTGCTGCTGCCCCGCCTGGGGGCGTAAGCGATTTGTCTTTGGTTCATTTTGTTTTTTTTGTTGTTTTTTGTTTTTTTGAGGTGCCTCTTAAGTCAAAGTACCGCTAAGGCCGCCTCAGATGCCAGCCCACAGTGTGCTTGACTGACCACATGCCAAGCCCGAATCATTTGGCCCATATATTTTTGGCAGTGTGCGGGCCAAGAAAGCACAAGAAGAATGCAGACCACTTTTCTGATCGGAGGCTTGTAATAAAGTAATTAAAGTCATGACACTGGATGATTTTTTATGGCCAAAGATTAATTGGCTATGGCATTGCAGTGGCGGAGGGAGCTCAGTTGGAGGAGTAAGAGTATCATTAAAACAAAAAAAACCGCACAAACAATAAAAATTTGCTTTTAATTCGTTTTTCACATGAGATCTTTGAATGTGCAGCATTCGCTGGCTAATAAGCAGTATCAATTTTCACTCAATTTAATGTAAGGTTTTTAATTCACTTAATTTCGGTTCCAGACGAAAGCCCAACAAAGATGCTCGTTTGATGTGTTACATTTATTTGTTTTCGTATTTATTGCAATTGTTATTGCTTCTCATCGTCTGCGGTTTTGTTTTTTTTTTTTTTGTTGTTACTGAATGTGGTTAAATGTTTTACTTTCGCTCTTGTTGTTGTTTTAATTGCTCAAGTTAATGGTAATGATGATAACGATAATGGTTATTTATGTTCCACGCACGCATTCAAACCTTACCCACTTGTCTATCTTAGTTAGCAACTAATGGTCACGTTAATGTTACCACAAAGACAAAAAACACAAACCGTGTGAACTTCATTACAAAACTGGACAAGTTCACGTGTCGCAAACCCAACTTGACCGACCAGCTGTAAACATACATTTGCTTTTGCATGGCCTTCACTTTTGAGTGACCAGAGAAAAATATCATTTTACCAGCCAGTTGTAGATTCTCTTTTTGCCAGGTGTGACAACGGACGATGTCAAGTTCAACCGTTAAAGTTGTTTGGCTAGGATTATTTATATGTGTCACCTTAAAAAAGAAACGAAGAAAAAATGTATTTATTACTAATTTATCGAAAAAAAATAAAAATGTAAAATAAATATTAAAAGTAAATGTAAAATGAAAGTTACAAATTAAATTATATAAAAATTGAGAGTGAGTAGCTTAATATTTAAAAAAATATTAATATTTTATCATTATTTGGAGATCTCTTTTTGTAATTTAAATATGTATCTCTCCAGGTCAAGCGTCTTTTTTTTATTTTTTATTTTATTATTATATTTGTATTTTATATTTATAATATATAAATGTAGAATGGTCCAATATATATTGCAAGGACAAGGAAACCCCAAATTTAACCATCCTCCTTATATGAGCTGTGCGCCTACGTATATTAACCAATATTTCAAATATTGCCAATGTCAGTTTTCCGCATAAAATTGGTTCACCTGTGAGCAACTTTTCAGTTGTTCCAGAAATTAGTCGCACATTTAATTGCAATGCTGACCATTGGTATTTTTCCGTTCCTTCTTTCACCACACCGGCAATTTGAACTGTCAGCGCATTTAAAAGTTAAAAAAAACATTTTCTGCAAAAAAAAAAAGAAAAATAATAAGAAAAAAAATTGTTTAAACTTACACAAAAAGAGCTTCGCTTTGCTCAGTTAGTAGCTGCTGTTGTTTTAGCCACGAAAATTGGGTCAGCAGAATGATGACAAGGAAATGTGTTAATGATACCGAGTGGCGTAATTAACAAGAAATTGTTGTGCTCTTTACGTTTTAAATGGATGCCGCATACCAAAAACGGTAGTTATATATACATACATGATGATATGACAATTTCCGAGGATCGAAAAACTGGACAGGAAATTGCGTGAATGCTTCAACGTGAATTGAAGCCACATCGCTATCGCCCCATTTACTTGCAGATCGCTGAGTGCGTGACCAGTTCACGATATAATACATCAAATTTAGCTATATAACATTATTACCTTCATCATTTAAATTAATAGTGCACTTCAGTTTGATTGGTTTGTTTATCATAGCCTTAAAATTGGCTTGACGGGTTGGGTAAAAGCTTTTCACAGCCATTTCAAAATTTTAGTGTTCTTCAAAAGCAATGTGCTGCAATTTAATACTGCCTTTGGCAAAGTAATTTCAAAATAATACCATGAATGCCTCATATATTGTTTTATGCAATTTGTTGCCAGTAAACGCATGCATATAGATACATAAACATCTATTAATGAAGTCTTCCGCATGTGCATATGTATTTCATTTTACTGCAAGAAAAACGGAACGATGTTTTTACCTATTACCCGGAAAACTGAAGGTTAAATTCACATAACGCAGTGCAATTGTTTGTGTATTTTGTGTTAGCTGCAGTTGGAGTTTTCACAACGCTTTTTCCATTTCCCATACCAAAAACTGTTAACCGTAAACAAAACAAACGGCGTCATTGCCAAGTGCGAAAAATTAGCGCAAAAACAAAACGAAAAAAAAAAAATAAACAGAAAAAACAATAGAAGCAGAAAAAATTAAAGCACCATGAAAAGAAATGCCGCTGTAAAAGATATTCACACCATGAATCGCATCGAAAAAGATGCCGCCATATAACAGCAAAATCGTCAGAGTTAATTATGTGCATTTAATGTATTAATTAATGACGTTTCTATCGATCGAGAGAGACGCTTTGCTGCCAGGCAGTGAAAGTTGTAAGCATTTAACAGCAATCCCAATCGCAATCGCAATCGAAAGAGAAATACGCGTAATACTCATGAATTAAATCAATCTTAATATGAAGTCGTTAAGTGGATAACCTACAAACTTGTTGTGCGTGCTGTGCGACCACTCGAACCTGAGTGTGTGTGCGTGCTGTGTGTGTGTGTGTGTTCCTGTGTGTGGGCATTCCTAAGTATCTATACTTAACTCACACGATGTAGGTGCATATTTATTTTGCAAAGATGCGCAGGTGAAATTTTTTGTAGCGGCATCTATCAATGAAAGTGCGAATGAGAGTTGTATTCGAAAACCATTAGAAGTCGTGGGAAGTTTTAGCTGCTTGTTTACCTTATATGAACTAAAGTGATCTTTAGCTGATCCCAATTGCTTTAATTGCTTTAATTTCGATTTGAGCAAGTCAGAATACTTAGAAAACTTAACTTACAACTGCAGTTGAACTTTTTTGTATCATTGTGCAGGAGAAGAAGACTTCAAAGTCCTGGTTCTCTCTTCTTTTACAGGCAGCTCTCCTTGCTGGCTGGCAATCGACATAACCTAACCTACAATAGAATAAGTTTACATGAAACAATGAGTGGTATTAACACAAATTGCTTCCTTATCTTTTTTGCTTTTTTTTGAATACATACATTTAAACAACCAACTTATCACGGTCAGCAACTAATTTAAATTTATGTTTTATTAATACACACAGGCCAAACCACAAATCAACATTTTGCTACACGACAGAAAAAAACTTAAAAATTATGCAAGCCACAAATGAAACTGTAACTAAATCGGTTGTGGCAAAAATAAAAGAAGATATATTTATATTAGTTTCTCTATTGGATATATTTTGAATTTAAATAGCGCAGCGCCAAGTTGAAGTTGGTTGAACTTTTACCATATGAGTTTACATAATTCGCGAACATAGTGCAAAATTTCTACTTATGGCTCGCAACATTTTTAATGACAACTCTTTATGGGCCAGTAAAGCTGCACTTGGTAGACAGCTATTTTTTTTTTTAGCTGGCAGTTTCGCTTTGCGCGAACTCCAAATTTCAATTTCAAATTTCATACTTTCGCTTTCGTAAGACCGACAGAGAGGCCGATACAGTCTGCAGTTTGGCATCTCAAAGATTTGCAATCAAAATTTCTAACAGACAGTTACAACATTTTTTTCATATTTCTGCGTCTTTATCTCTATCTTTAATTTTTTTTTTCCGTCTGTGATTGTTGCACATAGCCAATTAGCAGTCGAAGCGCCAATATACACAAATAATAAATCTACAACTAATAAAAATAATACAAATATGCAATGCCGATAGAAATAACTACAATAACCGCAGCTTGTTGCATGTGTGCTAATGTTGTTGGTAATGCAACCGGTTGCTGCCCAGCCGAAAAATCAACGAAATCAACAACAAAACTGCAAAAGAAGAAAAAAATAAAAAAATAAAAATAAAAAACAGCAGCAGCAGCGACGACTTTCCATTTTCAAATGTTTTTTGCTGCAGCCTTCAAGCGGTGCGTCGCGCCGGCAACTGCAACATCGACAACAACATCAACATCAACATCAACAGCAACAGCAACAACTGCAGCAGCAGCGACATCGACAACTTTTCATTTCGTTTTTCACGCGGCGCATGGCAAAAAAAAAGAAAAATAATAAAAAATGACGCGACCAAAAACTGCAAACCCAGCAACGATTTTTAATAGTCACGTTGCGGATACTTCAGCTTCGTCTTTCAGCTTGTTACTAATGCTACAAAGCTTGAGCTCTGCAGAGTTGTAGTATGCAATTATTAATAAATAAAAGTGTTTGTTTAAAGTTTTAATAGTTGTATTTGGGAAAAGTTAAAAGGTGTTTTTTTTACTATTTATATTTTTATTTTCTCTCCTCTCGTTGTTAAAGACTTTAAATTACATGTTGTTCAATTATATTATTATTGTCTTATCGGTATGTATAATTTAAATCAATTTAATACACTAATTTACTAAACAAATTTTAGTTTAGTGATTGAATAATCGTTTGATTAAAACTATTTTCAATGGGAAAGAACAGACTTAGAATTCTCACCGCTCTCTTATCAGGACACTGTAGACTGAGAAGTTACCTAGATAAACTAGGTATAATCTGTACGGGAATGTCGATTTTCGACAACGAGAATGAATCTTCAAAGCACATAATGGTAGATTGAACATATATTCTTGCTAAGAAAACAAACTTATTTAAATTATATATAAATTGAATTTCTTAACTAAATCATCAATCATCATCCCGCAGCCTTAAATTCGTCCCATTGGTAGTGTATATGAGCAGCGACCTTCTTGTGCCACACTAAATGTTAACTTGGCCATTTTGGCCAACTGAAAACTGAAACTGCTAGCAATGTCTGCGCGCTGTCTACGCAGCCCCGCAGTCCTGCCTCCCGCTGCCCCACAGCAGCCGTTGGAGTCACAGGCCGAAGACCCTCTTTTTTACCGCGTCCACTTGTGCATCACAGTTAAAGTTGGTAGTTGCAGCCATGCGGCAAGTGCACCAATGTTGACAATTTTTTAGTTTCTGTTTGTTGGTGTTGTTGCTGTTGTTGTTGCTGCTGTTGTTGCTGTTGTTGTTGCTGCTGTTGTTGCTGCTGTTGTTGCTGTTATTGACCGGTCTTTTTCCATTTGCACAAGAGACCGGGCCATGGTTATTAGTGGGCGCAATATAACCACTTTGTTGTTGCTGTTGTTGTTGTTGTTGCTGTATTTGGACTCTCAAACTGTCGACGCTTTTGCTTTTCATACATCCACAGCAGCAATAATTGCTCAATGCCTTTTCGGGGGCCTGTGGTAGCCAGCGGAAGCGTTTGTTAATTGCAACTTGCACTTGCCGCAATCATAAATGGAAAAGCTTATCTATTTTTTCCTTTTCAATTTTGATGTGTTTGTCAGGTTTTCTGTGCAGTTGTTAAAAGATTCGACTACTCTTCGATTTGTGGCAAAGTGCGTAAGTAAGCTTTTGAGCAGCGGTAAACGGAAGCCGCAAAGAGTAAACAACTGAGTAAAGCAAACAGAATGATGACTCAAGCATAAACATTCTATGGACGCATACTACAGCCTGGTGGCAAGTTGAACCAAGTTGGGGGCATAGTCGTCGTCGTCATCGTCATCGTCAGCGTCGCCTTTTGCCGGGCCTTTGATTATGAATCGAAAACGTGAATCGTGAATGTACTTCCGTTGAATTAAAAATGACGACGAAGTCAGCTCAATAGTGGAAATGGAACTTAAGACCCGGTTGAGCTAAACGTCTACAGACATTAATATCTAACGCTCATATTGTTTAGTTTTTCTACAAGGATGTTTAATTTGTAATTGCAGCGGAAGCTCTTAAAACGCTTGAAGCATCAAAAATGCTTGGATTGTTTAAAATGCTCACTGAGGCAGATTCGAGGTTCCGGGTTCGCTTTTAACCCTTTACTGAAACTTAACAATAAAACACATATAGAAATCAGCTTGGAAATTACTACAAAATGAATTTTGTTAAATTCTTCCATACATATTTGAAAAGTTAAAAGAAAATAGATATATATATATATATCAATGTATATTTCAGTGTTCTAAAATGCCTTACCTGCTAATTATAGACTTTAAAGATTTCCACAGTCTTTTAGGTTTTAAGAAATGGTTTTAAAAATCTGCTAATTTGATTAACAACATACATGCCCCAAAAAAATCGATTAATGATTACACTCGAAATAGGTTCTGGCTCAAAGCATTCTAACAATATAAACGAGGTCGTGTTAACACTTTTAATGAGTTGTATTACTCAAAGCAAATGGCATCGCTTACTTACATTCTAAACGAATCTATCCTAATCATTTATCATGATCTTGACACGTGCCACAACGAATGAATAATTATATTGAAAATTGGAAAATTCTCAGAAAATAGCTGCAAGCACTCTTTTGGCCTGCCCCAATGCAGTTTCTTGACCCTTTTCTTTGGGGCCATTAACATGCACAATAACATTAACCAATTAACAGTTAACATTAAGAGCAGCAAGTGCAAACGAATGTTGTTGCTGACAGTCTGTCGGAGAAGCTGACGCCCTTAAAGTTGTCAACGTCATCAAAGCAACGCTAAGCTGGCTAATGTTATTTTTTGTTGCTGTTGGCCACCTTTTTACCGTTTGTAAACTGTCATATTTATAGGCTGTATGTGTGTGTGTGTGTGAGCCACAGTTAATTTGTTATTATTTTGACATTAATTTGTTGATGATTTTTGAATGAGCTTCGCTGCGGGCCCTGAATAATTTGTTACTGTTATTAGTTTGATTTACATACAGCGATGGCACCGAGAGACTGCTGCCCACAGGCAGAATATGAGATTAGCCTACAGCAAAGCAATGGTTGTCTTTAAGAGAATATATCTGACACAAAATTGTGGCTGAAATACTCAATTATTGTGGAATAGACAAGTGTACTTAATTAGAAAATCGTGAGTTTCTATATATAACTGGAATGTACTTTGATACTAGTTCTGCGCTGTAACGGATAAATAGCTTACTTTCGAATCTTACAGTTAACTATTTAAATTTATTTTCGCATAGATTTTATTAACATTCTTTTTTATATAATCTTGACTAGGAAAAGGTTAGCAAATCGATTTTATTCTTTCACAAATTTATGGCTGTAAAACTGCTGAGAATTTATCTAAGTTGCTACCTAATTTAAATATAGCTGGAGTAACGGCATAATTATTTACTTTCGAATCTTACAAATACCACTTCAATTTTATTTTCGCATAGATTTTTAATAATGACTAGGAAAAGCTTCGAAAATCGATGTTTTTACACAACTCAAATCAAATTAAACCAGAATTACTCCGGAGATTTTTGCATTTCGCTTTTGGGACGACATGTGCACATAAATCAGTTGAAACTTCATTAACACAACTGCCAAAATCTATGAATATAAATCTAAATGCAGCGCCGCCTAATAGCAAAAGTCCGCCAACTTGCTCGCTCCTCTGGAGTATTCCTCTGCAGAGCTGCTCCTGGCAATGCCAGCTACGTGACGACCTCATGTGCTGAAAATTATAGCAAAGAAAAACAAAAAGAAAAAAAGTGCAACAACGGCAACTTGGCAGCTTGGTAACTTGCAACTTGGCAACTTGCAACAACCGGCAGCCAGCGAAATAAATAACTCAATTTAGGAAAAAGTGTTAACTTGAAATTTGCCAATAAATCAATGGATTCTGGCGGGCAGGCAACTTGTGATTAGCAGCAACCCAAAACCTGCCGATTGCTTATCTACCACAAACTCTTCGAACTAAACCCCTCCCATTCTCTCTCCACTCAGTGCGAGGTAATTTTCGAAAAGCGGAAGACTTTTCAATAAGCTTTAAGCATGCCAGTAAAAAAAAAATAAATAAAAACTATAAGAAAAAAAGACACGAACTGCGAGATTGGGCAGCCGTCAGTTCGCCTGACAGGCAATAAACTTTGCGATATTTTTTATTTTTTTGGGTGCCGTTTTCGTGTCTTTTATACCCTGTAACCATTTGGCAACCGAGTGAGTAAAATGGCGACTCTACAAAAAGCGAAAGGCCCCCAATTTTGAAATGTAGTTAATTTGTTGTTGTTACGAAACTTTCACAAATCGATAAATATCGATATTGTCGATTTAAAGTTGTGTACAGGGTAAACACTAGTCGTGCATTGAGAGAGCTTGTTTTCTTTGTGGCCCGAAGCGTTAAGCGTTGCTGTTGTTGTTGTACTTGTCATACTTTGAGTTGGCCTTTTTTGCATTGCTGCCAAAATAATTTGGCTCACTTCACGCCTGTCAGACGGGAAGCTGCTTAGATCTTTATCTTGATCGCTTATGATTTTCAAATAAACTTCAATCAACGTTTAATTGAAATTAATTTGTTTGTCGTTCTTGTGTCTGTCAGCAGATATCAAACTTTTCAAGTGTCAGGTTATTTTAATTTGAATATATACTTATAAATATTTTTTTGTGCCTCGGGTTACAAAACCTTTTGCAGATGTGCCTTAAACTCATATATACTATTTCCAACACAGATTCTGTTGCGGTTTCTGGTTCTGGTAACTTGGCGCTACTACCAGCCAGAGTGTGCCAATATATGTATATATATATATATATATATATATATATAGTAAGTATATGTGCATATATAAGTTTAAATCCAACCGGTTCTGCGGTTTCTTGGCCCGATATTATTATGCTGTAACCGGTTTGTGTGGAGTTGTTTTTTTTAACTTTTTTTTTAATTTAATACTGATTTTTTTTGTGTATTTTGTGAAATATTTGGTTTGCATTTTAAGCGCATTTGACACAGAACCGAAAGAGTCTGGTTCAAAGGTTTGCTCCCTCAGGTTCATCTGGACAGCTACATTAACTGTAAACTGATTTAAGCTGTTATCCTCTGTATTTTTTTATTACTTTTTTTTTTGGCATAACCAAAAATTGGAACGGTTTTTCGATTCGGTCGATTTTTGTTGGGATTACATGATTTGGAATATGTAGAACGACTTTGAGTGACGCGCTGCTATTGTCTTTGGTTTGTTTGGCAGGTGTTTGATAGTCATTAGCATCTATAATGTAAATCGCTCTATTCTAGCTAGATAAAACAAACTATGCAAACTTACATGTCGTTGATTTGTTGTTATGCAAATTAAGGTAATGCTTGAGTTTTGTATTGTTAAAAGATAAAAGAATATGTAAATTTTCTCAACTTAAGAATTGATCGAATGCAAATTGGATTGCATTAATATATGAAAGAAATGATAATGTAGACGTCACTGTCCTTGTACTACAGTTATTAATTACTTTAGTGTTAGTTCTGTTTGGTTATCTAATATGTATTCAAATCATCAATAATCAATTCGATTTATTACTATGCTTTCAGCCACTTCAAATATCGGTAAAAAGGCCAACCCACTTAAGCGGTAAGTTGAACAATAAACAGTTGCTAATAAACACAAACACTTAACTATTGATGACTGTTTACCAAGCAATTAACATCGCTCTTAAGACCAATTGTCTATGCTAATATTGTTGTCACTCAATCGCAAAAACCCATTTGAATATTGATGGCTTAAATACTCAGCTGAATGTTTGAACACAAATTTTCCGGCCATTTCATTGAACAATTTCCGTCTTCCGCAACAGTACGAAAACTCGGGAAAATTGGCTAAAAACATGATCATTATTAATCGCTTGATTCGATGGACAATAAATTGATGGCTGAATCGATTTTGAGCGGAAATATTCAAATGAAGTTTTTGCTTTAGATTTTTAACGACTTAAGCCATAAAACATATTTCATGCTCCAGTTATAACAAAATCATATTATCAATGTTTTCCACTTTGATTATAATAGTCAATGCTTTGGGACAGCAAAAGTGACTTTCCAAACAATTAGCTCACCTCTTTCCCCTCTCTCTCTTTCTCAATCAGTCTTTCTCTTAGGCAGCTGTTCTGTGTGTGTTTTTCCCCCTTTTCCCAGCATTATTTGTGGTCTTGCTTAAATGCACAAACGTGTTGGTTATTAAAAGAAAAGTTGACAAATGACGAAAAACAAAAAACAAAACTGCAGAAAATAGCATTTACCTTGTGAACATGAAAAGCAGCGGGGAAATTGTTGCTGCTATTGTTGTTGTGTAAACCAAAAAGTGAAAATCTTTGGAAATTAAATTGTAGCAAAAAAAAAAGTTATGAAAAATTAAATGAAATCATTAGCGTTTTTCTAAGCAAATCATGCCTGAAATAGGCGTGAAGAGAAATCTTTGGAAAATGGCTTTGAGGTTAAAAGTGATGAAGAAAACGATTTGATCGTTAATAGAGCATGTCCTTTGAGGTAATTAGGCAAAAACTAATAAAAGGCGACTATTAGAAGATACTTTTAGGGTTCACAGAATAATTTAGTTACTGTAAAAAATATAGAGATTTTTGTAGCCAAATAAACAACAAATTTTGTGGCAATCATGATTTTATTGCTTGTCACTTTCAATTACAACGTCATTTTAAGAGAAGTTGATGAATCATTAATTTATATACAGATCTTTTTCATCTTTGTTCGTCCTACAAAAACTTTCATCATAGTCATTTCTCAAAAAACATTGCTTAGAATCGTTTCTCTTAGAGTTCCTCCGTTTTTTTGTGTCATTCTAACATAATCATTATTATTATTATTATTATTATTATTATTACCCATTTATCTTACTTTTGCTTCTGGCGGCCCCAGTTCCATTTTCCTTTATCATATTTGTTGGTGTTGCTACCATTTGCTAAAATAAAAAAACTTGGCAGCTTTTTCAAGTTCTCCGAAATTTTCATTGTTTACAAAACAGTTTCTTTGCCATTTGCTTTGTTCAATTCTTTTTGTGCACAACGGTTGTTGCTTTTTTTCCTTTATTATTTATCTTTTTGTGTTGTCAACACAATTAAAGCAAATTGCCAATAGTTGCTGCTTGTCTTCGACTTCTTCTTCCTCATCTACGTCTCCGCAACACCTTTTATTTTGTTGTGGCTTATTTTTTCTTCAATAGATACAAAATGTTTAACAGTAGTTTTGACATTAAAAGGCAAACCAAACAATGGGCCCACAAACTGTGCAACAAAAGCACCCAAAATAAACACAACACTAAATTCAGAAATTCATAAATAATTTGGAATAGTTTTCAGGGGTTTTTTTTTTGTATTTATAGAGTTTATTATTATTGTGTTTAGTGCGTGGCCCGCAGCGTTATTGAAAAATGCTAATCCCAATTCTATTTCGAAAGGCTGTCCAAGCTGAATTTATAGTTCACGATGGTCAAAGCTTTTAGTAGGCGTCACCGCCTTCGTCTATTGTGATTGTGATTGTGATTGGGATTGGAATTGTGTAAGCAACTAGTGTTATATGATCATTTGGAAATGTTCTAGTTGACTTTCACACACTCATCAATTTCAAATGGAGTACGGTGAGCACTTTCTAAGCACGACTCGTAAATACACAAATCATTGTGCTGCACTCAGAGAAAACATGTAGATATAATGTGTTTTTCTTTTTACAAATAATTTCTAAATCTACTGAATAAAAAAAAAATAAGAATACTGTTGTCGAGTGAACTCGCGTACAAGTTACACTGAGCACAGTTTTATTGCCAAATTTCCATTTAAAAATCTTTGGCTAACGCATTTATAACTTGGGTATTTTTTATATACAATATATGTATTATTTCAGTTGAACGACTCGACTGTTCATCCTTATCAAGAATATGTATAGCTTGTGGGATCGGAGTTGCTTCCTTTTACCTTCTATTCTATGTATTTCTACGTTGCAAATCTACTTTCTGCTTGTTATTTGTCTCTTTCAAAACCTTCAGACTTCAGACATTGTAATTTATTTTCTGAAAATACTGCAGTTTTGCGTGTACTTCAAAACAAATCTGTATATCTGTTTTTATTTTTTCGAGTGTAGTGGCTGAATCAGACGAATACGTATACGAATACAGAATGCGCCACGTTTGCGTTTTCGAAAACCAAATGGCTTTAATTAACAATTTATGTGCAGGCCGGTGTTTAGTTATTATTATGTTTCTACCGACAAGAGGCTTCTTAATGCTGTGGGGCAGATCCGGAGATCCGAAGCGTGAGCCCTCAATTTGATGCATCATCATCGACGTTGTTGGCTACCAGAATTCCCGTCTAAGCTCCATAATCGCTAGCTACTGTTGCCTGTTGCCTGTTGCCTGTTTCTTCTTCTTTTTTATCGCTTGCTTCTGTTGTCAACCTTGCCGCTTCTCGTCGTGTATGTGTATGTGTATGTGTGTGTGCGTGTTGCACATACGTGTATTCTGACCAGTCATGCTTAATTATTGTGATTATCGATGTTTTATGCTCTATAATTGCCGTTGGCGGCCGTGACTTGGCCTTTTGGGGCGTCACCAGGCAGACAGCCAAGCAGATAGGCAGACAGGCAGACAGGCCGACAGACAGCAATGTTCCAGCCCCAAAAACTAGGTCTCAAGTCTTAATTGATTTAATTCTTCAACTTAGTTAAGTAAAGTCTGATTCTCATTTGGTTTAGCCAAGAATTACCCCTTCCGCCGCTGAGCGAATGTTTTGAAGACATTGCTCTGCTTAGTTGTTGTTACACATTAGTTATGCAATTGCTCACGGCCATTTTAATGAATATCTCTTAGTCGGCTAGCTAAGTGTCAGCTTAACACAGGCCACATTCGCCGCAATTCGCCAACAACACAAATAACAACAACAACAACAGAAACAACATCGACAACAACAATAATCGAGCAGCAAACGAAGCAAACAGTGGTTGCACAGTGGTTGATTTAAGTGAGAATAATCTATTCAAATTGACTGGTTTCATTTTCATAATATACCCAATATACAACTACTCAGAAGAAGAAGAAGAAATTTCTAATTATTATTGTTAAGCTTTAAACGAAGTCGTTGTTAAAATACCGTGTAAGTTTCTTGCTAGATCTTTTTAAATTTGTGTTTAATGGAATTATTTAACCATCGAATTAGTAATAATAATACTTAATTTTGGAATGAAATGGTGAAAGTAAAATTAAATATTGAAAATTCTGCATATTTGCTACCACTGTGCACTGTGACGCAAACCAAGAAGTCAGGCAGTCGCTTGGCGGTTTAGTCGACAAACATCTAGCTGGCCCAGCTCACCCCAATGGGTCCGTTCACGTCCCGACGTCCATTCAAGTGTCCAGGCAGGCGTGCATTTAAATTTATTATATAAGCCACAAGTATCTGGCCACAGCTAGAGAGTGCCACACAGTCGCAGCGCTGAAGCGTTGCAGCGTCGCAGCCTCTTTGTGGCAGCAATCTTTTCAAAATCTGGCGTACTCATCAACAACATTTCAAAGTGTACGTACATCAAAGTGGATGCCTGGGCAGACCAGGCTAACTCTAACACGGCTTTGAACATGAAGGTGTATCGCATCAAATCGCAAAAACTATCTAAACAGGAAATCCAGCAACAACTACAACAGCAGCAGCCACAGCAACACCAACAACAACAACAACAAATTTGCGGCGGTGGCGGCGGCGGCGTTGAGAGAAAATTAAAACAAAACGTTGTCGTCTGTGGCAGCCGCCAACTAAGCTACTACCTCTGCTGATCCTGTCCAGTTGTTGTTGTTGTTGGTGTTGTTGTCGTTGCTGTTGCTGTTGCTTAAGTAGTTGTTGTTGCTCCTCTTTTTGTGTTACTGCTGTTGTTGCTGTTGCTGCTGATGTTGCTACTGTGTTGCTGTCGCTACTGTCTGCAGTTTTGTTGCCTTAACACTTTGCACAAATATTATTACTTGTATATATTATGCTTGTTGTTGTTGTTGTTGTTGCTGTTGCTGCTGTTGCTATTGCTACTGCTGTTGCCTTTGGGCCATAACATCAACATCAACAACAACAACAGCAACAGCAACAACTTTGATGGATTGCACGTCTGTCGTGAGCAACTCAAACCTGCAGTGGCTGTGGAAATGGCAGCAGCTACTTTTTTTTTTGGGTCTACCTTTTTGGGCGTGCTTCCAACCTGTGGCAAACTGAAGCAGACAAAACACACATATTTTTGATCGCTTAGCTCGTTTTGAAGGTCAAATCGTAGCGTTTGAAATGTGCAGCCAGTTAGCCAGACAGACCACCAAAAAAAGACTGGGAGACAAGTACACTTTGAAAAGTTTTGTAAACTTACAAAATTATTGTATGTGATTATATACACCTCCTAGTGCACAATATATATTTTTGAAAATCAAGAAACTTAAATTATCTTCTTTAAAATATGTATATAATATGTAGTATATATTTATATATTGTCCTGGAGCTAATAAAAAAACGTATTTATGCTATATATCTTCAAAAAGTAAACAAATATTCACTACACTTATATTCAACCTGAAACTTCGAATATCGCCCTGAATACTAGAAAAAATTATATGATTTTTTTTAAATAATTGTAAATATGCAAAAATAAATTTCCATAAATAGATAAGGATCTTTTGCCGAGTGTATAGGCTTACTTCAAACGCAGCTGCTCATTAACAAACGGAGTATTATAATTTTTTTTCGTTGCTTTTGGCGCATAAGTCAGATGTTAGCCGGATAGGCCAAAATCATCTATTTAATTTTTCTTACATTTTACATTTTTATGGGCACACATTAAAAGCAGTTGAGTGCCTGCGCACTTTGTGTAAGGGGTCTTTTGTTTCAGCTCTTTGGGGTCTGCATAATGCCGAAATCGAAATAAATGTTATAGAGGCTGAGCTCATATTGTTCAACGCTCACGTGCAACGATCGTAAGCAATTTTGGATTGCGTGTTTATGGTGCATGATGTCAGTCTCTGAAAATGGCTGCCCCCGCTTGTAGCTGCAACAGTTTGTTTTTTGGGTGCGACAAACAAAGCTCACCGATAGTAAAGATGACCCAAAAAAAAAAGAAGTGATGTGAAGAGGTTGTCAAGACGTTGTTGGCTTATTGGCATTGAGCGATGCTGATCAGGGGCACACTTTCAGACAGTTTTCAAAAAAGGCCTAAAAACGAAAGACTTAGGCAACGAACTTGAACATAAAATTGATAGCATATTTACCAAGAAAATTAACATCACGTATAAGAATCATAAAAGTCACGCCGAATACCAATAATTACAACAACAAAAACAACAAAGTGATCTAAGGCAACTGCAGCTGCAACTGATTCATTAACATTTGTATGCCAAAGAGCTGTACAAATAAATCCAGACACAATTATAATACTACCCAACAATTATCGTCGAAGCGACTAACAATGCTTAAGTTGAACTGAAAAAATGTTGTCCAAAGATAAAGTAAGAATTACAACGACAGCAGCAGCTACAAAAATCTTTATATATTACTGACCAAGAAAGCCAAGTGAGTTGGACTAGAAGATACTCTATAATCAGAGTTTAAGTCTTCCAATATTAATTGGTTCTCGCATATGTGTTATCAGTTCTTTATAAGTAAATTTAATTTGATCTTTAAAAAGTTCTCTTGAGAAATAGAATTATACATAATATATGTTAAAGTAAGGCTCAAAACACACTGCAGCCATTACTTTGTCAAAGGCGAACCTATTTATAAATACATAAATTCTACATTAAGAGTTTAGAAACAAGATTTTTTCCATAGCTTTTCATAGCTAACTGTTTGCATGAAATAATTGAAACTGTCTACTTTCGACTGTTATTCTACTCTAATATATATTTTTATATAGGGTATAATAAGAAACTGCATATTAAGAGCTGCATGTGCGACAGGTGCACAGCGGCAAAAACAACAGCATAAATATAATAACAATGCACAAGCAGCAACAAGTCTCAAATAATCACAATAATTTTAAGCTCAAATGGAGAAACGAAATGTGAGCGAAAAGTGGCACAAACGGAAATCAGCAACAGCAACAACAACAAGAACAAGAACAGCAACAAGCAACAAAGTCAATTGCAAACACATAAAGAGAAGCAGATGAAGAGAATGTTTGACAAGCCAAGCTGAGCAAACAGTGGTACAAAATGCATTTTAATTAAATGCATATTTAGGGGCACAATAGATCGAGTAGATGGCAGTGCAGGTATCCCAATAATAATAATAAATGCATATTTAATGTAAACTTTAGTTTTCACTTTGAGAACATTTGGCTTGACAACTCAGTGTCTCGCTGCCTTTCTCCTTGCCCTAGCTCTTTCGCACTTAATATCTGATCAGAAATTTTCCAGCTTCGCCTTTTCTGATAACTGATAATTGCATGTGATTGACGTGTAACAAAGTAACGGGCCAGCATCGACAGGAACAAGAACAACTGATTCACTTTATAAAGCCATAAAAATAACACCTCTAGCGTGCAGACAACAACAACAACAACAACAGCAGCAGACGACAAGAGACAACGACAGCACACAACAGCAATATGCCGCATCGCTGGCAACGTTTTGGGGCCACACGCAGGACGTTCAACTTGGACAAAAAGGGTACAAAAAGCAAACTAATTACATTCCAAGTCATTTTAATACCCAGTGAAAAAGCACTGCCCAAGCAATGAGCAGCTCGCACAGCGGCAACTCCAACAGCAGCAGCAGCAGCAGCACGACAGCAACACGCAGTAAAAAAAAAATGGTGCAAGTAAACAGCATGAGGCCAATGGACTCGACTGCAACTGCAGCAACAAAATCAACAGCAACTGCTGCCCATCATGCAATGTACGCAACGCTCCCTGAAATGGCAGCTTGTTGGTTAGAGAAGAAGAGCAAAAGAGTGCAAAAGAGAGCGAAACAGAGAGATAGAGCGAGAGAGAGAGAGAGGGAGAGAGAGCGACTTGGCATCCAGGTCCAGAGCTTGACCCATGAAAAACATCTGCACAAAAGATGAAACGACTGCTGCTCTTGCAACTGATATGGCAGGAAGCTGCTGATGCTGCTGCTGCTGTGTGCTTTGATATGTAAATTGTACCAAACCAATGCTAATTTCTTGCCGTACTTTGCAGCCTGCCCAGCAAATGTAGTAATTAAAATTGCTGAAAAAACAACAATAAAATATAAAAAAAGAAACAAATAAACAATGCCACACACATTAGTATGCTAAACTTACTCGCAAGGCCCATAAGCAGCAGCAGCAAACAGCAACAGGAAAAAAAAAAAAACAAATCAAAAACAGCCAACAGACAAGAAAAGAAAGGCCTCAGTGGACAAAAAATAAAATAAAATAAGCGTTCAGAGCGCGCTCAACAAAACAATTTACCAAGTTTGGTCTAAACGGTCAAAGCAGCCGTTTGCCGGGCCAACTGGTCAGTGACAGTTGCAACAGCAACAGCAACAGCAACTGTTACGGCAGCAACATCCTCATAGCGTGCATAGCAACACGTGCGTTTGCCTTTTACATTGCCAGCAACAAAAACAATGAGAGAGGCCAACAACTTTGGCGTTTTTCGCGCGAAATTTACTAACGGCAACAACAACTGCAATAACAGCAATAACTGCAATATCAGCAGCAACAGCAGCAACAGACGCAGCAGCAACTACAAAACGCGCGTGCTCAACATTTGCCACAAATGGAGTTATCAACCAAATGGGTCTTCATCGATAAAAATTGATGAAGCACTCTACGCAGAACTCGGGGCAACATTGGGTTGATGATGACGACGACGACGACGACCAGCAATTTTCCAAGGAAATTGCTTTCGCCTCGAGTGGCAAACAAAACGAGCAATGGACGCTGAAATGACGCACGTGTGACTCTTGTTGTTATTGTTGTTGTTGTTGTTGCTGTTGCTGTTGCCTGATTCGGTGACTTATTTTGCTTGTTAGCTTTAACATGTGATTGCAGCTGTTGACCAAGTGCAGTCGAATCTAAACATTATCGATAAAACTATTTATCGACCAGCCTTAAAAAAACAAAAAGAAGTAAAATAATTTTTGTCAATGTTAACAAAATCTACTGTAAAGAATCTGAAATTGAATATGCATTTTATGTTATCATTATTCAGCTACTAAGTTTCGTCTACAAGTTAAAGATATCTATGTTTATTCCTTGATCAATTTTCTCATCACTCTGCCTAAAGTAAAATATTTGAAATGGTCTATAAAATCACTTTTGGCATATGCCTTCATCAAGCTTCGTTAGGTTCGCTTCTTAACACAATGAATAAAGTATTGTTGATGAATCTTACACAGAATATTATTTGGTACATCGCAGTACTACATATTGATGAGCATCTGCAGTGGCAGCAATTAGTAAACAACACCAGCGATGACAGCAGCTGACAAGCTTCTAAGTTGTCACCAGTTTCCAGTTCCCCAAGCGAAGATTTCAAATTGCTGACAGCCGAAGCAGCAGCAGCAGCAAAAAAAGTGAAAAGTGCCAAGTTTTGAAATTGCTTTTGTCGTCGTCGTCGCTTTTTTTAATATTGTTTGTTACTCCGCTGAATTCGTCATGGAGTCTTTAAATGTTTATACTTATGGTTTTAGTGTTGTTTTTGTTGTTTTTGGCTTTGTTCGTGTTTATTTATGGTCTGACACACAAAATCATTGAGGTGTCAAATGTAAGCGGAGGAACTGTGACAAAAATTGAAGGCTATTAACCCAACGTTCAGATTAGTGTAATTAAGCTGAAGAGCTTAAGGAACCACCAGCAATTCTTACATATATCTCTACTAATGCTTTAGCAATTGTCTAGCCACAAAAGTGCCCGATTGGAATATACTTTACACAACGGTAAGCTTAAAAGAACTTTACTGATCATTGTTCGGTCGTAATTATATATTATAATGGTAGTTGTAGTAAACCTTTCAGCCGACTTTGCTTGCGACACCAGGTTTTTGAACGGCTTTCCGTTCGAGTCTTAAACTCGTTCAGAATTTGCAATGCAATCTACCATTTCGCTGTGTTTCGTTCTACCCACTAAAAGTATAAAATCATAAATTTGCTTTACTTTCAATGCTGTCAAAAGTGATTGCTTGTGTCTGCCGTCTGCATAAGGGTTAAGCCCAACTCATTGCCATAAAATGCTGGAAATTGTCATTTCACACCAAATAGCATTGATTGTCGGCACACAGTGTTCATCTTTCGCTGGCCATCGCATAATTACGGCTCTAAACTGGACAGCAACAACAGCAACAACAACAACAAAACCAGCAACATCAGCAACTATCAGCAATGAACAATCAACGATCAGTGATTGCTAGCCCCGAAACCAGCATTGTGTGTGCATATAATTGAGGTTCTAAGCACACTGATTACCACAATAGTGCAGAGAGAGGGAGAGAGAGAGTGAGAGAGAGAGTGAGAGAATGAGACAGAAAGAGAGGTGCAGAGTTAAGGTGAGTGAAGGGGGTGGGAAGGTGGGGCAGTTGGAACGCGAGTATACATTAACTAATGACAAGTCATGAAACTATGGCCAGCCTCACATTTGTTGCATTTGCTGTTGTTGCCGCTTGCTTTTGTTGCCGCTTGCTGTTTGAGCTGAAGTTGAATAACCTCTGGCCAAGTGGAGTTGCAGTAACTTGAAATGAAATTGTCATTTCAGAGCTTGTTGCAGTTGTTGTTGTTGCTGTTGTTGTTGTTGTGTGTGCAGTGAGAACAAGTTCATGGCATAATTGCTACAAGCAACTGCGACGATCACATCAGCGATGTCGTGTGTAATTGTCGTTGCGGATCAGTCGCAACACCTGATTAACTGAAGCATCAACGACGGCAATAGCAACAGCAACAGCAACAGCAACGGCAACAACAACAGCAGCAGCAGACACAGCAACAGGGCTAGAAGCTGTTATTGATTATCATATGTTGTTGGTGTAGAGTTACGGCCACAGGATGTTGCATCCTTGCCACATGTGCTCAAAAGCAACAACACAAACAACAACAGCAGTGAAAGTATAAACTTACCAGCAACTGTTGCTCACTGGCTGAACCGATAAACAGTTAGGCGCTCAGTTTATGCAACGGCAATCAATCATGTTGTAGGTGCATGAATGTCTGTCTCTGTGTGTGCATGAGTGTAGTGTGTGTGTGTGTGAAGCATATATAATTGTCAATGTTTGCTTCTTCAGACAGTTGTTGCTGCAAATAAAAAAAAGTGGCTTAGGTTGCTGCACCAATTTCTAAATTGTTTTATGCAATTAAAAAAATTACATGTACGTGCGGCAGCAACGACACAATCTTGTCTTTTTACAAATAGCAACAACAACATCGGCAATGCCAACAACAACAACAACAGCAGCAGCAGTAGCAGCAGCAGCAATCTGCACTTGCCCACTGATAGCACTGATTATAATTTTGTTTCCAGCCTCCTCGCTTTTGCAAGTACTCGCACTTGCAACATATGTGTGTGTGTGTGTGTGTGTCGCTGGTGTCTGCACTTCTGCAATTTTCCTCAGAAAAGAAACAAAATATTTAGTCAAGTGCCGCACAGTGACGCAAAAACTTACAACTTAAAAAAAGTGCTTCTTAGAAATTTGAAAATTTTCTGTAAACTGACAAAATTGTATTTCAATGAAATAATTAATTAATTAAGTACATTTTCTTCTTAAGCTAAACTTTATTTCAATGAATGCATTTTTCTTAACTAGCAAATAATTTTCTAAGAGTATTAACGCTTAACAAATTAACTTTAAATTAACTAATATATTTTCCATTTAATGTTACATATTTCGGTATATATTTGAAATTTTTCAAAAGTATCTTTCAAAAAAATATAGATAAAATCTAAAATGTTCTCGTTCAACCACTGTAGATATTTTATTAGTTAGTTGGTGTCTCCATCGCCAGCCAAGAAAGCAGCTAGCAACTGTTGCTGCTGCTGCTACTGCTATTGCTGCTATTTTGATAAAGCGCGTAATCGTAAAAACGCTAATGATACGATTTTTGCCGCAATGTAACGATTAAATATTGCAAACGCTGTCGGCTCTTTTCCTGTTCCCCGTGCCCAGTTCCCAGTTCCCAGTTCCTAGTTCCCAGTTGAAAATGGAGGTCTTTTGACTGGGTATCCCAATGCGATTGCCATCCACAGTTGAAGCATACCGGTTAATTAGCGCAGAAAAGGGCGCAGCCCAAGACATACATCAGTAATATGCAACAGGAGGAACAGCAGCAGCAGCAGCACCAGCATAGCTGCAACAAGTTTTATAAACTGTCATTGGCAACAGCAACAGCAACAACACCAGCAACAACTATAGCGCAACAAGCAACCAGCAGCTAAAAATAGTTGCACACGTGCATTTTGCATTTTTGACTATTAGACATAATAGCTGAATAGCATCATAATTTACCTTGACATTTAGACCAATGTCTGTCCAATGCATGCCGATCTTAATTGCCTGCTGCAGTCGCAACAGCAACAACACCAACCAACAACAACAGCAACAGAAACTATGCAAATTGCAAAATGGTTTGCTTACACGCTTGAATTTTGATTAGGTTAACTATTTATAGAATGAGATGCAACTTTTGCCGGCATTCCAGCAGCATTGCCGCAAGAGCAACACATGCCACAACAGCAACCTGCTTGTGCGATGACTCATCCGCCAGCAGCATAGTTATAGTTTTAATATGTTTAATTAGCTTCTCTGTTGCGAGGAATTCCTCCAAATCTGCTGCTGATCTCGCAGACTGGGCAAACAGGTGCCAGGTGCTGAAGGTCAGCAACTTTTCAGCAGCGATCTAGTTACAACTGCAACCGGCAACAACAACAAAAACAACAGCAACAACAGCAACAACAACAACAGCATGCAACAGCTATAAAACGAGCTATAAATACGTATGTCTGTCTGTTTGTCTGCAATTAAAAGTTCTACGTTCGATCAGTTCAGTTTTGGGTAGCTAAAGCGAAAAATGCCGAAGCGCCTCTTAAGAACCAAAAAAAAACACAATTTTCGGTCGCTCAGAACTTGCCGCCAACAAGAACAAGAACAACAACAACAACAACGATCCTCAAAATGTGGGCGCAAAACGAAAATGAAAACTGAACGCATGCGCCGATAAAAGCCGCTGGGCAAATGTTTTGTGCACTCAAAAAATAAAGTGTATATAAAATATATGCATTTAAATAAATATAAATATATATTTTTTGAAATAATTACAATCAAATATCAATCATAAAAATGATCATAATCTTAAGTTTTTTTTGTAATCATGCTTTACAACCGAGTCTTATTCTGCGAGTGTGTTTTTCAATTTTCGGATTTTTGATTTTGTTTTTGGTCCAATAACGAACTGGTCTGCAAAGGCTGTGGCTTCCACGGCTGCTTGGCCAAGTTGGCAACCTTTAAAAGAATGCGGACTTGCCAGAAGTACACACAAGTACACACACACCACTACACAGACACACACACACACACACACACACACCACACACACACACATAAGGCGTATGGCAGAGATAGGCAATATAAAGAAAATAAGGCATGCACAGAAAAAATAACTCAAAACTTGTGGCAACAAAAGGCAAACTCTGCTGGATGCCTATAATGCTTTTGTTGCTGTTGCTGCTGCCGTTGTTATTGTTGTGTTGGCGTCGTTCGAAGGTGGAGCGAAAAGTTTACGACACATAAATACCTATACTATAAAGCGAAAAAAGATCGTAAAATTGCTGAAAACGATAAGATTCACAAGACTTAGCTTTGTACTCACAAATATAAGGAGCAAATGAATTTGACTATAAGTTTTATTGAACTGCGCCTTTTCTATTAAAAATAAAAATAAATCCCTTTTTTGTGGCACTCACAAATGTGAAAGTCTCGGATAATGTCTTTTCAATAGTATTCTTGCCTTAAAGGCTATATATATAACTATATTTCTCATTTGATTTATAATGAAAAAAGGAATAAAAATAAGAACGATCTGCAAATTTTAATCCTCTGCTAAGAATATCTATATATTGTCAGTTTTCTACTAATTTATATATTTTTTTTAGATTTTATTTTCTTGCTATGTGAAAAATGATTGGTTGTAGTTATTTATCAGTCTTTAATATTGTTCTCGTCCATAGATGTGACCATTTTTTGTTTACTATTTTCTTTGCTTCATTACAAATATTTATCCATATTTGGAGTAATCTGACTTTTCACTTAAAGATCTGCTATTTTAGGCGATCGTGCTGGATTGTTAACAGTTTTCAAGTTATTTTTAATAATTCCCTGATTAAGTCGTTATCTTGATGAGATTTTATCAGACAAACAAATCAAGTCTCTCCTTTGAATTTATATGTATATTTAAATCGTAAACATTGATGACGACCCATTAAACAAATGCAATGGCGCAATTGCTGTCTGCCTCACAGATACACATATGCATTTGTTTGTATGTGTGTGCGTGCTGTTGCCACATGCCACAGCTGTGGCAGCGACGGCTTGTTTACAGGAATTTTACAACTATGCAGCCGGCTCTGATTTTGTGGCCAGGAGCAAAAGCCAATAGCTGCGATCACAGAGATTGGATATCTAAGTGAGTGTATATAGATATATATATATATGTATATACATATATATAAATAAAATGCAGTTAGTAAATTTAATAAAAGTAGGGAAAAAGGCAAATTAAAATAAAATTAAGTGTACAAAAATGCGAGAGTGGGTAAATTGATAGAGTCCCGAGGGACGGTTAGCTTTAAAAGCCTTCTCCGACTGCGATGTAATTTAAGAAATAGTTTAGCAGACATCGGGCCAACAGTGCTCTGTGGAATCAGAGTCACGTTTATTTGATTTTTTATTTATTTTTTCTTACCCACTGAGTAACCCGACGTTGAGTTCAGTTGGGTTCGGTAATGAGCCGAGTAGGTTCTTGGAACTGCGCCAACGACGCGTCCTTGAAACTGGTTTCGCCCATAAACAAGACGCAGTCATTGCAACGACGGCGACGTCGACGTTGACTGAGAATGCGACTATGACGGGTACACGTAAAAAAAAAACAGGGTTAGAATGCAAGTAGTTAAATTTCTTATTTAATATTCTTGAATAAATAAATGCTTGATTTTATAGTAGATCTGCTGGGTTACATAAAACACTGCAACAATTATTAAATCAAGTACACCATAAGATCTGCCTCTTCAATTAAAGTATTTATATTCTAATATTATAGCTTTTAAATATTTGCCTTCAGTTAAAATCAGAATTCGTTCTAGAAATTGAGTACTTCAAATAATAACTAAATATGAAATTTACCGAGCCGAAACCATTTTTAACATTTAGAAATCGCAGCATGGCAAGAAATGGCAATCATTTATAAAACTAATGGTCTAAGATCTCTAGATCGAAGCAAATCTCAGATGTTGAGCACTCATAAAACGTTTTACTTTTACTCTATTAATTAGTCGACTTGGCATTTTACGACAATGATTATAAGAGCAGTTAAATCCACATTACGACGACATTTTGTCCAGAGTCTTTTCTTACAGCTTAAAAGCATCCATAAAAATCAGCCAGACAAGGCTCAAAGGCGTCTGATAAAATTAGCAAAATTATTACTATCCAGTAAGCAGACTCTATAGCTAGAGGCACAGAGAGAGAGAGAGAGAGGGAGATAGACAAATAGAGAGAGAGAGGAGGGAAACAGGAAAGAGGGTTCAAAGCGCCATGGGGCGTCATTCGATTTGGCTAAGTGGCTCTGCACAGTGGGGAATAGAGCTAATTGTAGAATGGATTAAGCGATGATGCTATTGTTGCAACGGGCAGAAGCGGTTTAACTACGGGTTCTTAAACAGTTTGAATATTTAGTGAATTCGATTGAACTACAAAAAAAAGATTGAACTGTTGTCCTTGGGAGGACATAGGTGAAAAGCTTTTGAAGACCCATACTTTGTACTATTTATCATAATATTTTTGGCCATAGATAAGATAGATCTACAAAATTGAACTGTTTATTTTCATATGTTCATATTTCATACTCAAAATTTTAATATAAAATTAAATTTAAGACTTGAATCAAGAGCAAACTTATCTTATTTGTTATATCTATTTATATCTTCTATAATATTACAAGTTTTCACCAAATTCTTACACGATTTGTGCCCAATGTGCCAACGAATCGCATCTAAGTAAATGTGTCCATAGATGCACACGCAAATGTCGCATCAATTAGGCGGATTGGAGGCCACGTTAACTTGGCTGACTTGCTGGCGACCAGGTTTAGGCTAGAGGCTAGATGACTAGAGTACCAGGTCCGAGTGATTGGCTAGTTGGTTAAAATGAACATTGACTAGCATACATTCACCAATGTGATTGAAAAGTAAAAGGCAGTTGTGTAAATTGGCCATCTAAGTGGCTGTTGATCCACATGGACAACTATTTTCTGTTAGTTGTTAACTATTCACTGGTTGCCGTTGACAGTTGGCTTTTTGCCTGGTTCATTGCCCCTCCGCCCACATGTCACAATAGTCGAAATCGGCAGCTGTTGTGCGACCTTCAATCGAAAATGCCTTTCCTTGATTTAAGTGAAGTGCAAATATTGATGGCATGCAAACAGCAGCAACAACAACAACCCAAATATTATATAAGCGAGTGGAATATACAAAAAACCAAGATGTTTTCACATGTTTTGTTTTGTTTTTATTTGTTGAAAACACATTGCTTGCTAATCACCTTATATGCAAACGTTTATTGAACCGATAAGTGCTGGCATCTCTTAGCTCGATTTTGATAAGCCTGATAAGCCTTGTCATCGCTTCCCCATTGATTTGCATATATACCCATATATATATATAATCGTAGCGAGCAGATTGCAAATATCAGTGCACATCAATTTATAAATAGAGCTCTAAATATAGTTTGTGTAAAACTAAGCAACATTCCTGGCGCTGAATCGGATAGAATATCAATGAGCATTTTCTGCTCAGAGCCAGTAGTCTAGATATGCTCGTGGCTAACATAATTAAATTATAAGAAATTTGCTAAACTAGCTGAAACTTACAGTCTCTGATTTGAAGACACCTTGAACACCTAACAAAATGCATCTCTTAATTATGCTTAAATAGTTTTTTAATGTATATTTTTTTTTCACTCTCCTTTGAACTAGTTCAACCGTAAACGGTCAAAAAGGGGGCTATGTTAAAACTCCAAAAAGTAAACCAAACTCTGAATTTGCAATAGCAACACCAACACTTTTAGTAATTTATGGTAATTATACGCTCCGTTGAACGAAATGCGCAACTGGAAATGGAATATTTGTTTTTTTATTTTTGTTTTGTTTTGTTTTATTCAAATTGGGTTTTTAGGCCTTAACTAATGTTGCCTGGAGTCGATTGAAAAACTAATGCAACACTCCCCTCTTCAATTCCAGCAAGCAACAACAGTGCAGCAAGTGCAACAGTGGCAGCAACAACTCTATAGTATGCGTCTCTTTAAAACTCGCAAATCTACGGACACATACAGTACATTAAGCGCCGCTCAGCAACAGCAACAGCAGCAACAACAACAGCACTTGAGCAACAACAGCAACATTTGCCATAGCAATAACAGCAACAACCATAAAACTCACGCCTTGGCAACATGCAGCAACCGATTGAGCAAAGGTATTGCCAGCAGCGTTGCCATATCCTCATCCTTGCCTGATCTGCACGACAATACGGCCGTCATGATACTCAGCTGTACGACGCTGACAAGCAATGGCGGCGGCACAGCAACTGCTGCCGTTGGTGCAGCAGCAACAACAACTGGCAATAATGGACAACCGTTACGCACAGCCACGCCCACATGTCTGGTGAGTGGGCGACAGACGCCGTCAGCGATATCGATGATCTCCTTGCAGGAGGCAAACACATTGCACAGGCAACAGCAGCAACACCAGCACATCAACAGCAACAGCAGCAACCAACAATTTATGTGCCCAATAAACTGAGCAACAATGTCAACAACTCGAGTACAGCAACCTTTCTGCTAAGCTACGCCAGCAACAGCAATATTGCTAGCGCCCAGCAACAACAGCAGCAGCATCAACAACAGCAGCAACACTATCAGCAATATGTGGCACAACGTCTTCATCCTGCTGCAGCGGTTGCTGCCACCTCAGCCTCGAACAGCTGCCTCTATGATAAGTCAAATGTGAACGGCGGCAGCAGTATTTCACTGGCGTCAAGTGGTAAGTTAACTCACAAGCAAATATGAAATACAATTTAGAAAATCGGATACATATTCTATTTCTAAGAAATAACTCAAAGTGAAATAAATTCTATTCCATTTTCCATTATTTATTTAACTTAATGGTAATTTAATTTACACCTTTTATTGAAAAATGCAAAAAAATGTAGTCAAACATTTCTTTTTATTTAAGAAAAAACTAAACTTTATAATACCTCCTCAACAGCATTGGCAATTGAGTGCAATCACTCAGTTGCCAATCACAATCTTTTTCCACATTGTCTTTCATTTGATCCTTGCGAAGAAGGTAGCCTTCTCCATTCCGAATGCAATAAATGTTGGAATTAGCGTCGGGTGTATTCAATAACATATATGTACCCGATTTCTTATGCTGCAGCATGTTGATGAACCATGTTGCATGCAACTCGCAGATATTGCGCAAACGTAACCAGTAGTTAGCAGTCTGCAGTAATTCCTCCGCCTGCCACATGCTGCAGTTGCTGTTGGCGCCTAGTTCCAAAACTCCATTCGGCAAGACATAAAGTTGATCCCGGTCATGTTTCAGGCAGAACCAACGACTCTTGACCAAATCTCTTAGGGATCTGGGCAAACTCTGCAACATATTTTGCAGTTGAAGACTGTTCCAATGTGGCTCCTGATTCTTTCGCAGCTGACGCAGCGTCATCGCAAAATGTGGCAACAATCTTTGATCGCTTCCCAGTTGATTTGAGCGTCGCAGTTGCCAATAAAAACTCATCCAAAGATAGAATTTGAATTGATTATGGGGATTAAGTCGTTTTTGCATCTCTCTTAAGTCCTCTCCGGGCTTCTCCAGAAACTGCACATTCCAAGCCATACGCTGCTGCTCCTCCTGGCTGAGTTGTTCACTTAACTCCTGCGTCCATGCATCGAATTGGGAGCCATTTCCGTTTAGCTGCTGCAGCACTGTTTTTGCCAGCTGACAGCTATAACTGTCCTGTATCTTGGCCAACAATATGGCCAAGAATGGCAGCCAAATCCTTAGATTCAACCGCCCAACCATCGCCGAGCAAGATTTCGCGCAAACTGACAACAACTTCCTCATTGGGCTCATATTTATAAACAGCTCCTTGAGAGTATATCAAGACTTTAACTTCCAGTTAAAATAAATTCATTAATTATTGTTATTCTTATGCAGTTTGTTTGTATTTATAAGTATGTACAACATATAAATACTTGCAAGTTAATAACAAAACTTATAAAGAGTTAAATTGTAACTGAGACAAATATCTTAAAACTTTTATCCTATCTTACAACATAATTTTCAATATTGATAGCTTCACAGAAATTGTAGGGTATTCAAGCTTTCGACTATAACAACAACATTTATAGCTTATCATTTGCTTGATTATTTTTTGTTTTCGATGTGCTACTTAACTTATCAGTTGAAAATGTTGTTGCACTTTTGATGCATGCATATTCAACCAAAATTCAATATAAACCAAATCTTTAGTATATTTTGCATTACTTCCTATATATTTCAAGGTCATATGCCCGACTACAAGTTGGTTACCGCCGTGCCCGTGGTTGTCCTAGATGATGAACAGAAATTGGTGGCAACAGCTGCTGAGACGCACAGCGATGCTGGCAGCAACCTAAGCACAGGTAGCGCCACATCCTTGGCCAACACCACACGCAATGGTGAGTACCACAATATAAATTCTAAATATAAATATATACACAAAGCACCCCAAATCCCCAAATGCGCTGGAAATTGATTTTCAAATGAGTCTTGAGTGTTATCAAATGTATATCTGCCATTTAGCTATTTATGTTGCCAGTGTAATTTATGTGCTTCAATTGAAAAGCCCTCACAGATTTTAGAGATTGGCCGTAAATCAGATAGCAAGCGGTGAGTGCTTTCAAGTGGCAGCCACTGCTAATTTTGGTTACTGTTTTTAATTGCTGCTCTTACATTATACATATTAAATGGAGACACTAATTAAATGCTATTTAAATATAGTCGTTTCTCTAAGTTCCAGTACTCAAATATAAAATGTTTTGCATAAGTAATATGTACATTTCAATTTTATAATTCATAATTAAATATTTCACAATACAGTTGCTTAATCTCTGGTTAATACCAATTACGTTGCTCTGGGCTCAAGAATAGACTCGACTCTTTTTTTCTGTGTGCGGTCAATTTGCTGTCGCATGCTGATTTTGGCTGCTGGTTTAAAAACATTTCCGCATATGTCAACACATCATCAACCTTTGCCGATTGTCATCGATACTTGTAGGTGTGCATTGTGTGTGTGTGTATTGTGTGTGAGTATTGTGTGTGTGTATTGTGTGTGTGTGTGTGTGTATAGCACACCCTGAAATACCGTATTGACCTGATTTTTGCATTGTCGTTGCTGTAATGCGATCCGAATCGGCAACTGCGACTGTAACTGGGATGGAACTTGCAGTGGTATTATATATAATACATATATTGTATCTACACACATCTTTTGTGTCTGAGGTCTGGGCGCACGGGCGACTGTGGTTTTAGTTACGGCCCTAAAATCCCATAAGCGACCAAGTGTGACAAAGCTGGGCATTATGTGATCCATTTGACTGCTGATGATTCGCAAATGTGAGCAAGTATTCGACAAAGAGTTGTGTGAGTTATGTGAGACCTGGATTGCGGTCTGCTCGTTATGCAGCCAATAATAATATTTATTGGGGCTTGAAGCTAAATGGCAACTACTTACTTCGTCTGAGCGGACAGAAAAGAGATCTGTAAGTAAGTGAAAAAAGTAATGGAACATTCGTGGAGACAGATATGGCATTCATATAAGAAAGTGACTGAAGTCAGCCAAAGCTGGATATCGAACATAGAAAAGAACTGTATTTTGTTTCATACTTGGTCTTTTTCTAATTTAAATTATAGCTTGGTCAACAATTTGTTCCCCTGGGATAGACGAATTTTTCGTAAGAGGTTTAAGTAAATTTTCATAGATCTTTCAAAGCATATGTCGATCGTATTGGTGCCTAAAAAGCTAAATCGGTAGATTAAAAATGGAAGATAAAATATATTATTTCTTTTTATTTATTCATAATAAATAGTTATGGAAATTTGTGTGGATCTAAATATTATTTTCAGTTAAGAAAATATGCTTTAAAGTCTTCTTCACTTAAATGGATATATTCTTAATTGAAATTACATGTTAAAGATCGTTTTCCATGCATAATTATACCAATGTATGACCGATTTCGAATACCTTGTTCATCTGGGTATCTTAACACACATATTAACAATTTTTAGTTACTGACCAAAAATTGATTTACTAACCGGTACCATTGAAAGATTGGCCAAGAAGAAGTTCAATAACCATGTCATGGGAAATATACAATCACAACATTTGCATAATGTGGCCGCTGTGGCCAGTTGCCAGTTGCCAGTTGCCAAATTGAAGCGACCAATGTGACCCAAAACATGTGCAACAACCGCATCCATCATGGTTGATGGCTGATGATTCAAAACAACAAGAGCAAACAAAGAAATGAGCCAAACAAAATGCGCCCGGCATGCAATAATATCTCACGTATGCGCTCAGATTGCTGCAAATTCTTCTTCGATACGGATTCAGAGTCAAGCCTTCACTTGAATCGAGATCGATAATCGGCCAGCGGAATAAATCAAGCCGAAAGAAGCAACAAAAAAACATGTAATAAGCGATAATCCCAGTATAAATGCGCATGCGTGCAAAAGTGTGTGATGAGCCGGGATGGGTAGACGGAGAGGAGAGTGGTTAAGGGGGGAGGAAGGGAAGCGAGATGAGTTGGAAATGGAAATGGAGTTGGAGTTGGAACGCAGAGCGCCAGTGCGAAATTATAGCATTTATGTTTTGCCGACTGCCAACTGCCAACTGGCAACTGTCGACTGCCGACTGCCGACAGCTGGTTGCGAAGAGATTCTTCAATGTTGGCGCTTATTGATTTCTCATGCTCTTTCTTCTGCTGCTTCTTGTGCGCATCTGACTCTTGAGCAAACCGGCAAGAAAACGATTGCCACACAATCATGGCCATTATTTGGTGAGCTGATGAAAGCAATTTACAGCTCCACCATTGACCTTGGCAGCGGGCACCTTTAACTAATTAAATACAATTAAATTTCATCATTAGAATAACACATCCTATACACACACACACACACTCAAAGAATGATGCGCAATCATTTTTCTTTGTAGACACGCAAATGAGCAAATGGCAAAGCTCGCTTATAGAACATAGTTTGATACCTGATAATTGCCAGGTGTAAATCTGCATGCTTAAATATATGACGACAAATGACAGCTTTAAGGAAAGGCCTACAATTATAGAGTGAAAGAAAGAGAGAGAGAGAGAAAGACAGAGGTGATTTTAAAGTTATAACGTTTCTCTGATGCGCATTATTTGAATTATTACGTTTATAATTTTAGAGGATAAAGAGAAAATGTTTTAGAATGTTGCAGATGGCAAGCTGGGAAGAAGTTTTTGTATTATGGAAAGTGAAATAAGTGATTGACTCTGATAATTAATTTTTATTATTTTAAGTGCACTGAAGCAGCTTAATTACGAGTTTAAGAAATCTTTCTTCTTTGCGATAGCTTCTTTCTTTTAGTTGTCATAGGAAAACATTGGTCAAATCTTTCCACAATCTTTTTCAAAACTTAAGCACACAAAATCAATAATAATAGTTAATTTTAGAATCCCAAAACACAGTACTAATTCGAAATCCAAGATGACTTCATGTACAATATTTATTCTCCTAAGTAAAAACAAACCAATTGATTTTAGTCAAGGTTGGAAGCAAACCTGCTTCTTATAAGCTGAATATATATTTGATTTAAATCATTCCATTATTTTAAACCAAATTAGACATTAACAGTGCCAGATAGTCAAATAAAGATCATGATTATTAGATTAATAAGAACACAACATAATTGCTAAGAAATCGTTACAAATCTTATTACATTAGCACTTCCTTATGCCTTACAAATCTAGCAAACAAGATTTTTCTTATTTTCTTCACTTACAATTCTCCTTGCATTCGCCTTCGCCTTCGCCATCTCCTTCCGCTCGTCCAGCCTTGTCAGTCGGCGAAAATGGCAACAAAGCCATCTCGTAGCCAAGTCTTCTCACCCGGTTTGGACGCTGGCGGGCATTTGACACCGTCTTGAAAGTTAAGTGGGTGTAGAATTTGTGGCATGTGGCCGGCGGTCGTTTTTTGATTCTACTCGCGGAGAGGCTGTCATATAATTGATGCCTGCACCATTTGCTATTATTGTTTAACACTCGCCCAGCCACAGCTTCAGCTGGCCAACGAGCCAACTCAAGCCATTCCCCCAATCCCGCCAATCCCAGCAATTCCACCAATCCGCCTTTGATTGCAGCGTGCTGAAAATTTTTAATCAAAGGCAAATGGGCAAAAAGAGTGGCGGAACAAAGTCGGTCAGGCCTGGGTGGAGCTATGGTTGGAGTTGTTTCAACTGTCAACTTGAATTGAGGCTGGCAGCAAACGCATCATCGCCGCCACGCTGCGCCCACACAGTTTACCGGTTACCGGAACACATGCCACATGCCACACGCCACAAGCCTGCATGCGGCTTGCAGCGGCTATTAAACATCTTTGGCACGAGTCAGAGAGTCGCTCGGTAGAGGGAGATGCAGATGCAGATGTGGTGACCAAGGCGAAGCTGAAACCTCACTCACTGCTCGATAGGCAATTCTATGCATGGCTACACTCGAAAAAATATGTCCAACATGATTAAGAAACACGCTCAAAGTGTGCTTTCCTCGAACAATTTTTGCTTTCAAAAATAATATGGAAAGTATAAACAATTTTCTTGAAGACACTTAAAATATATGAAATAAAATGTAAAAATAGAATGATTTAAAAAAAAACTAGAAACGTGACTAAAACAAATGTGTTCGGTTTAATTTATATATAATTTCTGAAAATAAAACCAGAATTATTTCTCATTTTTGGGTTCGATTTTCTACAAATGAAAGCCTTTTTTTTTGAGTGCGCGGGGCATTTAAAAATTGTTTTCAAAATAGTGGCCAAATCCGCTGTGGAAAATTTGCTGCATCTGATTCTATTGTGCATGTCTTATACTAATTGTTTAGGCAGTTCTCCCTCTCTTTCTCTCTGTCTCCCTCACTCTCTCACACTCTCTCTTCCTTCGAGTTATCGTGATAAATATATGGGACAAGCGCATAAATTTGTTTATTAACGAGCTAAAAACTCTGACTGCAAATGAAAACACCACTTTGAATGCCTTTTTAAGTGTTTGGCAATTGATGTTAAAGCCAGATCGTAAAAATATTTTACGGCTAACGTTATTTGATTGGCCATGCTAAGGACTCTTAAGGGGAAGTCCATTTAATTTTAGTTGAGGTCTGTTTACTGTACAATAATTAACTGTACTGAGTTACGAATACAGCAGGCAAATCAGTTCAAGATGCCTGCCTTTTGGGGGCTTAATCAACATGGATTATTTGGCAGCTAACATTGTGTATTAGCTTCTTCAATTATTTCCTAGTCGTAGCCAAGGGTCTTGATTATTATTCCTAGGTTTTCAAATTGGTTAAGGGATATAAAATACATAATTCTTGACACAATTACTTTTAAAAAAATATAAAAATAATTTTTCTAAAACTTGAAACAAACTGTAACTTTGATTTCAAGAATGGCATATATTTGATAATACTTTTAAAATAATATCTACAGGATATAATAACGAGATTAGTTGTTCGGTAAATCCATCTTCGATGTAGCAAAAGATGGTTAAAATTAGGCAAACTGGACTCTCTAATATATACTAATAACAATAATATTTAAATGGATTTTTTTCCATTTTATCTATTCCTCTACACATGCGATTGCTATATATACCATATACTAATTTATACAGGGTATATGTACAATTAAAATTGACATTTTTCAATACAATGAACAATGGGATTATAAAGAACATATTTAAGTTAACAGGAAGAAGACTGTTATGAGCGTTTTATTAGTTATATATTTATATGTTAACGATTAAATTTTAAATTGCATTCATTGATTATTTTGCGTGATTAGTAGTTAAATAACAATAAAAGGTACATGTCAGATTTTTCAACACAAACCGCCGCCCTCCTCTTCCTCCTCATTATCCAGTGTCTTGTTTACGTCCAGGGCCTTTGGCAATGGAATGTTCTTGGATAAAATGGCATATTCCACATCCATGTGCCGGATGAATGGAGATGCAAGCATTCTGGCAGCCAGTTCACGATCCTGATCGTCGAATGCTTGTAGAAGCGTTTGCAATGTGGAAACCTCTTCGGTCTCACAGCAGGTACACCATTCCCTGAACGACTTCTCCGCCTCGACAGGGTCACCAAGGGCCAATTGGACGAGAACAAGGGCGACAACCATACGTCCAATTTGTCCATAAGATTCCGTTTTCTGATACAGCCCGATTTGTTTCCTAATCGCCTTTGTCGCCTCCTCATAGCGCTTCAACTTGACCAATAGCCTCGACACTTTCGATGCAAACTCGGCTGCTTGGCGTGTGGAGTCCTCAATGAGGACTATCTCCACAGCATGCTGATAGAATCGCAGTGCAATTTCCGGACTTTTTGCTTCCGTCAATTTGCCTGCCTTGTCCAGAGCACCGGCAGCAGCTTCTGGCGATCCATGTTGCTGATACAAACTGACCGCCTTATTCGTATACTCCTCAACGTTATTCAATTGATCGAGGTCCTTCAGCAACAAGATTATTTGCTCATACGATTTGGCTGCATGGAACCAGGCTTTATTGTTTTTGTAGCACTCAACTGCCTTCAACCAGCATTGCTTGCTTTTCTCGAACGATTTCGCAATGCGATATGCAGTTGCTGCCTTCGAATATTCATCGCCAGCGCTGTCATAGTCCGGTGCCCATTTAAACGCCGACACTTTGAGGCTCTTCTCTGCTGCGCACACTAAAGCCTCGGCTTCTGCAATTTTTTTAGCTGCCAACGACATGCTTGCTAGCGAAAAATCAATTGTTTATGTGTAGAATCAATGACACATCAGTGTGACCGTTGACTGGCAACGACAAAAATAAACTCAAGCAAAAAAGACTTAAGTATCGATACATCGGCATATCGATATACAAAGTAATGTAACAATAGTTTAACGCGATTAATTTTAAATATGCGATGACAGTTGAAAACAACTTTTTATTATGGCCAGTTTTAGGAAAATAAGATAGCAATTTATGAAATCGACCATTGATTAACATTAAAGCGTTTGATAAACAAAAGTGCAGCAAATTGTTGCTTTAGGAAGTCAATTTTATTGCACCGCAACACTTTGGCTGTCAAAGCTGCCACTCAAATTGCGGTCAACACACATCTTTTGAGCCGACCTTTGTTGTGGTTTTTGCTTTTGCTTCAATGCCTGCAAGCCGATGCCGGTTTGACGAGCACGTGTCTGGCCCTCTGAAACCACAGAAGGAAGATGGGACAGAAGACAGCCTCAGCGCCTTTGAGGTGTTGCGAATGCATTGAAGCATATTCTAATTACATTAGAAATCACATTATGATTGAGTTCTCTTCTCTTTTGCAGTGTTCACGTGGGGCAAGCGAATGAGTCGCAAACTGGATTTGTTGAAGCGCAGCGATTCGCCCGCCGGCAACACACACAAGTCCCATACAGATCTGCGCAGTTTGTTTCACTCGCCAACGCACAAATCCAGCAACAGCAGCAGCAGCAACAACCACAAGTCATCTGGAGCAACTAATTGTGGCGGATATCAGAGCAACACGCTAAAAAATGCAAATCGGGACCCATTGAAACAATCAAACAACGCCACCAGCAGCAGCAGCAGCAACAATTTCAACCACAGCAGCAGCAACCGTTGCCAGCGTGCGAGGATGTGGCCAACAGGGGCAGTCAGAGTGCCCAATCGACGCCCACCCATCATCAATATCAGCCACGTCCGCAGAAGGCGTTCAAGAATTTCTTCCATCGCATTGGGTCCACGGGCATGTTGAATCATCGCTCCCACAATCTGCTGAAAGCCTCCGAGGCATCCCAACAGGCGGTGCCAACGACACAAACACTCTATCGAAGTAGCTCCACCAGCCAGTTGTCCAGTTGCTCCTACATCAAATGCGATGATCCCAGCGATGGCCTGAATTTGCAGCGACAAAATTTGCAACACCACCACCAGCAACAACAGTTGCAGCTGCAGCAACAGCAGCAGCAACACTTGCCACGCATCTCCAGCTTAAAGTCGAGCAGCTGTGATGATATTGCCAAGGTGAGCGGATGTCTAACGGCCAGCAGCAGCACTAGTGGAGGCAGTGCATCCGGCAGCACTTTGAGCTCGCCACCGTCAAGTAATCCGGGTGGTCAGCAGGATGCCACACGACGTGGCGCCTTTCCCTACGCCTTTCTGCGTTCGCGTCTCTCCGTGCTGCCCGAGGAGAACGGGGGCTCTGTGCTGCTCAAGCAACGCGAGCAATTGCAGCGGGAGGCACAGGCACAAAACCAACGGCAGCAACAGCAGCAACAGCAACAGCAATCTCCCTTGCCGCAGCGACACTCACCGGAGCAACAGGTGACGCGCAACGATAGCATCTCATCCAAGGACTGGGAACCACTTTACCAAAGATTAAGTAGTTGTCTAAGTTCAAATGAGTCCGGCTACGATAGCGATGGCGGCCAAGCGGGTGCCCGTTTGGGCAATAATCTAAGCATCTCTGGCGGAGATACAGAATCTATTGCCTCGGGCACACTGAAACGCAATTCGCTCATCTCACTCAGCTCATCGGAGGGTGTTGGCATGGGACTCGGATTGGGATTGGGATTGGGCATGGGCATGGGATCGGGTTCGGGCTCCTCGGTGCGGAATAGTATTTGCAGTGCACCCGTTTCACTGGGCGGCTATAATTATGACTATGAAACGGAGACAATCAGGAGACGCTTCCGTCAGCTGAAGCTGGAGAGGAAATGCCAGGAGGATTACATCGGACTGGTGTTGTCGCCCAAAATGGTCGTCACCAACAACAATGAGCAGCAGTATCGCTATCTAATTGTCGAATTCGAGCCATATGGCATGGCCCAAAAGTAAGTACATAATGGAAAATAATATCTAGCTAGCTTTATTGGATATATGGCGGCATAGATTAGTGAATAATTTTATAACTTTCAGTTAAAACTTTCGGCAGAAAGGCAAAAGCCATACTGAAATCAATATGGATAACATTTTTTGCAACACAGCTTAGAATATTTTTTATTTCAGATCGTATCAAATTTACTAAAGCCATATACAAAATATATTATTTTAATCATTTTTCTCATATACAAAACTCATTATTTGACACTTAATTTGTGTGATTTTGGCAAATATAAATTTTTTAAAACCTTTTCCATATACATTTTTATATTTGTTCTTAGTTTGTATAGATATGTTGTCCATGATAGTAAATTGCTTCAATTAAAAATAATTTAAGAATATAAATATTTGTTGTGCAGTGCAGTTGTACACTGGAAAAAAGTAGGCTTTTTCAATCAATTAAAATAATTGGATGAAGAAATTTCCGAGTTGTACAAACTAAATAAAAATGTTATATCAGAGGTAGACATTGCTCACAAGTATAAATATTTTGTATTTTTAATGGTGTTCCTTGTGTAGAAATTAAACATTTAATAACCAATCTCTCTCACTCTCCCCTTCTTTCTCTTTTTGTCTCCTCTCGTGTTTCGCCTGCTCCCCCATAGGGATGGTCGCCTGCGTCTGGGCGATGAGATTGTTAATGTGAATGGTAAACATTTGCGGGGCATTCAATCATTTGCTGAGGTGCAGCGCCTACTGAGCTGCTTTGTGGAGAACTGCATTGATTTGGTGATTGCACACGATGAGATTGCGACTGTCACCGATTTCTATACCAAAATTCGTATCGATGGAATGAGCACGCAACGGCAACGACTCAGTTATGCCCAACGCACGGATTCTCTCAACAGTTTGCAGAGCCTGCAAGTGGAACAGGAGCAGGAGCACGAACGGGAAAGGGAAAGGGAACGTAATCTGGATGAGTGCGATGCACGTTCAGTGGCCAGTGTTAGTACGTTGCCAACGGCCATGCCATTGATGCAACATCGTCGGAGTTCGACGCCTCGACACTCGCTGGATGTGAGTGCGCCAGAGAATGAGCTGTTAAGGCGCCGGGCGAGGAGCTCTTCAGGTCAGCGCAGCAGCTTGACTCTAACACCGCTAACACCGCTCTTTAACAACAAAAACTCTCAACAACAACAACAACAACAATCAGACACTTGCTCCAACTCCTCATCCACATCCACACTTAATCTCAATAACGACTCCTATACACCCGTGTATGCGAATCGGGCGGCAAGTGTTTGTGTCGCCTCCTCTCTGGCGGATGACGACAAATGGCGATTGCTTGCACGCAAACGCTGTTCCGAGGGTGCCGCCTTGGCCAACGATGCCCACCCACTCGGGCTGGCTTCTACGGGTCAGCAGCAGTTTAATCAGCGCACCCATTACGCTCGCAATTCGATTAATTTAACCAATTCACATTATCGTTCGCTGAGATTTGCACACTCCCGTCTCAGTTCGTCGAGGCTCAGTTTATTTATGCAAGCGCCGCTAGCAGCAGCAGCAACAGCCGAAGGAGCTGGAGAAGATGCAACAGCAACAACAACAACAACCACAGACACAACAACTGATCTCACTAATCAACAACAACAGCAACAACAACAACCACAACAACAACAACAACACCATTCCATATATATTAAGCATACGCCAAAAAGCGTTTCATTATTTGCGCCTAATCCATTTCATAATTCCTGCTCCACTGCATCACCATCAACATCATCGTCATCAGCAGCAGCTGGAGTAACATCCTCATCACTGACACCGCCCACCGCCTCTCTAATGCATCATCGCCCATCGCTGCCAGTGGCCAAGTTAACCATACGTGATGAGGAAATGGCTGAAGTCATTCGAGCCTCCATGAGCGAGGGTGAGATTCTAACAACTAAATAACTTACTAAACACACTTAACGAATGCATTCAATAACAAAATAAAACCCACTTTTATACCAGGCAATGGACGCTGCACACCCAAAACAATCACCTTTTTCAAAGGACCAGGCTTGAAGTCCTTGGGCTTCAGCATTGTGGGCGGCAGAGATTCACCAAAGGGCAACATGGGCATCTTTGTCAAGACTGTTTTCCCTCCGGCCAAGCAGCTGATGATGGCACACTGCAAGCAGGTACATTTTTAAACATAACTATTTCCAATAGAATCTCTAATTGAGTTCTTCAACTGTCTCCTACAGGTGATGAAATTGTGGAAATCAATGGACATTCTGTGCAGGGCATGAGCCATGCCGAAACAATTGGACTCTTTAAAACTGTACGCGAAGGCACAATAGTGCTGAAGGTCTTGAGAAGAAAGTAAGACAAAATCATCAAATAATCAATGCTCTTAACACTATTTAAATATTTCCCATTTTACAATTACAGATTACAAAAAGCTAAATCAATGGGCACTTAAATACAAACCATATTTAATTATGCATATCGAAGCATATTTTTTAGCACTACTTTTATTTTTATGTCGAAACCTATTTGTTAACAACTAAGCCAAGTAATATGTACATATAGAGAACAATTATAAGTGAAGTTATCTAGTGGTAAAGATTCTTTACTTTTTTTGTAAACGTACAAAGTCCCGGTAATATGCACCCTTACGTAAAAGACATATGTATATATTTACACATATTTGCTTACATAGTATATATGTATCAATAGCGATATCTGTAAAAACTAATAACATATATAAATGGTTTCTTTGCACGCTATATTTAAGTAATTGAATGAATTAACATTTAAATTAATTACAATAATCTAAGTTAAGATTTTAAAACGTTGTACAATTTCTTGAAAATAAAAAATGAATAAATAAATGTAAGTACCTATAAATGTTCAGGTGGATTTCATTTACAAAATTTTATTTTACAGAAATAAAGATTTACGTCCCTATTTTCTATAGTATATATAGAATTTTATTTAGCCTCCGTTGCCATATCGCCTTTTACTAGTAGTCTTTGCTTTTTTACAAAGTGATCGATGCGATTCTCCAGGCTCTCTGCATAAAGATTAAGATACAATTTATTCTTTGATTAAGGGATTGTTTCCAGAGTTAAGGACTTACCACAACGCTTGCGCTGCAAGAGTGGCTGATATTGACGTGGCTTGGCCGCATCCTGCAGGAGAAGCGCCTGAGCATTGATCTTTTGCGGCTTACACTTCTGCTGGACAAGCGTTTCCAGTTGCTCCAGTATGTTGCGTATCATGGTGCATTTGACGCTGAACTGTGTCCACTCGCTTTGCACATTCTCGACAAGCTTCTGTAGATTCTCCTCACTGTAAACCCAATTAGTAAGATCGGGTTCACATGGTGCAGCAGTCTCCATTTTTAACGAGGAGGCATTATCAGCAGCATTTTCTTCGTCTGCTGCTGAATATGATGCCGATGGATTTGTTCGACGCGTGGTATTTGCACGAAAATCACAGCGGAATAGATTCAATGGTAAACCAATGGCAGGGGTATACTGTGGCTTGCACGGATTGCTGGCGACATCTAGCAATTTACTAATGATGACTGGCTCCTCATGTTTCTGGCCAACGAGCAGCAGCACTGCCATAATGCAGCGTATCTGATGCCAGAGAAACGCATTCGCTTGTATTTCCAAATAATACATTGTGTAGCCTGTAAGCAGAAAAAAGGCTTCATGAATCATAAAACTACAAATATTAAAAAACAATAAAACGCACCTGAATTTAGGTCCTTTTCCACTTCGACAGCAGTGCCTTCACATGCCTGTATCCTAGCTGCCTGTAAGTTGCGCATATAATTCGTAACGCCATTGTGTACATCCATTTTACAGAAGTTCCGAAAATCTCCATGGCATACAATTAGGTCGCAGGCCATGCGCATGGCTTCAATGTCCAGATCCCCTTTGGGAAAATAGTAGCGATAAGTGCGTGAAATACAATCGAATCGAGCGCTGTACGCAGGATTTCGCAATGGCATCCAGCACACACATTGAATGTTCTTGGGCAGCACACGATTCAGCAGACTGCAGTAGTCGATTTCCGTTGCCAATGAGTCCGACTCCAATTGGACATCGGGTGCATATTTGCTACGCAAATCAATGGATATTACTTGGCAGAAGGCGCTGACCTCCTTGTCAGTCCGACCGCATCGATGATAATTTGACGTTGCCCGCGATTCAATCAGACAGGTGCGTATCAATGCCCGAAACAAATATGCCTCTGCAATGATAGAAATTGGTAACAACTTATTGAATTAAAATTCAAGTTCTACTCACCAATTGTATCATTGGAATCCTCCTGGCAGGCAAAGCCCTGGTAGTCCCAGCCAAAGTACATAACTTTGAGCAGAACATGTCGCCGATGTGCACTAAAAGCAAAGCAAAATGTAAATAGATTAATTAATCCAATAACACAAGCTCTCCACTTACCTGTCCCAATTAAACTTACGTTGTTTGTCCGCTTTTTTAGCTGTGCTTTCCTCTGTTGGCAGCGTTGCTGGTTTTTCGTCATCTCCCCGCAAAAGCGTTGTGTATTCTGAGTTGTTTCTGTCGTTCTCGGTCAGTTTCTTTTGTAGGATATTTTTTAGCTGAAAATTGTACGCTTCGAGCTGTTCTATTTTGTCAATTAACTCCGTTTTGCTCAGCTGCTCCAGCGCATTGCGCGATAGGCCTTTTGCACGCTTATTAATTACCACTTTTTTGCTCATTGCACATATAAACAAATGCAACACGTGCGGCCTACAAACTCATTGTTTTAATTGTTGATATCGATATTCTTAGTGATGGGCAAGAAATACTAGTCTTTAAGAGACGAATCGATAGATATATACCACAGCAGGGTATCGACTATCATTTACTCTTCTTCTTCTACGTGCAAGCAACAAAATAAATTGTTTTTAACTGAGGATAGAAAAATACTATTTAATTAAAATTCAAATTAATATTTGATACCATTTAATATGCTCGAGGGCTGGTACTGTCGCTCTTTGGCCAATGAAACAACCACAGCCCATAAAACCGAACGACAGCATTTGGAAAGCGATGATGACCACCTACAAACCAAACAATCGGCGGCAGTTCCTGGAGCAGCTGGTCCAGTTGGTCTAGCTGAATCCAGCTCAGCATCGACTGGCACAGAGCATCCGAGCATTGATTATAAAGAGCGCTACCGAAACCTGAAGCGCAAACTAAAATTTCTCATCTATGTAAGTGATGCAAATGAATAAATATTAATCATATTGCCTTTAATCAATGCTCTTGCAGGAGAATGAGTATTTCCAGGACCTGCTGCATACCAACCAACGACGCTTGCTGAAAGTATCGCGTGATCGATCGTTTCTCATCGATCGCCTCTTGCTGTATGAGAAACCAGCCAAGGACTCAAGTGACAGTGATGCCACCGATAGCTCCAATTCCGACGCGGAACCAATACCCCCAACGCAATCCGCTCTCGATGTGGCCAAAGAGTCTGCTGCAATGCGTCGCAAGCATAAGGATAAGATAGCCGGTGCAAAGGTGATTGTACCTCCAGCTACAGCACATGCCGGGCCAGTTGCCGTAGGTGGAGCAACACGCGGACGCAGGCGCAAAAATGTGGCCAACACACCGCAACAGCCGGGCAAGAAACCAATGATGGCGATGGCCACAGCAACGGTGTCGCCTTCTGTGCAGCAGCATCAACAACATCAACTGGGCGCTAAGAATCCGTGTGGCTCTGGTTCCGTCACGATGAGCACAGCGGAAATTACGCGTCAATTGCAGGAGCGTCGTCCCACACCTATCGAACTGATGAGCCCGGAATGCGCTTCCGCCACAGTTCCCGTTACGATGCTCAGCGATGAGAGCCCATCCAAAATGTAGGCTTGCTACACTTGATTTATACTCCACATTTGTAATCGATTTTAACACATTTCTCTTATAGCTATCCCAATGAGAGCCTGCAGCATCTCATGGAGGATGACTCGCCGTCTCATGTGGCCGCCGAGGAATGTGTGCCCATGGTGTACACAAATTAAAGACTACATACTAACTAATTATCTAATTAAATATAAATTCAGTCTTTACTCCTTTGAATTGATAATAAAAGTAATAAAAGCAACTTGTTCGCCGCGCACCATCAACTGGGGCAATTCCCGACGCAATTCGACATTCTTGCGGTTTAAACTCTTTACATGCACTTTGGGCAGTTCAATGCCCAGCTGGTGAAGTCGTTCGCTGCAATCCTCGGATGCGGATGTGTTGCATATATTTTGCTGCCCATATTTATATTTGCGACGCCGACGAAACTCAGTGGCGTTCTTTAGCAGCAGGTTCCATTGTTTGTCAAAGGCTACCAAGTCGCCCTCAATGCGACCACCAATACCATGTTCCTTGCGTATGTGGACACACAGACGCCGCTGGTACAGCCTTTCCTGTCCAACAGGTAAATATTTTTGTAGCAGCGCCAATGGTCCTTCAGCGCTTGCCATATGTGTGTAAAGATTGCGTTTGTATTTAAGTTTCTGGACACCCTCAATGGGCATCTGATGCGGCTCAAAACGGCGTGTGGTCTCCGCCGTGAATGGGTTCTTCCTGCTGTCTGTTTGGTGCTTTGTTGCTGGTGCATCATTGGTTTTCTGTCGTTTATTTAGCTGCCAAACGCCAAATTTTGTCAGCGCAGTTTCGAATGCGGCCAGATTTTGATAGAGTACTTTTGGCGCCTTTTCTGTCACCTTATAGTTGGCGGCATATAGCGCAAGCAGTGGATTAAAATGCTCACTGCCAACATCCAGTTCATCCGGCGCACGGCTCTCCTCATTTCCAGTTGTGTCGGCCATGCTAAATGGTTTATAATCGCAAACTTTGTTATTGTTTTTGATAGCAAATCAACTTTAAGGGTATTCCTTTGCGTTAAGCTCATTTCAAGCAAAGTTGGGCACGATCAAAAACAGCTGTTTGACTGTTTGAAGACACAATTTACGCGCATAAATTCAATTTAGTTTTTATCAGGTGAATTTATAATTCGTCTGCCTCCACAGCGTAAAATTTTTTATTTTAATCATACAATTCATAATGTAGCGAATAAACATTAGAAATTTAGTTTATTTACCATGCCTTAGTCACTACAAGACGCTAAAAAGCCAAATTTGTTCACCATTTTACAAAGCTTTTGTTTCAGAGCTTTTTAATTTGTGAGCAAATAAAGTATGGTAAAAGTATCATCTGAAAATTGATAAGCGACTCACGTAAAATGGACACAAAATCAAGTGCGTAAATAAAATCAAAGCAAAATTGTAATTAAAAGATTAAACAATATGGATTGTCTATGTAGTTAGTTCGAGCTGGGGACTCTCCAATAAGATGCTGATCAGTATGAGCGTCGGCGTAGTGGCTGCTGGAGGGGCAGGATATTTAATCTATCGCCATTTGCATCGTGATTTGATGCCAGAGAAATGGCGTCGCGTGGGTACCTTGCAGAAAATCAACATATTTCCCATTAAATCGTGTGCTCCACTCCCTGTGGCCAGCGATCAGGAATACGATTGTGATATTCTGGGTATTGGCATTGGAAATGTGCGGGATCGGAAATTTATGATAATCAATAATAACAACGAAATGATAACGGCTCGGGGTCATCCGCATATGTTGTTCATTCAGCCCAGGCAGTTACCTAATGGTTTGGTTTTCAGTGCACCGGGTATGCCCGACTTGGAGCTGGATTTTAAGGAGCTCGCGACGGGATCGAAGGATGTTGCCACAGCCGTTTGGGGCGTGGCCGTAGATGCCATGGAGTGTGGCACTCGGTTTGATAAATGGTTCTCGGAGTTCATACTAAAAAAAGACTCGGGCCTAAAGCTAGTGTATTATCCATACCCTGTGCCAGTGCGTGCCACTGTTCCTCGACTTAAGCATATGCCTTTCCTGAGACAGGAGGATTCAGTAAGTATATATATGTATATGGTATATAAATTACCATGTGCGAACTGCGTTTATGATTGTTTTGGTGCAGATCAGTATTTTCTTTTTTTTACTTTTCGCTTTGCATTTGATGCTTTTTGTTGCCATAAAATATGTGAAGCAAATTCATTTTTATCAGCGCGTGCAGCTTAAGGCTATCACAGTCTCTCTGAGATTGCCTAAATGTATCTTTATGATTTTCAAATATAGTAGTCTGTTTTCTAATTTTTAAATATGTTATTTTTTTAGGGCTCATTTAATGATGCCACCAGCTACATGATGATGAATCAATCATCGATCGACGATTTAAACACGCGCTTAAAGCGCCCCGTCGATGCACAGCAATTCCGTGGCAACTTTGATTTGAAAATGGACGTGGACGAACCATACGCCGAGGATCATTGGCAGTGGATACGCATTGGCGATGAGACAGTCTTTCGGGTAGTGGCTCCTTGCACGCGTTGCATCTTACCAAACATTAATGTGAATACGGCGGAACGCGATGTCGATGGAGAGCCTTTGAAAACATTACGCAGGTAGGTGTATAATATATAAATATATATAATATATGTGAAATAAGTCAGAACAATAATTTAATTTGTACATATTTACATTAACAGCTATCGCTTGTTTAACTACCCATCTCCGGCACTGGGAATTCACTTGGGTATCCGTCGCCAGGGAAGCATTAAGGCCAATGATGTCGTTTATGTTGAAGCCAAATGAAATTAGAACACAATTAGAGCGCAATTATGTAGAAATATACTTGTATACATTCATCTTTATTACATTTAACAGAGATTATGGATAGTAAGAATGTGTAATAATATGCAAATAAACATCAGCATGAGCTAATAACAATGTAAACTTTAATTAAGGCACGTATGCCAGGTGAGACCGCCACAGGCCATGCTCACAATTACATAAATAATGAATAAAATCACTAGGCCAACGATAAAGTAGACCCGCATGTTCTTCCAAAACATTTGGCGCGCCAAATTTCGCGATGCCTTGCGGAATGCAACCGACTACAATTGAAATAGAAATAAATATTACTATTTGACCATTATGTGTGTAATATAATCAGCTCACATTATTGCTCAAGCTCTCGGTTTTATTGACCAGCAGCTCCAGTTTCTCGCCCCGATCACGCAGACTGTCTGCAATGTAATGAATGATACGAAATACTTGAGTGAAACTATGCAATGACAAATTGTTATTTTTAGTGATTTTTACCAATATTCTTAATCATGATGTCTTTGAGTTCATCAATTTGCCCATGTACGGTTTTTTAGCTGCCAAACGCCCAATTTTGTCAGCGCACTTTCGAATACGGCCTGATTTGTATGGAGTACTTTTGGCCATTTTCTGTCATCTTATAGTTGGCGGCATATAGCGCAAGCAGTGGATTAAAATGCTCACTGCCAACATCCAGTTCATCCGGCGCACGGCTCTCCTCATTTCCAGTTGTGTCGGCCATGCTAAATGCTTTAAATTCGCAAACTTTGCTATTGTTTTTGATAGCAAATCAACTTTAAGGGTATTCCTTTGCGTTAAGCTCATTTCAAGCAAAGTTGGGCACGATCAAAAACAGCTGTTTGACTGTTTGAAGCCACAATTTACGCGCATAAATTAAATTTAGTTTTTATCAGGTGAATTTCTAATTTGTCTGCCTCCAAAGCGTAATACTTGCTGATTTTATCATACAGTTCATAATATAGCGAATACAAATTAAAAATTTAGTTTATTTACCATGACCTTAGTCACTACAAGACGCTAAAAAGCCAAATTTGTTCACCATTTTACAAAGCTTTTGTTTCAGAGCTTTTTAATTTGTGAGCAAATAAAGTATGGTAAAAGTATCATCTGAAAATTGATAAGCGACTCACGTAAAATGGATACAAAATCAAGTGCGTAAATAAAATCAAAAGCAAAATTATAATTAAAATATTAAACAATATGGATTGTCTATGTAGTTAGTTCGAGCTGGGGACTCTCCAATAAGATGCTGATCGGTATGAGCGTCGGCGTAGTGGCTGCTGGAGGGGCAGGGTATTTAATCTATCGCCATTTGCATCGTGATTTGATGCCAGAGAAATGGCGTCGCGTGGGTACCTTGCAGAAAATCCATATATTTCCCATTAAATCGTGTGCTCCACTCCCTGTGGCCAGCGATCAGGAATACGATTGTGATATTCTGGGTATTGGCATTGGAAATGTGCGGGATCGGAAATTTATGATAATCAATAATAACAATGAAATGATAACGGCTCGAGGTTATCCACATATGTTGTTCATTCAGCCCAAGCAGTTGCATAATGGTTTGGTTTTCAGTGCACCGGGTATGCACGACTTGGAGCTGGATTTTAAGGAGCTCGCAACGCTCTCGGAGACTGTGCGCACAGCCGTTTTTGGCGTGGCCGTAGATGCCATGGTGTGTGGCACTCGGTTTGATAAATGGTTCTCGAAGTTCATACTAAAAAAAGACTCGGGCCTGAAGCTAGTTTATTATCCATACCATGTGCCAGTGCGTGCCACTAATCCAGAACTAAAGCATATGCCTTTCCTGAGACAGGAGGATTCAGTAAGTATATATATGTATATGGTATATAAATTACCATGTGCGAACTGCGTTTATGATTGTTTTGGTGCAGATCAGTATTTTCTTTTTTTTACTTTTCGCTTTGCATTTGATGCTTTTTGTTGCCATAAAATATGTGAAGCAAATTCATTTTTATCAGCGCGTGCAGCTTAAGGCTATCACAGTCTCTCTGAGATTGCCTAAATGTATCTTTATGATTTTCAAATATAGTAGTCTGTTTTCTAATTTTTAAATATGTTATTTTTTTAGGGCTCATTTAATGATGCCACCAGCTACATGATGATGAATCAATCATCGATCGACGATTTAAACACGCGCTTAAAGCGCCCCGTCGATGCACAGCAATTCCGTGGCAACTTTGATTTGAAAATGGACGTGGACGAACCATACGCCGAGGATCATTGGCAGTGGATACGCATTGGCGATGAGACAGTCTTTCGGGTAGTGGCTCCTTGCACGCGTTGCATCTTACCAAACATTAATGTGAATACGGCGGAACGCGATGTCGATGGAGAGCCTTTGAAAACATTACGCAGGTAGGTGTATAATTTATAAATATATATAATATATGTGAAATAAGTCAGAACAATAATTTAATTTGTACATATTTACATTAACAGCTATCGCTTGTTTAACTACCCATCTCCGGCACTGGGAATTCACTTGGGTATCCGTCGCCAGGGAAGCATTAAGGCCAATGATGTCGTTTATGTTGAAGCCAAATGAAATTAGAACACAATTAGAGCGCAATTATGTAGAAATATACTTGTATACATTCATCTTTATTACATTTAACAGAGATTATGGATAGTAAGAATGTGTAATAATATGCAAATAAACATCAGCATGAGCTAATAACAATGTAAACTTTAATTAAGGCACGTATGCCAGGTGAGACCGCCACAGGCCATGCTCACAATTACATAAATAATGAATAAAATCACTAGGCCAACGATAAAGTAGACCCGCATGTTCTTCCAAAACATTTGGCGCGCCAAATTTCGCGATGCCTTGCGGAATGCAACCGACTACAATTGAAATAGAAATAAATATTACTATTTGACCATTATGTGTGTAATATAATCAGCTCACATTATTGCTCAAGCTCTCGGTTTTATTGACCAGCAGCTCCAGTTTCTCGCCCCGATCACGCAGACTGTCTGCAATGTAATGAATGATACGAAATACTTGAGTGAAACTATGCAATGACAAATTGTTATTTTTAGTGATTTTTACCAATATTCTTAATCATGATGTCTTTGAGTTCATCAATTTGCCCATGTACGGTTTTTTAGCTGCCAAACGCCCAATTTTGTCAGCGCACTTTCGAATACGGCCTGATTTGTATGGAGTACTTTTGGCCATTTTCTGTCATCTTATAGTTGGCGGCATATAGCGCAAGCAGTGGATTAAAATGCTCACTGCCAACATCCAGTTCATCCGGCGCACGGCTCTCCTCATTTCCAGTTGTGTCGGCCATGCTAAATGCTTTAAATTCGCAAACTTTGCTATTGTTTTTGATAGCAAATCAACTTTAAGGGTATTCCTTTGTGTTAAGCTAATTTCAAGCAAAGTTGGGCACGATCAAAAACAGCTGTTTGACTGTTTGAAGCCACAATTTACGCGCATAAATTAAATTTAGTTTTTATCAGGTGAATTTCTAATTTGTCTGCCTCCAAAGCGTAATACTTGCTGATTTTATCATACAGTTCATAATATAGCGAATACAAATTAAAAATTTAGTTTATTTACCATGACCTTAGTCACTACAAGACGCTAAAAAGCCAAATTTGCTCATCATTTTACAAAGCTTTTGTTTCAGAGCTTTTTAATTTGTGAGCAAATAAAGTATGGTAAAAGTATCATCTGAAAATTGATAAGCGACTCACGTAAAATGGATACAAAATCAAGTGCGTAAATAAAATCAAAAGCAAAATTGTAATTAAAATATTAAACAATATGGATTGTCTATGTAGTTAGTTCGAGCTGGGGACTCTCCAATAAGATGCTGATCGGTATGAGCGTCGGCGTAGTGGCTGCTGGAGGGGCAGGGTATTTAATCTATCGCCATTTGCATCGTGATTTGATGCCAGAGAAATGGCGTCGCGTGGGTACCTTGCAGAAAATCCATATATTTCCCATTAAATCGTGTGCTCCACTCCCTGTGGCCAGCGATCAGGAATACGATTGTGATATTCTGGGTATTGGCATTGGAAATGTGCGGGATCGGAAATTTATGATAATCAATAATAACAATGAAATGATAACGGCTCGAGGTTATCCACATATGTTGTTCATTCAGCCCAAGCAGTTGCATAATGGTTTGGTTTTCAGTGCACCGGGTATGCACGACTTGGAGCTGGATTTTAAGGAGCTCGCAACGCTCTCGGAGACTGTGCGCACAGCCGTTTTTGGCGTGGCCGTAGATGCCATGGTGTGTGGCACTCGGTTTGATAAATGGTTCTCGGAGTTCATACTAAAAAAAGACTCGGGCCTGAAGCTAGTTTATTATCCATACCATGTGCCAGTGCGTGCCACTAATCCAGAACTAAAGCATATGCCTTTCCTGAGACAGGAGGATTCAGTAAGTATATATATGTATATGGTGTATAAATTACCATGTGCGAACTGCGTTTATGATTGTTTTGGTGCAGATCAGTATTTTCTTTTTTTTACTTTTCGCTTTGCATTTGATGCTTTTTGTTGCCATAAAATATGTGAAGCAAATTCATTTTTATCAGCGCGTGCAGCTTAAGGCTATCACAGTCTCTCTGAGATTGCCTAAATGTATCTTTATGATTTTCAAATATAGTAGTCTGTTTTCTAATTTTTAAATATGTTATTTTTTTAGGGCTCATTTAATGATGCCACCAGCTACATGATGATGAATCAATCATCGATCGACGATTTAAACACGCGCTTAAAGCGCCCCGTCGATGCACAGCAATTCCGTGGCAACTTTGATTTGAAAATGGACGTGGACGAACCATACGCCGAGGATCATTGGCAGTGGATACGCATTGGCGATGAGACAGTCTTTCGGGTAGTGGCTCCTTGCACGCGTTGCATCTTACCAAACATTAATGTGAATACGGCGGAACGCGATGTCGATGGAGAGCCTTTGAAAACATTACGCAGGTAGGTGTATAATTTATAAATATATATAATATATGTGAAATAAGTCAGAACAATAATTTAATTTGTACATATTTACATTAACAGCTATCGCTTGTTTAACTATCCATCTCCGGCACTGGGAATTCACTTGGGTATCCGTCGCCAGGGAAGCATTAAGGCCAATGATGTCGTTTATGTTGAAGCCAAATGAAATTAGAACACAATTAGAGCGCAATTATGTAGAAATATACTTGTATACATTCATCTTTATTACATTTAACAGAGATTATGGATAGTAAGAATGTGTAATAATATGCAAATAAACATCAGCATGAGCTAATAACAATGTAAACTTTAATTAAGGCACGTATGCCAGGTGAGACCGCCACAGGCCATGCTCACAATTACATAAATAATGAATAAAATCACTAGGCCAACGATAAAGTAGACCCGCATGTTCTTCCAAAACATTTGGCGCGCCAAATTTCGCGATGCCTTGCGGAATGCAACCGACTACAATTGAAATAGAAATAAATATTACTATTTGACCATTAAGTGTGTAATATAATCAGCTCACATTATTGCTCAAGTTCTCGGTTTTATTGACCAGCAGCTCCAGTTTCTCGCCCCGATCACGCAGACTATCTGCAATGTAATGAATGATACGAAATACTTGAGTGAAAATATGCAATGGCAAATGGTTTTTTTTTAGTGATTTTTACCAATATTCTTAATCATAATGTCTTTGAGTTCATCAATTTGTCCATGTACACGGGATATGGTATCCACTTCGCGCGATTGACTGAAGTATACCATTTGCTGGGACAGGACCTTGGAGAACTCCGTGTTCATGGCATACGCAATTGCCGTGGCCACTTGCAGGCCATAAGTCTGTATAAATTTCTGCTTAATATCAGCCAGATAGAGAAAAGCTCGAGAGCGATCAAACTCCTACAAATTGTAACAAATATAATTAATAATTAGATTCAAATCAGTGAAATATTGGCAGCTTACGTTGTCGGTGATGCACATGTAGATCAGCCTATTTTCGCAAGTATAATGTATCAAGTAGTCTCCGTGTGTGTAAGTCATCTTGTGGTTTTGCACACCAATTCGGCTCATTATCTGCTCGGTGACTTCAGCAAAGTTGCCAACGCATTCGGCAAACTTGGCCAGCACCGTTGTGTCGCGCGCTATAACACTATATAATATTGGCATTGTGCTTATTGGTGTTGTCGTTGTTGTAGTTTGCTTGCAACCGCAACAAGGCGTGGTGATTAACACGTCTTCACAGAACCTTCTACTTCCCTCTTATTGTACTTTTTATCAGCACAACAACAACGAAAACAATGCCTTGCAGTAGCTACTGAAACAGAAATTATATGTTTATCAAAAATCTTGAGTTATCACCAGAATTGTTCTGAATTTTATGACTTACCCAATTGAAGTGGGGCTACGTCTATAAATATATATATGTAAGATTGAGTTGACCCAGCAAGTATTGTTTATCCAATTTTATAAGCAATAATATATGTCATGCTTATGCGTTTCAATGGTCAAAAACAATAAATTACTTCAAATTAAACAAAATATTTGAAAAACACCATAACAGCTAGCGTTTGTTTATTTCTAATCAGTTTATTGAATCATCCAAAAAACAGCGAAACAAAAAAGTCTTTGTTTTTTTTTTATAAATGCACTTGCACTTGCTTTCTACGTCGATATATCGATAGGTTGTTCTTTTTGCAGCCATCTATGCATTTGCCGATAATCGCTCACGTTGAGTACGATAGTTTATTCTATTATATGTTTGTAACACGTCCAGTGTTTCCCAGAGGGAAACCTCGACTAGTTCAGTATTCCCAGGGTGGGTAACTCCAACCCTGCCCGTGGACGGTACAGACTCCAAAATTAACTTGACCTACACAACACTATAGAGAGACCTACATGCACACACCAAAACAACGAAGCAGCTGACAGGCCTGGTGTTCATGGCCACGGATTTGTTTTGCCCATCGTCCTTAAATTGGAATTGACGATTAATTTATTCCATGCTCCCGGCGATTCTCCTCCATTAAACTTACTCACAGATCATGGTATTCCCTTATAATTTATTAGCAAACATCTGATATAACTAAATAACGACAAAACACGCCGCTAGGTAGCGTTGTGAGAATCAAACGGCAATTCAATTTTGAATTTGAATCGAGACTTTTTCCAAATCCGACGAAATCAAAAAAAAAGATCGAACGAATATGATTGTTGTTATTTCGGTGACCCTCAATCCCTATCCTACCCTATTAGAGCTCTAATATAAGTATTCGGTGTGGGGGTTTTGGTGCAAGAAAATGCGACCTAAGCTTGGCAAAAATACAGACGCCGGATTTTATGGAATGACAATGGTGTAATTTTTAAATATTGAAATTAATAATTAATATATGAGTAGATTACTATAGGAATAAAAATGACAAATAAATATACTACTTACTTAACATATCATTTAAATACATAAATTATCCTCTATCATTTAAACCACATTTACTTAAATACTAGGAATTCGGACTGGATGTGCTGAGGCACTACGCCTGGGGCGTTGAATTTTGGTTTGGCACGATCTATTGTTCGTTTGGGTATAATCAAATGCACGCAGTCGACTTGCACTCGACTGGGCGTAGATTCGGTTTTATATATGGCTTGACAATTCTTGATTATAATAAACGAACACACTTAAGCTGAATTTTATTCCAAGAGGCCCAAAATATAGCGGAGGGTTGGTGTACTCCCACAGATACTCCAATCTTCGTTCGGACGACAAACAAATTTACGCGCCACGAAACATGACCTGCCTCACTTCTCGTTTTTTTTGTCATGTGCTAATTTTCCCTAACCAACGAAACGAAACCTTGCGGAAAATGCGGTCACATTCAATGGTGATATCGCTGACCTTGCCACACTTTTCGTTTTTCGGCGATGTGGTCCTTTAAATTTTATTTTTGGTGGTGGAGTGCAATAATTTGCTATCGATATGTATGCAAATGCAACGTGTTGTTATTTGGAAGTGTAGCCGGATAGAAATATGTCTGTTCCACTACCAGCTCGAAGTGATAAGAAAGTTTTGAGTTCGAAAATGTTGGGTAAATATATTGGTAAGTATTTAATGGGCAACACTAATGCCATGCAAATGTAATGTACACCTTAATATTATGCATATGCTTTGCAGACACCTGTGTACGGATTTTAATTGTTGTATTTGTCGCCGATTTTATGCAGCGCTTGTCTTCGTTAACGGAGTATTTCCTGTACGGAAATCACTATTTGCCTGAGGATCGTCTGTTGACAATTTTAAGACGTGCTTTCACATATAACAGAAAAACAATATGTCTAACATTGGGGATAATGTTTTTGGGTTTTGCACGCTTTGGCCGCTTTACGGCAAATCTAAACCAATTGCTGCCCAGTGGCTCAGATTTCACCTATATGCCACTTTATTGGATCTACATATATGCACAGCTGAGTCATAGCTCGTTGAGCTATGCACACTGGATACGCGATGCACATGGCTTGGATTATGCATCCGGCATGGCATCCAATTACTTTCATGGCTATTTAAAACTTGCACTACCCGCACACAATGGCGATGGACTGCAGCAGCGGATGAGCGACTACGAGGATTCCCAAAAAGTGAAATTTGGTTTGAGACGCTTGATCATCCTCGTGCCAGATGAAATGTTCGTCAAGGGCGTCATTGACAGCCCATTGCTGGACAAGGCTACGGTAAATTTGAAAATTTTGATTTGAGATTATAATTTCATTTTCTTTCTTTAGCCTTTGGAGACACATTTTATAAATCGTGCTGGTGTTAATCGTCCGTTCAAGCATGATGTCTATAGAATAAATAAGAAATTAAATGACACCTATTACTACTTTGCGATAGAGGGAGCAACCCCAATGTTATCTTTTTTTGATGCAATGCATCATCAGCTGTCCGCCACATGGCAAATGCAGGAAATGAAACGCGAAATCTGGCTGAAGTTCTGCAAACATTTGAAGTGCCTATTGAGCACCTGGCCGGAAACTCGAAATGAAGTGGAGCTGATACTTTATAGTGGTGTGAATATTATTATTATTATTAATCAGTATACACATCTATTATTATTATTATTAAGCAGTATACACATATATGACTATAATTTAATTCATTTCAGCACACAATTCGAATGGAGAGCATGTAGACGAAGCCGAAGTTATTATCAATCACGTTTTTAAAGATAAACTTATTTATTAACGAATGAATATGACAAACCTCTATAAAAAAATGAACTGATTATATATTATATATCAATATTCTGATGCTCTATCGATTCTAACTCTTTTAGCTTAGCCTCGGCTGAGGTTAAAATTCGCGACTTCCATTTTTCATAATCTTCAATCTCTATTTTTTGACTATTGTTTTTAATTATGGTATTTTTGTCTTGCTGCACTTCCAGCTTATCAGTTAACTTAGCTGCCACATTGATCTCCTTGTAATGCTTTGTAATCATACGCTCCCATTGCTGCTCCAACTGTTGCCATTGAGTGGGGCGCAAATTGCTGAAGGGCATCAGTTTTGTCTTGGGCGCTTTCCTTTTCAGCAGACGACAGGCATGGAAAACAGCCATGGCGGCATATTGTGGATGATCTGCTTCATCTGAATGCTCGTGCATAGCAATGTTGTTCTTAAACAAAGTAAGCAGCTCTTCAGCTTTGCACGTCACTTCGTTAAGACTTAGTTGGACGCAGATATCATTAACGGTCGCCAGCACATTGAGATCAAGTAGTTTCTTGAACATGCGCTTGTTATTCACATAATGACTTTTCCTTAACGCGGACAGTTTCAATGCCTGCTCCTTGTCAAATCCAATGCCCAAAAGAGTGCATGCAATATCCGCACACAAAACTATTTTGCCATATTCATTTATTTGTAGTGGAACATTTGCAGAGCGCAGCTCCAACAATCGTATCAGCTCGGTTGTTTTTCTAGTGATATACTCAGATCCAGTAAACATGTAATAATGTTTGTTAGTAAAACACTTACCTCCCAAAACGCCGGGCTCATCGTGTAGGCCCATTTTCAAAATTAGCTGTTCAATCAATGTGGTCATTTTATAAATTTCTTTAGTTGTATACTTCTTTTGGCGCGAAATAAACACATCTGCGTGCGAACAATCGATAACTACTCAAGCCAACCCTGAAGTCCACCGATAGGGGCAAAGGAAAGCGCACAAACAAATCCCTTCCAAATTGCAATCAATTTATCCGAATAGGATATGCTGCTCTTTAATTGGTAAATGCCTTCCCATTAAAATAATAATTCCGTTATTTTATGTGTATTATTTTCCCTTTTGCAACATATATGTAAAATGTAGTGATTAGCTGATTTAAAATCAGATGTACATATTCAAAATTTATTTAAAGCTAGATCTCGTTTTCGCTATCATCGGCATTCTTGGCAGCTTCACCAGCCTCAATTGCCAATTGGCTCCACGAGGCGTCATTTATCAGATGCACCCCGTTCGTGTCCTTGCCAACAATGCCCATTTCAAAGCGAAAATCCTTATCCTTCAGCTCGTCATGCACCTGATAAATTCTGCAAGTAGATATTATAATTAAAAAAAGAAGTAACTTTAAAAGCAAGGCATCTTTTACATTTTACCACCGCTGCGCACCAGCTCATCGGTGTTCATGTCGGCAAATTTGAATTTCTCCATTTCTGTTTTGGCCTGTTGTTTGGCCTTGCCACTGGCGCAGGCATAATAGCCAAAAGATGTGCCTGATGGCTCAATTTTATACAGCTGTGCTCCATCCGCCTCGTCCCACGACGCCAACAGAACCGACAGTCCAAATGGACGTACAGCACTGTATAACGTGTAGGCGTGAAGGTAGCCAGAGACGCGATCGCACAAATACTTTAGCGGAATTGTGCGTTCGAACTGTTGACGAAAATTGGCCGCCTCCTGGCGAGCAATATCGGCCACATAATTGCCATCAGCCATTAGACCAGCAATGGCCATACCAATATTTTTTTCAATGGTGAAAATGCGACTGGCTGCATCCGGTTCATACAGTTGATCGGCAATTATCTTTTCGACGGCGAGCACAACACAATCTTTGCCACGGATACCAATAACGGTGCCACTTCTCTCCACGGCTTTCGAAGCGTAGTCGATCTGAAAGACGCGTCCATCCGGCGAGAATTGCGATGCGGACAGATCATACTGCAAGGAGCACCGGTTAATGTGTGTTCTGTATGTCGTTAATTGCATCTACTGTATTTACTTACACCAGTTCCAATCGTACTCATTTTGTTGCTGAATTTATATTTGAGTTGTTATTATCTGAAAACTGAAATGTTTCAATTGAACAAGTTTAGTTTGGGGACGATGATTTGACGGCTTTTTATTTGACAGCTGCAAATCATGCTCAGTGTTGCCACACTTTTGAATAGTTTATTTAGTGTTGGGTAACTCAAAAAATCTTATCACTGAACCAGAGAGCCAGTTTCAATAATAATAATAATTAAAACTTATTAAATAATCCTATTTTAAATAACCACTTCTTAAATTAAATATGTTTTTGTGGAAAATTATTGAAATGTAAATTATTTTCCTTTTCTAAACGAACCACTTGCAAATATTTTTTCTGTTTTAAATGCTAGGCTGTTTCTCAATAGAAATTATTATTAAATATTACATTTTGTAAATATTTATAATAATATTTATTACTTTAAATAATAATTTTTATTGACCATTTTAAATCGGTCTTTCCAAATGTGAACCAAATATGAACCAGTTCGCAGTTCGAGGAATATTCCTACCAGTTCCAATGTGCACGCGGTAATTTTGTAAACAAAAATATATAAATAATGACAAGCATGGCTGAAAAAAGGTAAGCAATTGTATAAAAACACATAGAATTTTGTTCAATAAATAGTTTTTCAGTTATGCGGCTGAAGCTCGATACACGAACTTTTATGCCGGCAGCGATATTGCATGGAGCGAAGATGGTCAGCTTCTTTATTGTTTGAATGGCGATGTTGTAAATCAGGTGGACGTGAAAACATCTCAAGTTGTGCACAGCTTTGGAGCCAACGTTAGCAAGAGCAACAATGATCAGGCTAAAACAAGACAGGAAGATGTTGACGTCGATGAGGATAATATTTATTGCTTTGCCCTGTCACGGGAGCATTTGGTTGCCGCACACGGAAGTGGTTTACTCCGCCTGTGGGAGCTGAGCACCCAGAAACTGATCAAGTTGTGGAAGAGCCAGCACAAGGGACCCGTTGTTTGCATCGAGTTTAGTCCAGCCGGCAAACTAATTTGTACCACTGGCGGGGCAGATGCCACACTAAGACTCTGGGATTTCGCGAATAATAGTTGCCTGTGCGCCCTCAAAGATTACCCAGGACCGGCGCTCCTATTGCGCTTCCATCCCAGTCCCTTAAGGAGTGAAATCTATGCCGTCGGCTCTGATAATACGATCTATTGTTGGAACTACGAGACGAAGGCATTGCTGCATAAGATGCGTGGTCACATCTCCCAAGTGACTGGTCTAAGTTTTCAGACCACTGATTCCGGATGTCAATTGGCAAGTGTTAGTCGTGATAAGGTGCTAATCGTTTGGCAGCTGGATCTGGAGGCCAAACAATTAAAGGTTATACCACTCTATGAGGAACTGGAAGGCGTAAGCCACATATCAAATGGTGCACAGCTGCTGGTCGCCTGTGGCTCGGGCAAACTGCTCCAAGTAGATACGAAAACGTGGAAGATGAAGGACCTGCTGACCATAACAGATTTTCAAATAAGTCGACTACTCTACTGTCACAAAGAAGAACAATTAACGCTGGTGACAACCGAACAAAACATGATTATTTATAATGTTAAGACAAGCGATAAGGAAGCTGTCAACTTGGAACTGTTCAAGCAGCTGGTTGGCTACAATGATGAGATCCTGGACATGTGTTTTCTAGGTGACAACGATCGCTATTTGGCCGTGGCCACAAATAGCAAACACTTCAAGGTCTACGATACAGAGCAGAATATGAATTGTCGATTGATTTGTGGACACTCAGATATAGTGATGTCATTGGCGGCATCACACCATCTGCTCATCTCGGTGGGCAAGGATTGCAGCATACATCTGTGGAAGTTGTCGCACACGAGCGACGAGGATTGCCTGCTCCAGCCGCTGATACAACAAAACAATTGCCACACGGCCACAATCGGTTGCGTGGCTTTCACCCATCACGGAGCGACGGGATTTGCATCTGCCTGCCAGGATGGCAGCATGAAAGTGTGGCATTTGACGCGTGACAAACAGGAGCGCAACAATTATGCCTTCTCCCTGAGATATGCAGCCTTGGCGCACGACAAGGAGGTCAATTGTGTGACCTATGCACTAAATAATAAAATACTGGCCACTGCATCACAGGATAAGACGGCAAAGATCTGGACAGCTGATTCGAATGTGCTGCTCGGCGTGTTGCGTGGACATACGCGTGGTGTTTGGTGTGTCCGTTTCTCGCCCGTCGATCAGATTGTGCTGACCTCATCGTCGGATTGTAGTCTAAGGATTTGGTCCATTGCGAATTTTAGTTGCTTGAAACGCATGGAACAGGAGTGCACCATATTGCGTGTGGAGTTCCTCGATCATGGCAAATTCATATTGTCGGCTGCATCGGATGGTCTGCTCAAGCTGTGGAACATCAAGACCAACATCTGTGTCCAATCCATCGATGAGCACACCGATCGTGTCTGGTCTATCGCTGTTTCTGCCTGCAGCAATCGTTTCTTCTATACGGGTGGTGCTGATTCCAAGCTGATACGCTTTGGCGACATCACTGATACTGTGCGAAATGAGGCACTCGACCAGCGACAGGCCATGTTACAGCAGGAGCAGACACTCCAATCGCTGTTGCACGCCCAGCAGCAGCTGGAAAAGGCATTTATGCTTGCCTTGACGTTGAACAAACCAAAAGCCTCCTACGACATCATTTGTCATTTTGTAAGGAAACGAGATGCTGCCGCCGTCCATCAATTGGTGGATCAATTGAATATGGATCAGAGGTTGTCGTTGCTGCAGCATGTGAAAGCCTGGGGCACCAATTCTCGACACTCATACATTGCCAACCTGGTGCTGCAGCATTTGTTGGGCGATGCATTGCTCAACACCGGACACACATTTTACAATAACGGCAATCTGGTCGAGGTCCTAACACCCTATGTGCAGCGTCACTTCAAGCGGGTATCTGAGCTAAGCAAGGATCTCGCCTTCATGGAGTTCATTGTGAAGTGCATGTAAATTATCAATTTATTATTATGATTTAAGCTGCAAATAAACACTGAATTAAATAAATATTATTTTCATATTTTGATTGAATACAAGAATGCAAATAGAATTATAAAAGGTAAATGATCAATTTGTTATTACAATTAAAGCTGCCGATAATTTTATAAATGTTACATTAAAACACATAATAAAATAATTGTTAATCGGATATTTTGATGAATACAGGGATGCATATACAATTGTGCTTGAATTGCGTTTAGAAATATGACATTTTTTCTAATTGTTAGTGCAACTGGATAAACCGATTTTGGGAATTTCTATTGTTTGCTCATTCAAGGATCAGAATCAGATCATCACCCTCTAATTTCATGCCTTTTGTGACCGCCAATTTCTTGACGACGCCCGCCTTTGGTGACTGAACAACCATCTCCATTTTCATGGCTGACAAAACGACTAGGGGCTGACCCTTTTCAACCTTGTCGCCTTCCTTGACGCGTATGTCGATAACATTGCCCGGCATCGGAGAGCCCACTTCACCTTTCAGTGCCTTATTCGCTTTAGGATGTATATGGATTTTCTGTCGAGTTGAGTATATTTAAGTGGAGTTAAGATGAAGGCTCTACTTTTAGACTTACCTTCATGGCCTCTTTATCTGGAATGAGAACGGAGCGCAGTTGACCGTTCATTTCGAAGAACACCTCGCGTCTGCCATTTCCTTTGAGATCATCTGTCACGGCTAGGGCCCTAATACTTAGGGTCTTGCCTTTCTCCAGGGTTACATCGAACTCTTCGCCCACCTTGGGCCCGGTAAGGAATATACGTGTGTCCAGCTTATCAACTGGACCGAATTTATCACGGTGATTCATATAATGTGTGGTCACTAACGGATAAAGAGCGGACGACATGACATCTCTCTCACTGATTTTTCCAAAGGTTTTCGTGAGTTCCTCCGTCAGTTTGTCAAAATCCAGTGCCTCCAGCTTAGCACCTGGACGCTCATCAATGCGTGGCATATCCTTTAGAACATCGGAACGGAATGGTTCGGGAAAGCCACCGTATGGAATTCCCATATAGCCCTGTAGGTACTCAATTACGGATTGGGGAAACGATAGCTCCGCCGCTCTTTTCACCACCTCTTCACCTGTGAGCTTATTTTGTACCATAAACTGGGCCAGGTCACCAACAACTTTGGACGACGGGGTGACCTTTATAATGTCGCCGAGAAGAAAATTGGCCTCACGGTAGGCCTTCTTCACATCCTCGAACATGTCGCCGAGGCCCAAAGAGAACGATTGGAATTGCAAATTGGTATATTGGCCACCGGGTATCTCGTTCGAATAGACATCCGCATTGCCCGTTCGCATCGTGGTCGTGCATTCGAATGGTCCGTAAAGGGTGCGAGTCTGTTCCCAGTATGCCGAATATGAGGAGACGTCCGCCAATACTATTTCTGTGTCCAAGGGAGTGCCTTGCAGTGAGGCAACCACGGCACCCATGCTTGGTTGCGAGGTCAATCCGGACATGGAGTCTACGGCCACGTCGACAATATCTGCTCCGGCTTGTGCGGCAGCCAGCATAGCAGCAACTCCGGCACCCGATGTGTCGTGAGTGTGAACATGAATTGGGACATCGGGATGCTTTTCTCGGATGGCACAAACCAGCATCCTGGGGAAGGTAAAAGAACATCCATGAAATACTAAATCAAATTCAAATAAAATTATAAATTCATGCCTGGCTGCCTCTGGTTTCAGTAGACCCGCCATGTCTTTGATGCAGAGGATATGTGTGCCAGCCTTAACCAACTCATTGGCCAATTCGATATAGTACTTAAGATTGTACTTAGTACGTTTGGGGTCACTCACATCACCCGTGTAGGAGATGGCCGCTTCAACGACTCCACCAGCTTTACCCACTGCCTCCATGCCGAGAATCAAGTTTGGCAAATAGTTGAGTGAGTCAAATACTCGAAAGATATCCATGCCACTTTTCACCTGTTCAAAATGTATACCAATTAACCAACTCTCTCCCAGGTATGATCCGCTTACCGCCAGTTCGCAGAACTTGTAGACCACATTGTCCGGATAGCTGGTGTAGCCAACGGCATTGGCGCCACGCAACAACATTTGGAATGGTATATTGGGAATCAGTTTGCGCATATTCTCTAAGCGTTCCCATGGGCACTCGTACAGGAAACGAAGAGCCACATCGAAAGTGGCACCACCCCAGTTCTCCAGGGAGTATAGCTTGTGGAACTTGTGCGCCACATACGGTGATATCTTCAGCAGATCATGGGTGCGTACTCGAGTCGCCAGCAATGACTGATGTGCATCCCGGAAAGTGGTGTCCATCAGCATTAGATTCTTTCGCGATCGCACCTCCTTGGCAAACGCCTCGGGTCCTTCACAAACGAGAAAGTTGCGCAATCCTTCCGGCGGTTCCGTCACTGCTCCACAGTAAAATTTAATTTTAAATGAATTACAAGTATTTATAATATTATTGTTAAGGACTTTGGAATTACAATTTTAGTTACCTTTTGGCCCACCATTTTTTTCTCGATCTATCGATTTTTTGGTAAGATCTTCATCGGATATTAAGGAATATGGAATAAGTAATATATAAGATACGATAACGGAGAGCACAGAGTTTATTCACCTATTGGAATTTCGGGCACATGCGGATTAATATCGGCAGGTGCTAACGTTGTGCCTAATGGAGTTTGGGGTCCATTGACCAACACCTCGCCTAGGTAGTTTAGTAATTTCTGGGCACGATTTCGCGAGGGTTGATATTTGAAGAGTTCCGGATGCTCATCAATGAAATGAGTATCTAGTACACCATGCAGGAACTTCTTGTTATCGAGCACGTTGAGGAGGAACGGAATATTCGTCTTGATACCACGGATACGGAATTCACGCAGTGCTCGTTTCATTTTTGCGACTGAGCTTGGCATATCTCTGGAATGGGATATCACCTTGACCAGGAGAGAGTCATAGTGGGGCGAGACGATGGCGCCGGCAAAGGTCGAAGCGCTGTCCAGACGTATGCCCATGCCTTCACCCGAACGGAATACTTCTAGGCGTCCCGTGCTGGGCTGGAAATCGGCTGCCGGATCCTCTGTCGTTACCCGACACTGTATGGCATAGCCAAGTGTTACAATCTTTTCCTGGGCGAGTCCCAATTCCTCCAGGGTCTTTCCTTCCGCAATTTTGATCTGAGACTGTACTAAATCGATGCCGGTGATCTCCTCCGTCACGGTATGCTCTACTTGCAATCGAGCGTTCACTTCAATGAAGTAGAATCCTCCAGATTCATCGCAAACGTACTCAACAGTGCCGGCATTTTCATATCCGACGTGCTTGCCTAGTTTTACGGCCGCCTCAGTCATCTTGTCTCTAACCTCGACGTGAAGGCGTGGAGCTGGGGCAATTTCCACAACCTTCTGATGACGACGCTGGATGGAACAGTCGCGTTCATATAAATGCACAATATTTCCGGCCTTGTCACCCAACAGTTGAACCTCAATGTGACGGGGTCGCTCGATGTATTTCTCTATGAATATCGCACCGTTGCCAAAGGCTGCCTTCGCCTCGGAGGTGGCACGATTAAAGTTCTCCTCGATTTCGTCCTTTTTCCTAACCACTCGCATACCACGACCACCTCCGCCGTAAGCTGCCTTGAGGATGACCGGTAGTTCGTGCTTGTCACAGAATGCGAGTGCTTCCTCTGTGGTGGTAACTGGCCCATCTGTTCCGGGCACAACGGGTACAGCAGCCTCGATGGCCGCTTTTCGGGCAGCCATCTTGTCACCCATTTTTGCCACCACCTTCGGCGATGGGCCAATGAATACGAGGCCAGCATCAATAACGGCTTGGGCGAAATCGCTGCGCTCTGAGAGAAAGCCATAGCCCGGATGCACTGCATCAACATCGTGCTCCTTACAGATTCGTATGATCTCGGGAATGTTTAAGTATGCCTCCACTGGTGCCAGGCCCTTGCCGACCAGATACGACTCGTCTGCCTTTTGCCGATGCATATGCATTTTATCCTGCTCCGAGTAAATGGCAACCGACTTGATTCCCAGCTCGGTGCAGGCTCGGAATATACGTATCGCTATCTCGCCTCGATTCGCCACCAGCAACGATCGTATCGGCCTGTTTTTGACCTGCGCTCGAAAGGTTTCGCCATCAGCTCAAGGCCATTCCAGACTTGGACACACTTACTTCTTTGGAGTAGCCATTTTTACAGACAAAGTACAGATTTACACGGGGCAGGGCATTCCGCAGGGTCTTCAAGGTTGGAGAATCTGTTGCGAACATTGTCGCACCTGGGTCGTCTTGGCTTATTCACTGTTACCTGGTTTACAACGCATACAATTTAAAAAAGAAAAGTAGAAACAAATGGTTTTTAAATTTTTTCCTAATGAAGAGCAATGAAGATTAAAGTACATATTATTTTTGACATTTAATAAACAGTGTTGGCGACAAACCCCAAAGTCCAAAGCGATGCCACACCAGATGCCTTTCGTCTCAGACAACATCCTCGTCCAATTCGCGATAGGATGGTGAGTTTTAAAACATGAGAACAAATAATGGAAGCCCCCGAATACCATCTGGAAAAATTCGAAGCTTGTTGTCAAGACTTTAAGCAATCAGAGGAGATTATAGAGACATCCTTAGAGATTATAATCATGGAACTACTTGGAGGGCAGCTCGAAACTATGGCTGCTATAGTGGAAACAGGACCTTACTCCAAAAACTATGAATTGATATTTAGAGGAGAGTGTCAAGTTAAGCAAATTAGTGTATTGGAAAAACTATTGCCAATCAATTAAGTTCGAGTATCGAGTATCAATATCGAGTTGGCAAGATGAATAAAATCCCTTTTAAGCAAGTTCCAAAACCCCTCAGAGTATTATATTATTTCATTCAATGTCTTAAATAATATTCATTTTGAAGACAAAGTAAGTTTAATAAATACAAATGTTTGAGTATTTTATCGTTTAATTTACATATTTTATATTTTATGTTTATTTTCGCTTTAGCGCGTCACATTTTGCAGATTGGAAAGTATTTAATCCTGTCCTCATTGACTCATATAAATTGTATGTACTTTTGTAAAATTAATACCGAAGTTTTAAACAAATATTACAATAACAATACGATAGCACATTTCATGATTGGATCAATAGATAATTTATAAGATAAAAAGTTTAACAAAGGCTAAAGCCAATTAAGCATTAAGTGTTAAGTCAAGTATTATTAAATAGTGAAATGTATTTTTCAAGATTCTTTTTTAAAAAATTTGAAACAGTGGACAAGACAAATATATATCAATTTGTTTGATTGGGTTATGTATGTACGTATGTATGTATGCATTTATGTATGTATCAGAGAACCGCAACGATGAACAGCAATAATATATACTGCATATGTTTCATATCTAAGTATAAAAAGCACCACAGGAATAATTATGTGGCTTTATTTTGATATATGCCTTTATTTTTACGCTGGATCAATGCGATCACAAAAATACTCATTAAACGTTGCTATTTTAGTGTTGTACTTATAAGAAAGAAGAGAGAGAGAGAGAGAGGAGGAAGAAAGAGACTGGCAAGGTAAATAGACAAAATCACATCGTAGCCGCTTTTGAGGTGAATATACTTAGAGTCACATAAAAATAGACACTCGTGCAGTTCTCTGGCAATTATGTACAATCTGTATGCACAAATTTGGTGAATGAATTGAAACCAATGCAGCAGTGCATTAAGCATATCTATCTCATTAAATGCTACGCATTTATAAAAATTGTTATTGTTTGTTTTCCCCCATACCCATTATAAATTGAAAAGTGGCATCATTAATAACAGAGCTAAGAAAAACTTGGTCCTTAGCTGCTGACTGGAAATGCTCTCATTGCACACTGAGCGAAATAGCTTCATGCATTATGCTTTTATAGGTGGATTTTCCCATGAGCGGTGGCTTAAAGCGCAGTTATTGCAGTGTCGATCAACGAATATATCTATTTTGGGTCTGGGTACAGGGTATCTCCTTTAATTTGTTAAATGTTTTGATTGCTGTCAGCTGCTTTGGCTTTGTTTTTTCTTTCTTTTTTTTGCTGAAAAATCTCATTGCCACACAATTTCAATTTGATCTAACTACATAAATTGTAGCACATATTGCCCATACAAATCTTCACAAAGATAAGCTAATAATTTTCATAAAAGAAAGTTATGCCTATATACATAAGTACATATACATATACATATATTTATATATATATGATATATTGTTATATTTAGGTATTTCAATGCTTAACACGAGCGCAGTCAACTTTTTTTCGATTAGATGCGTTATTTTTTATTTTTAAGCGGTGGCTGAATTGGATTTATCTACCGGCTCTTAATGCTTACCTAGTTTCATGGGCATGATGTATTCATATAAAAAGAGAGTCAGAAGATACGTATTCATTAAGAACTCGCTCCAAAATTATTTGCTTACTATATGTACATAATATCTGTAAAGATTATTTATATTGGGCTTAACATAATGTGTGGCCAACATTTAACTTTATGTATCCAATATATATTATATATTTAATTGGATTAGATATTTTGGAAGAGAAAAAGTTGTACACCTAGAGAAACATGTATTAATAATTATTACATCGTATTATTTTCAATGTTAAAGTTAAAATTTGATGTTGTGCTTTTGCTTCGTTTGGAATTTAACAGCTGTACAAAATTGTGTTGTGAACGTGTTGCTGATATAAAATGTTCTTACTGTTAGCAGAGAAGAGAGATATATAAAAAGTGTGAACTAAAGTCAGAAATATTTACTATGTTACTTATGCGTAACATTTGTATAGTTTATTTAGCGTCAAATGACGTCTTTAACTTGAATTGGATTTGCTTATAAATGCTTAAAATGTTTTCTGATTATTTTCTTTTGTATTTTTTCTTCGGTTTAAAGATATATAATAAAAAGTGTAGGTTTAACTTTGAGACTTTGCACAGCATTCAATGTAACTATTATATTTATATATATATATATATATTAACATTTATATATGTATACATTATATTTATATTATTAATATTTAATGTCTTACAAAATTGAGTAAAAACTTATTAATAAAAAATACGAATATCGTTAACAAATCGAGCGAAAAATTTGTTTATAACATGCAGAGCCTTTTGTTAAGCTCTCAATTTAAAGATAAACATAACAAATCAAAATAGGATAACATTTTCTATTTGCAGAATACCATGGCTTTATGTTATCGTTTGAAAAGTATCTAGGTAGGTTTTTGGGATGGCTCATTTGTCGGCTGCCTTTTGCTAGTACAGTACAGAACGTACAATGAATCAGTCTTTGCGTGTCACAAATATTAAACAAATATACGATACGTAATTACATTATAGTATATAAGTATAAACCACATAAAAAAATCATTCGCTTAGGCGTTGTGTGAACTACAGTTTTAGTGTTTGTGTTCCATGGCGTACAAACAGTATAAAAACTAGCTAGATGTGTTAAGATGTTATCATAGTTCAAATGGAATTAACATTTCTTTTTTCTTATTGAGTTGAAGTTAATTAAAAACAAACAGGCAATCCCGAATTAAATTAGCGTGTAAGAATTAGATTTATCTATGACTCGAATCTCTTTCGTTAATTGAATTACAAAGCGCAAGATGCAAATAGTTATAGGTATATATATATATACATACATATATATGCAAATAGTTATAGGTATATATATATATACATACATTTGAGTTTGACTATATGATTTAATATGTATGTTTATGATTATATTTTAATCGTAATTGGTGCGTTTTTATTTAATTTTTATGTTTTGTTGGTCGAAAGTCACAAAAATTCGTAAAGAAATATAACTAATAAAAATATTAGCTTTTCCGTTTCGCTTATTTTGAATACATAAAGTTTATAATTATATGTTAATTCATAGAGAGTCGAAATTGAATACATAAATTGTTTAAGGAGCCGCTAGATACAGACTTTTATTTTTAATATTAACCTGAATACAAAAATACCATATTGAACATATATATATATATATATATATAAATATATATATTTGTATATATATATGTATGTATTTTATATGTAATATAAATGTATATAAGTTTATAGAATATGTATGCAATTTTTAATTTACTGTCTTGTAATTTAATGCTCATCATTTGTGTTGCCATGAAAACAACATTTTTAATTTAGATTAGCTTAATTTCTTTGGTTTTTAATTTTTGTTTTAGCTGATATATGTAATTATAGTATATTGTTGTGGATAATGATGATCTAATTGTTCTGTTGGGCCATCACATGGGCTGACTTGTAAAAGTTTTGCACAAACTCGGAGAGGCTGTAGACGGAGCCTGGTCCCTTACCAGCACTCATACAAATAAAGTCACCCAAACAGTGCGTGTTCGCTGCAAGAAGACAGATGATGAAAGAGTAAGCAGTTGGAATTTTGAGAGATGTGTGAGATTTAGTTACTGTTTGATAAAATGGGTGGATATGAAGGTGGTGGCTTAATCCAGCTGCCATCTGGTCGGCGCATGTGTCGGCGATCCGATGAGAACTCAATTAGATATGTATCGGCGGGTATAACTCTGAAGAATCTAAAAAAAATCCGAACTTTAGTCTAGTGAGCATGGCGATTAACAAGATTCACTTACCTATGATGTTCCGGACGTAGTGCCAGATCGGATCGAAAAGTTTCTGTAACGTATTTATGAAAATATGTGGGAAACGGTAACGTAGTATCCAAATCGAATACTAAACAGCGATTCGGCAGGGGATTGTGCATGAAGAATACATGATAGTCCTGTCAATATATAAGTAATCATTTTCATTTCAAAGTTCCAAGCGTATTTGCAAGGCAACTAACCCAGATGACAACTTGATCATCGCCGCGTCCGGCTTTTTGACGCCACAGCGGCACAGTCCGTCCCTCATTTGATACAAAGACCGCATAGCACTTTCCCAACTCCTCGGGGCGCGTTCGTTTCACTTGTTCACACAACTTCCAAACGTTCTCCTCACTAAAAATAAATGAAAAAGATTTGTGCATTTTTTTATCCATATTTTTCCAGCAGTTTGTATTCGGTCTGAGTAAAAGTAAACGGGTTGTTCTTAATATTGGACATTATTATATCAAAACCTATTTTTCATCCATGCACAAAAACGTCTAAAACCTGATGATCTGAGCCAAGATGGGGAATTTACTGAGATCAAACAACAAGTTCCATCCAAACTACAAACTGTAGTTCCTTCTAAAGCTTTCATTGCTAAAGAATTTTAACGTAATTGTGTTAAGTCATTCAGACTTGAAAAGCTAGCGTTTTGGAGCAGAAAAACAGCCAAACTTTATAAATGTATTATTTGCAAATGAAAATGGAAATTGCTGATTGAGCACTTTAACAGACACATCAGTTTATTTGAACGCCGACTTTGTTGAGACATTTAAAAATCGACTCTTAGTTTTTATGTGTGTAAGCACAGTTTTATGGTGGAATTTTTTTTTGGCTAATGATTTAGAATTTGGGATGTTCGGCTTACTTCATTCAGCTTGCGGTTGTCAGTTGCGGTATCTTTCCAACACACGCCAAGCAATGTACACCCTAATCCCGTCCTACCCAAATGTTGTCATTCTCCCAATCGCCATGAAGTGAAAGACAGTGAGAGAGAAAGAGAGAGAAAGGAGACAGTGGGATAAGGGGCAGCAAGCGACGCAGCGTAAAAGAGCAAAGGAGTGGAGTGTGAGAGAGAGAACGACAGAGTGTTTATGTACGAGCAGCAAGTCAATGTACACACACACATACACACACATATACACACACACACACACGCACACATTCTTATATGATGACTGACATGAATATGAATAAAAATGTGCATTTCATTTTCAACTACATCAAAATCAATGAAATGTCCTAAAAACACGAAACATGCATGTGTTTGTGTGTATGTATGTGTGTGTGTGTGTGAAGAGAACGCTTTATTTTGTTTATGTTTTGCGTTCAGGCTTATTAAATGTCTATAAATATGTAAAATGTATGTAAAATGTACATACATATATTTGAATATGTATTTTACCTGTTGTGCACCTTGAATAAGTCGCCATTATTTTAGTAATGCACGATATCGGCGCAAATTTAGCCAAAGGCATTTTTAATTTTACATTAACACGCAAGCAGTCATATATTGTTTTAATGTACTCATATATATACATATATATATATACATGCATACATATGTACATATATATCTTGGTACATGGTACATGCTTAATAGTCAAAACGCGCCTTTTGCATGCGCTCATAAAAAGGAAAAACAAATGAAATCCCTTCTTGCTAATCAGCAGCAGGCCAATCCCCTACTCCCCCACCCACCTCCATACCCACCCCCTGCCCCCACACGCGGACTGTTCTTGTTAGCAGACATGACCGTTTGACCCAATTTAAGAGCTGCGTGGCGGCACCTCAACAGCAGAGAGAGAGAGAGACAGCGAGTATAAGAGAGAGAGAGAGCGGCAACTGAAGGAGTGAGGTAAAATGCGAATCGAGCAATAGCAACGGGTCTGAACCACGACATGAGCACATAATAAATGAAATCACACACAACATGAGAGGATGATTGGTTGCAAAAGCTACTTGCTACTTGCTGCTTGCTGCCAGGAGTAGACGGCTAATGTTTCCGCCACAGCTCATAAAAAAAGCACAAAACAATATGAAAACAGTGTTGAACAAGTTAATTGTAGTCTTAACAATTAAACTGTTTTTAAAAAGTTCTCGGTTAATGTTAAAAATGTGAAGCTGTTTTGAATTCAACGCTTATTTAATATAGCTAACAAATGTGTAACAAAAATAAATATATGAAAAATGGTATATTCAAATTGTAAAACTAAACTGTAAATGTATTTTTATAAAAAAGTCATTTTTTATGCTTCAACTCACCAGTAACAGGAGACATAGGAGCAGTCCGCTATTTTGGGGAACAGAAAATCGGTGGACATCTTGATGCGATGATGCGTTTTAGTTGAGTTGAGTTTAAATTGTTGCGGGCGGGGGGCTGGGGCTGATGAGGGGGTTGAGGGGGGTGGCCGCTTTGCCAACTTCAACTCAATTGTCAATTGTTGGAAATTTTCACTACTTTTGGGGTGATTACGTTTGGTCAGTCGTCACACACACACACACACACGCACGCACACGCATACAAAATAACAAGAATTACGAGGGGATTATCACTGCATAATAACGCGCTTTTCACAGGGTGCTCCGGGTGCTGATGCTGGTGTGGACTATTTCTATCGGCTACATACATATGATGATGTCGAATGCCGTCGATTCGTCGTTGCGAATTCTGCGGCATTCCATTTTGTTATTTGAAATTGAATTGTTTACACTTTTATTTAGTTAAGAGCGATATGATATTACTGCTTTTTGGGGTATGCGTTTTTGCGTCCGCTTGCAGGATGCTGACTGACAAAAACAGAGAGTCGTCGAAAGCGGGACACACACACACCGCACGCACACGTACACACGCACGTATTTACAAATACATAGCAGGCGCACGCTCAGAAGACGGAAGCGTATTTTTATTGTTGCTTTGTGTCAAAATTTGGTTAATGCTCTCTTTGCATTCAGGATTAACATTAATATTGCACATTAACAGCTCATTTTCGCTATTAATTAGCAGCGTTTGCGTCTCTCTATATTTCCCTCGCTCTCTGTTGTCTTGATGTTTACTTTCACAGATAATTATTGCCAAGAGCGATTCCCATGCTTTTTATTTGTGTGTGTGTGTATTTGCGTGTATTTCACACTCGAGCGCTTGATACTTTTACGTTCTGTACGCGTTCCCGGTTCTCCACAGACTTTGGAAGAAAAACAATTCTCTCGACTGCACAAGGAAATTAATTTGCTTCAGTGTTGACCACTTTCGGAAAGTATCATTTGCAACCCCGCTGTGGGTAAAGTGGTGCCGCTAATGGTCACTGACTGTTGCTCGCTGCTATGACACTTGACCTGGTAACGGCTTTTTCAATGAGTAACGATGAGTAATAGTTTATTCACTTACAGCTATTTAATATCTCAAATAGCAATTACTAATTTGATCGGACTGGGTCTTTTTGCTAATTCGGCAATAGCTATTAGTTGAATTGTCTACGTTCAGGTAAAAGTACAATGTTTGAGCAGATAAAAGGGGAGGGACGAATGAGGAAGTCTGTCATGCACAATTGTGAGTGCAGATAAAAACGTCAGAAAACAAATATTGAACTAAATTTAAATAGATAACGGACTTAGCTGTAATGTCAACACGTAATTAACTCTTTTTTGCTAATGTCTATTTTATATTTACAAGCGTATATTATATAAATTGCCAGCAATGGTCGCGCCTTTTACTACTATATAAGCCGCAATAACTTATAAATTTATATAATATTGTATATACATGTAAATTAACACACCCATGAATGATTTTACAAATGAGTTGTCAACTGTGTGCTGCAGACTAGCAACTATCTTTTGATATTTATTGAACCTTTGCTTTTGTCAACGATTAAAACGATCATGACATATATAAAAAAAAGAAATCTATTGGTTGATGACGTTTACGCTGGCTTATCGCCTGCCGCAAGCAAAGAGAGCGAGACAGACATATAGGGAGCGAGAGAGAGACACACACTGAGTGCTAATGCGAGATATTTATAAGAATCCGATCAGTTTCATACCCTGTTTATAAAAATGAGAGTGAAGTGATATATAAAAACTGTCGGAATGCATAACTTAAGATAAGGCGGAACATTTTTTTGTCTTCATGTTTACATGACGTTTGTATGTAAATAACATATATATATATATATATATATATATATATATATAACAATGATTAAGCAGATGTAATAATGTATGTGCTTTGTGAATCAGCAATAAGAAATATACAGAGGCCTACTTTATAAAAGGGGGGTATCTTCTGGTCTAGTACTTTCGATTAGGGCTATTTTATGGCTGCAGTTTGCGAGGCGTTTAAAGCGACAAACGATTTTTAGTTGTTTGGAGTGTCTCGCTGTTGTCGGATTGAAAAGTTGGGCCTCCGTTAAAGCCAAATATCTTATCGAAGACAAGCTTTGCGCCTCCGCCAGGTACCCAAAAAAGTAAACAAAAAAAAGAAAAAAACATCAGACAAGGCTTTGAGCCGTTTGAGTGTTTATTTTTTGAGCGCTTTTTCTTAGCCGTGGATCGTGAAAACGTGACGAAGTCTCTCTAACTCTTAGTTTAATTAAGTAGAACCTGTTTTCACTGATTTTTGTTTTGGTCTTTCTTTTTTTGTTTAGCAGTTACTGTGAAGATCTGGGCACGTGGTTTCCTTTTAAGTTGAGGCTTTACTTTTGCTCATGCAATCGAAACAACTTACCGAGTCTATCGTTAATTATTATCATGCTTTTTGTTGTTGAGTTGTATTAATTGAGATCACTACAGAATTGCGGACGCAAGTTTGTTAATTCATTTATTTGATTGGTTCCCCTTTTTATTGAGTGGCACATTGCACAATCCACTTACAGTAAGCACTCAATGGGCAGACGGGCCAACAGCTGATTTTAGCAAAGCATTAACTACTATTAGTAGTTTATTTATTATCATTAACTGCCTAATCAGTACTTCTAACCTTGAGCGAATTTCTAGCGGGAGCGACAAGAATAACGTCGACCTCACAAAAACAAGTTGGAGACGAGTCGAAAAGTGTCGACTTGGAGATGACCTGTAATCTATTAGGCAACATAGGAACAGGTTCTATAAAATACTTTTTATCACTATATTTATGCGCTAAAATGTTTATACTATTTAAAATTATACACTTTCGGGGCAATTCGAGTTTTTCGTATTTTGTAACGCATTAAAAGTGTGTATATATATTCTTGATCATCAGCACTAGTCACTTAGTCGATATAGCTATTTTCGTCAGTTCGTTTGCTATTGATTATTCTATGCAAACTCGTATTTTTTTCTTGATGAAACCTGGAATAAATTCGTCTCTTTCTGGCAAGCAATACAACATACAACGCAGTGTGTCGTAGTCTGTCGGAACGGAAGACTTTAACATATTGCTGCCTTGGGAACAATCATTCGAAAGATTAGAGCTTATATATAAGCAACTTGTTTATTTTCCAACAATGTCGGACTAAACTTATTGTACTTTTTGCGAAAAAATATCAACATCGGAATCTCATTTGAAATAAATAATGAAATTTAGATGAAAACAGGTTCGGTCTGCTAACCGTAATCTACATCTGTTCTATCTTGTCAAAAAGAAAATATATAGCGCCACATACCCAACAGTTTTTGGCGGTTCGTAAGATACCCAAGAGAATGGTATCAAATCCCACAGCCATGCATCATCAAGGCAAGATTGAATGTTTTTAAAATAAAAAACAAACCTGAATTGATTTTCGCTGAGTGTACTTTTGCATGCAGTTTTATTGACTATCAAGAAAATGAGACAGACAGCTTCGGCCATAGAAAGTATATGGTGCAATCCAGTCTCGTAGATTGCAACACATATTGACAACAAAAGTTAAGTCATATTTACTTTTGATAACTCGCTCGAATAATAATCGTGTGTAAAAAACTAGTTTGTCTATGCACATTTGGCGACAAAAGTTCTTCAAACATTGTATGCATATGATATATATTTAGACAATTATTCTTGCTAACTTATATTATTTGTTTTGGTTTACTGCTATAATTAGCATTCATAATCGTTGCGGTTTCATTGACTACGAAGCTTTGGTAGCACAACCAAAGAATACGACAAGTTATTTTTATTTAAACACACTTCATACTTTTTCAGGAGACACGCAAAATGGGCGACTCAGCCGAAGTGGATCAGCGACTGTTTAATGGACATCAAATCAAGGTTGTAACCGGCTTGGATCGACCACAGAAAGCCAGGCCGGTGGGAGAGCAATCAGTAGCACTCAGGCGTCAGGCAGTAATGGTTATACTGGCCAATCTGGGTTTATTATCAACTGGATTCAGTCTGGCTCTGCCCACAGTTGTGTTCAGCCAGCTGACAAGCAAAGAGGAGCCGGTTTACTTGAATGTGACACAGGCTTCGTGGTTTGCATCGATAAACACATTATCCTGCCCATTGGGTGGAATATTGTCGGGACTGATACTGGACAAAATTGGAAGGAAACATACGCTGTATGTGATCAATATGATGGGCATCACTGCCTGGACACTGCTTGCCACAGCGAGCACAACAAATTCAGAGTCGTTTTACATGCAGTTGATTGTATCACGTTTTCTTATTGGTAAGTTTTTTTGGATTCGATTACTAGTGCTCAAGAGCCAAGATTGAAGTTCAATTTCATTTGCAGGTGTTACAATGGGTCTGGCCACGGCACCAGCGGGTGTTTATGCGGCAGAGGTTAGTGTGCCCCGTTCACGTGGCAGCCTCATACTGGGCACCTCGATATCGGTCGCTTTGGGCATCACAATTCTCTATAGCATTGGCTACTTTATACGCAATGATTTTCGCCTCATTGCCCTCATTTGCTGTGGTTATCAGATAACGGCTCTGCTTTGTGTGCTGCCCCTGCCCGAGACGCCCAGCTGGTTGTTGGCCAAGAAACGTGTGGAGGAGGCCAAGAAATCACTAAATTTCTTTCGTGGTCTCGATAAGTCACGTAAGTGGCGCTATTCAGCCGTAAACCAATAACATTATCATCGTTAAATGTATACATATATATATATATATATATATATAGCACACATCAGTCATCCGGAGGTATTGGAGGAGTTCAATGTGCTGCAAAAATCGCTTCAGCTGCGGGTCGGTGAGCGGAAACCCTCGTTGTTGAGCTGCCTAAAGTTGCCGGAGGTGTACAAGCCGCTGTTTATATTGATGGGTCTGTTTGCGTTCCAGCAGCTTTCGGGCATTTTCGTGGTTATTGTGTATGCCGTGCAAATCTCCACGAATGCTGGCGTCTCCATTGATCCGTTCACCTGTGCCGTACTCATTGGCGTAGCACGAGTTCTCACCACCTGTCCCATGGGCTATGTCCTGGAAAAGTGGGGCCGTCGACGTGCTGGCATCATCTCAACGATGGGCATGACCGTGTCCATGCTGCTGTTGGCTTGCTCTGGCTGGTTTGAGTTGCTGCAAGGAGTGCCTTACTTACCAGTCGTGGCCATTATTAGCTTCATTGTGCTCAGCACGTTGGGCTTGTATACGCTGCCCTTCTTCATGATCTCGGAACTGTTCCCGCAGAAGGTGCGTGGTCCGGCAGCGGGTCTAACTGTGGCTGTCGGCATGTTTTTTGCCTTTCTCTGCATCAAAATCTATCCGGATATGAGAGTGGCTATTGGCATGAGCAACTGTTTTGTGTTCTACGGGGCGATGTCGTTCCTTGCAACGGTATTTATTTACTGGTGCCTGCCGGAGACGCGACGACGCACCCTGCTTGAGATCGAGGAGCAGTTCCGCAGTGGAGCACGCAAGAAAAGACCCACCGATGTCGAGATGCAAGAGGTCATTGTGCCATTTAGGCAGGAAGCGGGGCAAAAAAGTACAGGAAATTAAAATATTATAAATATTAATTATGTAATTAGTGCTGTGATAAAATTTAGTACATACACACATTCATCTCGTACACTCGAGGAAAATGAATCTCCCTGAAATTTAGAAAATCGCACTAAAATTTAAATCGCACTGAAGTTAGAAAGTTTTTCTTTTCTATAAATAGTTTTTGTTTTTTTTAGAAATAAATTCTATAGGAAAATTTCTTAAAGTTATAAATATTTGCTATTTTTCAGAAATTATTTTCTAATAATAGAAATAATAGACAATCGACCTAATCTAAAAATCTCGCTAGTTAGAAAAAAATTAGAAATGCCCTTTTCTATTATTTACCAATTATTTTCTAATAATTTAAATAATAGAAACATGTTTCTAACGCGGATATAAAAAGGAAAATGCAAAAAACACTTCTAATATTCAGAAACCAGTCCAATATTTAATATTAATATAAGTATCAAAAAAGTTAATCTAAGAATTCTGTGTACACTTATAAAAACACTCTAGAATTTAGAAATCTTTGTGCCAAATTTTAGAAAAGTCTTCTCTTGAATTAAGATAAGAAACTGCCTTGCTTTTAGAAATATAATTTGTTAATAATAAGGCGAGTTACGCTTGGCATGAAAGCTATACCATTTTTCTAAATTTCAGGGCGAATTTATTTTTAGTGTACGTACATACATATATATGTATATCATAGCAAAATGATTTCCTTGTTATCGTAAGCCAACTAAATCAATAAAAATCGTCGCAGCTTTTCAGTAACGCTTTTTCAATATACACTTTTTGACAATACGTGGCAATTTGCAGACCTGTTCAGAGCCTGAACCTCTATGGGAGCCCCATATTATGTACAGATTGTGCCATGGGCAGTATCCAGACTCTGTCTGACTGTCCGGCTGTCCGGCTGCTCAAAAATGTTCTGCTAAATTTTGCTCTGGTCATTAAATGTAATAAGCATGGTACACAGATGCCACAATGTACTGTGTGTGTGCTGCATGTGCAGCGTGTGCCCCGAAAATTGGTTTGTAAATTTTCTGGGATCGTATGCAGAAAAGTGCGCTTTGGGCGTTGTGGCTGCCATCGTTTATGTAATTATATTAAGTTTTCAATTTGATGGCTTAATAATGTGGCGGCCAGCGGTCAGCGGGTTGGTGCAAAGCGGAAGCTGCTCACCGTTGTTTGGGGCGACAAGCGTTAAAGCTGCATGTGCAGCTTGGCCAAAAAGCAAATTGATCGCGATTAAGTCAAACAAGGCGCTAAACATGAACATCAAAGTTGAATGAACTTGATACACTGACAGGATAAATGGGAATTGATGAGCTGCAAATGTGTGAACATTACAATTTCCGCTTTGGCTTCTGGACGAGATTGTCAACCAGAATATTATTTTGGTGTAGCTGACACCTGTCGCAAAATTGTTCAGTTCGCCACATCAATTATGGCAGTTTATTGAAATGTCAACGCTTGGTGTCAACAATGCTCCTCGAATTTAATGAGACGTAACTTTTGTGGCAAGCAATAACTGCAACAACTGCATGTTGAACAAACAACGAAAAACGGTCGGCATTTTTAGGGATGTCAGCACAACATATGCGGATTCAAATAATGCCAATCTGTGCCCATCCGGACACCTTCGGGATGCAACCAAGCGTAAAGGGAAAGTGCGTATTCCAGGGTGGCACATCCTCAACGGTTGCGGTCCACTCGATCTGTCTTTTGTCTTCCAGCCATTCGGTTGTCATCATCAACGCAGCATGTGTTTGGTTTTACTTTTGTTTTGATGCGATTTTGATTATGTTTGTGTGTGGTAATAAATTTTTAAATTTCAAAATGTTGTGCATGCTTTTGTCTGCTGACAATGGCAATGAGCTGTGAGCTCGTTATAACGCGTAATATATAGCTCTGACTTGACCACAGATCAGACATATTTACATTGTTTTGTGTCCGACATGCAGACATGCAGACAGACAGACAGACACAAAAATTACATCCTTAAAACGCACACTTAAAAGTGTAGCGCTGCTTGTAAGCGCTCTTAATGCACTTAAATATTTAAAGTCAAATACGTTATTAAGGGTACACAGGACTAAGGCTAACCCTTCTTGCGCATGCACCCTCGGGGCACACGAACCCAAAACAAATTCGCAAAAATTTGAACAGATCGCCGGGGACGATTGCACACCTCACAAATGGGTGCACATGCAACATGACGTTGGGGCAACTGTGCAACTGCAAATTACGTGAGAGGGAACCGCAGCTGCGCACGACAAACGCGTGTGTCTCGTCTCAAGATTGTAAGCAACATGTGATCCATCGATAAGTGTATCCGCTGATCTCGACAAAAACCAGAAGTGATTTTCAGCAGCAGCGAATTAAGGCTTTTTTTTTGTTTTATTTTTTTTCACTTTAAGCTTGATGCAATTATTTAAGACTCTGGTCGAAAATGCTTCGGCGCATCCTTAACGTGTCTGGCAAGGTGTGCAGACTGCCACATTAGCTCAATTGTTGCAGTTGCAAGGAAGCGGTGGGTGTATCCATTTATACATGCCCAAATAGGATAGTACACTCAGAAAAAAATCTCACTCAATTTTATAATTCAAAAACTATATTTCTTAACGGAAGGTTGTGTCTTTCTAATAACAAGCGTATTTCTATTCTTAATTACAGGGTATGTTTTTAACAAATGTAGAAAAGAATATATTTAAAATGTGCGTTTTTTTTAAGATGTACACAAAACTTTAACTGCAGCTTTCTCGTTTCTTAGTAGTAATTTAGGATTTAAAATACACAAATATTTAAGGTAGTTTATAAATACATAAAACTTAATTTTGAATAAACTTAAACTTAACTGGTAAACATAAAAAACAATAACTTAGCAGTCAAGATATCACATTTTAATATATCTAAAAATAGGTTTAACTATTAAGAAATTTACTTCTGAAGTATAGTAAAAGAATTTATAATATTAAGAATTTGTATTTCTATAAACAAGCTAAAATCTCGAGTTTTCAGGTCGATTTTCATTACTGGGCCATTTAATTTCTAAGTGCAGCATGTTTTCAAAAATCAAAATGATATTTTATATATCTGGCTGAACTCTAAATTAGTCCGGTAATAATTCCGCCTAAGCTCGGCATAGCGATTAATTGCAATACAGCTAAATTTATTGTATTGAACTTCATCTGCTTCGTCTAGTTGGATGTGAGGAGGGCCCGCTTTTGCCACAAGCTGCAAATCAGGCACAGAGTGAGTGCCGCAGTCTAAGTCGTCGTTCAACTTTAATTTTTCAATTAGTCCAGCTACTGTATTTGACGCTGTTTCTTTCGGCCGCCAAAGGGGCTAACGAACGGATGCCACAGCCACAAACCGAGATTGGCCCATTGAGATGCGCGTTTTGAAGAGGCGCGGCTGCGGCTCGTAAAATATTGCATTTGGCCAAAGATACGGAAGGTGAACACTGTTCTTTTTTTGTGCATTTTACGATGCTGTTCCGAAGGCCAAAGTTTTACGATTAGTTTAACACTTTTGTGGAATCTGCAAATGCAACTGCAACTGCAACTGCATCACTGTGGCATCAGGAAGATTTTTGCTGACTGTCTGGTCATAGACAAGCGTAAAATTGATTTCGTCTCTATGATGGGCTGAACGACTCTAAAATGGGTTTGCGCCTTTAAAATGCAATTACGATGTATATTACATACCTATACATATACATATACATATATATATATATACATATATATATTTGAAATATTACTTTGGAAGTAAGTGCTTGGTTTTACAGTTTCTGAATTGAAGCTTTCGATACTTTAATATTATTTTAATTAAATTGTTTACATAGGTATATTATTATGCTTATAACACTGAGTCCGTGTGTAACCGAGAAACATATTTCAGTTTGATATTGATTAACTAATATAGATTACTGTTATTGCATCTCCTAAAATGGTGGCATTATTTTCGAGGCCGTCTCTTTACTACTCTTTACTACTTTTCAATTAAGACATAATTATGTCAGAGTTGAATTTATGGCGACAGGCCCTTAACACACGCAAAGTTTCTCTAAGCAGGCAGCCGCTCACCCCTCTCCCTTCTCCCTTCTCCGTTTGCCCTTGGTCCTTGGTCCTTGGTCCCTTAGTCGGCCATTTTGTGTGCTTATTGGAGCGTTGTGTTTCGTCCTTTAATGTGAGACAATGTTACAATTTTGCCGGCGAGCTGTCATAGTCTTTTGTAATTGTTCATTTTCTTATCAAGATTTGCTGGCACAACCGTCCCACTCGTGCAGGTGTCGCCTGCAAAAGACTCTGTGAAAATTACGTTTTTATTAATTGGCCATTTGGTAGTGATCCAAATTGGAGAAGGCATAGACCTACGCATCCTCGACGGCCTCTCAATTTTTATGACAGTTGAAAATCGCGTGTAGGCGGACAAAAACATTAAAAACCGAAATTTTTGTTGCACGCGCAACTCCTAAACAATATAACAGAGGTTGTAGTTGTAGTTGTAGTTCCAGCAACTTTATCTTATCGTTTGTCGGCAACAACTGTGTAGCCAGGATTGCCTAATTGTCCCAGCGTTTGTCCGACTTCGCTGCCTGCCCCGGCAAAGTGTTGCTGCTGGTTTCTGTTTTTTTTTTTTTGGTTTTTTTTTGTTTTGGGCGCGTGTCTTGGCCCCTGGCGCAAGGTGCAGTTGCGATGCGAGAGCCTGCTGCAACTTGTCTTGTCAGCCCGGGCTGCATCCATCAAGAAACTACAACGACAAAGGGCGAGGCAACCTGATGTTCATGATTTCAGGCACATGCGTAACCTACGCCAATTTGGCCCGCACAAAAATCGTCGTCGTCGTCGTCGTCTTGGTCGTCTTGGTCGTCTTTGACTTTGGCTTTGTTTCGACCAAAATGCTGTGTGATGCATCTGCTGATTGCAATGCCCAGCACAGAGCGCAAACTCGAAACCGAACCCTCAATTAGACCGCCCCTGCAATTAGAAAATATGCTGTATATTTTCGGAACGTTCTTCTACATACATTTATGCCTGTTTATATGACAGTCGCAAAAAAATTAAGAAAGAAAAGAAAGAAACTGCTTCTAACTAATTTAATCGACCGCTTCGAGGCACCCACGCAACGAATGCCAAACTTTTTGCCGAGCGGGCAATTTGCAAATTCTTGGATAGTAGGTGTACCTTGTAGACAGTAGCGAAAACGCCGGACTGAGACAGAGTTATTCATTAATGACCATGAAATCTGCCTTGCAGTCATTTCGGTAGACAACCTGTCCTCAGGCACGAGCTTCAGCTAATTTCAAATACTAAACCATTTTAATGAGTGTGGACCCAAGGAGAAGGCAGTCTCTTTGGTCATATCTCATATCTCATCTAGATAAGATCATTATACACTTTATAGGCATTCTACATGTCTATATGTACTTATTATTTTATTTTATTATTTACATTTAAATTATAAATTTATTGTTCATTTTCCATTTTTAATTTTTGACAATATCATAATAACTTTTCATGTAAATATTATTATATATTTTTTAATATTTTATTTGGAATTTAAAATTTGATAGTAAACTATTCTAAATGAAAAATAATATGTATCACTCCACATTCTTTTAAAACTCCTTCAGCTAAATATATTATGTTATATTAACATAGGCAAGGTATTCAAGTTTCGGTTTGAATTAAATTGCTTTCATACAAAGTTTTTGTGGATGATTTATAATGGGCTACAAGCACGCAGTCAGGAATACGTCTGCAGTTGCTCCGATATTAAGGATGTGTGCTCGACAGGGTTCACCTAAAGCCTACCCAGTATTCAAGACAAATTAATTATCATATTAATGATTATTTCAATCATTATTGCTCCGATGTTAAGAATTTATGCTGGAGAGTGCTCGCACAAAAGCTATCCAGGATCTAAGATTATATATTTGAAAACATTTTCATTGTACATACACAGGGGAATAAGCACCAAAATATACAAATTTATCGTATTATGTTTTTTGAAAATGTTCCTTAAGTCTCCCAAATTTACATTCTTTATATTAATCATTATTTTATTTGTGTAATTATTATTATATTTTATAATTTACATTGTAATTATAGTATTAAAACTTACATAGTAATCTGAAGTCACTTTCCATTATTTATGTATGCTTGAAAAATGTTATTTAAACTTATTTGAATTGCTACAAAAAATGAACTCACAATTCGCCAAAATCCATCCCAACTCATTTTAAATAACAAATTTATATTTTCATTTATTCAAATCGATTTGAGGATAAGGATAACTGAAAAGTGAAAAAATATACCAAACTGATATCAATTTTATTTCTTTTTATATATTTATGTATATACAATCAAAATTTGAACTTGGCGTCTTTCTATTTTGGCTATTGATGCCGATAAAAAGCATATTTATTTTTGGGTATCCTTCAGCACCTTTGAAATGAATGTGTGGACAATTTTATCACAACATCGCCATTTTGAATGTTTGTACGAATTTGGTATCCTTTGGGCAGACGATTATGCTTACAAGTGGATTTAATTTCAATTACAAAATAAGCGAATGTAATATCGAAGATAAACATCGCGACAAGCAATGCGATAAAGTAGACGCCAGTCAATTGGAAGAAGTTAAGCCGATTTGACGCCCTTCTATTGCAAGGATGTCCTGCCCTCAAATGACTTCCACATCCGGTTGCTCATTTTTTGTGCCTTTAATGGATTATAAGTTGAACTTCCCACACAGATTTGTGTGACGACCTTAATTGGGGCGTGTTCTGGGCTGAGTTTTTTCTTGTAGTTAATTGCAGCCACTTGAAAAGCTCATGGTTACATAATCGCCCTGTCAGACATCAGACATCAGACAGACACCAGGCAGGCAAAAAGTGGGTGCTGGTGCTGGTGCTGGGTGGGTCGTTAGCCACGGACTCGTGTGTGTTGGGCGTCGCTTCCACACGCATGGCTGGTTGGCTTGATCTTATTACTGCGCGCTTCGTTGAATGGGAAAAGACAAGGCAGCTGCTGGTTGGCAGTTGGCTGTGATGGAAACACAAGGATGAGCCACTCGCAACCAGTGGCAAAGACCATTGTGTGAGCCACTCGACTCGGGCCCTACGCTCTTTTGACAGTTTTATCTCTGCCTTGCAGAAGTTTCGGTGTCGGCCTTTCTGTCAGCAGTGAGCAGTGAGCAGTGAGCAGTGACCCCCACTCCACTGACTGTAGGCAGTGTTGTGACCTATGCCAGTTTTAATGATTTACAATAAAAGCCACCTAAAACTGGTAACATTTGTATTTCAATGACTTTGTGTTAGTAATAGTGGCGCTTTGGGCTTTATCGATTTTATAGTCATGCTCGCTCAATTATATTTACCAAATATAAAACGGTATTTTCCGTTATTTTTTTCCCATCAGCAGACAAACACAAACAGTCACTTTTTATATGGCAAAATGACAGTTTTATCTTTCGCTTGCAGCCTTTGCCCATTTACAATTGAATTTCAATTGAAATGGCTGGCGACAATTGTGATATTCAATTAACGCTTACGCCACCAAAGCGTTTCTTAATGCCGCCGCCGCCGCCGCTGACGCCACCCAAAACGCAATTTACCCACTCCTGAACGAAGCTCCTGGTAACCGAGGGGCAGTCACGTCACGACGCGATGTGGCAAGGACCGGCGCACGCCCGTAGCCGTTGTTGTTTCGCTCAGGGTAACGGCTACGCCAAATACAACCACTACCACAAACACACACATGTATATATATATATATATATACACAGATACATACACCTAAGGGCTATGCCACATTGTGGTGGGCATGGAGAAGTGTTCGCGTGCTGCGTTGACGCTGCCGATTGGCCGGAGCGCGACTGCAACGGCAACGGCTACGGATACGGCTACCGCAACGCTTCAAGATCGGGGTACAATGGTAATCGAATATGTTTTTAGCCCATAAAATATTACCTATTTGAATAACAAGTGCATACTAAAAAAACAGCATCCTTGCAACTTTGCTGCTGAATTTGGCCAAGTTTATGCGTAGAATAAGCACACATTAAAAACAAGGATTTTATGTATGTTAAATGCAATGTTTAAAGTCTTAGAAAATGATGATTAATGCGCATTTGAAGTGACATGCTTTTACAATATATATTTATTGTATTATCTGATTAATATTGTATATATATATATGTTTTATTATTAATTTAATAAACAGATAATCGATAATCGTGTGAAAATGTATGCTTCAACTCCATTGTACCTGTCATGCCGGCGTCGTCGGATGTGTGCAGTTCCACAGTGCGTTTGTGTCAGACCTTTCAGGGCATCTTCAACGAGTGGGCTGTTGACCAATCAGAGGCGAGCTGCTGCCAGCGCAACACATGCGCATTGTTAGGCGACAGCTGATTGGCTGAAGGGTCGCTCAACTGGGGCTGTCGCTGTTGCTGCTGCTGGTGTTGTTGTTGTTAATACTGCTGCTATTGCTGCTGCTGCTGCTCTTGCTGCTGACTGTTGTTGGTTGCTGTTTGCTGTTTGCTGTTGCCGTGAAACCGGTTACACCAGAAAAACGTTTCGTCCGCCTTGTAGCCGTTGAGAGGCCGTGAACATTTGACAGTGTGTGTGTGTGTCTGTCTCTGTGTGTGTGTGTGTATTTATATTATTATTCTTTTTTTCGGGTTGCGGTTGCGGCAGTAGCCCAGAGCTGGCTGGATGGCACACGGCAGGGCACCGGACACGGATAGAGCAGAGCAGAGCAGAGCAGAGCCGAGCAGAAGAGCAGAAGAGCAGAGCAGAGCACAGCAGATTATTGATGCTTTGTGCGTTGCCAGCGCGAATCGCATGCATTAGTTGAAATTTTGACGGTCGAGTGACAGGGTGAGCATCGTCGCGTTCGGCAAGCGAATACCGTCGTTACTTAATGGAACGTTACTAATTCCCTGCGAAAAGGATGTTGCTGTTGCCACAAACTGTGTGTTGTTCAAAGTTGGTGCAAGAAGTGAATAATTGATTATATACATATACATATATATACATTGGTGATATCAATACGAAGAGTTACCAAGGTGAGATGTGATAAAAATTAATTACAAGTTGAGAAAAAGCAAAAAAAACAACAACACAAATAACACAATGGATAACTGATCTGTTCATAATTAAAAAGTTAGATTTGGTAAGGTGGACTTACTGTTAGTCTTTCATAGTGCTTGGAGATGCCTCCATATTTGTGTCTTCAGAGTCCAAGTGGGGCGTTCTTCTAGTCTTCTAGCCATGACTGACCCAATATACCAGCCAATAGCCATAATTAAAATGCCGGCCAATTAACATGGCTTGCATATCAATCACTAAAAGTCGTCACTGACTAACACCCCTCACTACTGACATCGTTTGATCGAGTTGCGGCATTGTTTAAAATGTGTTTGATACTATTTTCTTATCTTGCTTAACACATCAATCAATGCTTTTAGTATAGGCTAATTTCCTTAATGAACGCCAAAGTAACGGCACTTAAATCAATTTATTCAAACCTCATTAAAACAAATAAATGAATGAACACACAACACACAGCGGATATTGCTTTAATTTCATGAGCTCCCCAAAAATTTGCATTGCAAAGCTCGCGAAAAGTCGCATGTAAATTGAGTTTCCGCCGGCCTCTGATAACTCATAAATGAGGCTGCCGCTCTTTTTCCCACGAAACCAGCGACAATATTCAAAAATCGTATGCTAATTAATTCTTTAACATGCCGTCTGCCATTATGGCCCATTGATTTTTAAAGCTTTCTACCAAACAAGCCAGCGAACAACTTACTTAACTTCTTTTCTTTTTTTTGGTAAGCGTAGCCATCGGGCCCAAAAACTAATATCGATCGTTATATGGTTTCGGACCGTTCTTCGCTGCCCAGTGGCAATGTGGCAAGAGGGTATTCTAATTTTATATGTTATCAATCTGTAGTTTGCTGCACCACAAAAACCACAAGCCTATAATTAAATTCAAATGCTGAAGCGAATGTTTAACAATAATTATACCTTTGAAAAAAAGACATCACCGCCTTATTAAGATATGCTCTTATACTCTTTAGCTTCGTACACTTTGAGTCTCTACTTATAAGAGAGTTTTTGGAAATGAACAACATTTTTCGATCTAAAAAATATATGGGAAATATTTGGGATATACTAATATTTCATAGCAGTGTTATTAAGAACATTTTGGAAAAAATAAATAAAAATAATAAGATATCCAATATAAACTAACCAATTATGGTGTTAGCCTCCTCCTAATAAGTTGAGAAAAAGTCTATAACTTAATTATTTGAATATATAAAAGAAATATTAAAGTGTTCTGAATTCAGTTGGTCTGCGATCTGCAAAGGGTATCAATCTGTGGCTTGCCTCAACCAGCTTCTTGTTTACTTTACCAAATGAGACTTTCGAGACTTAAGAGACTTGAGAGACTCAGGCCCGGCTTGTTTTCTGTGCCGAAACAGAAGCTCGAGGAACCTGTCGGTTCCACTTTCAACAATCGAGCGCATTTAAATTATTATATGTTTAACTAATTTCTATTGATTTTTATGCGTGTTACGCTTGAAAAGTATGTATTTAAATAGCGCATTGGCTAAGCTTGAGCTTTGCGCACCTGTCTTATCTTTTCATAATTAATTAGAGTTAAAGTGAATACTTTCTTGGGCGTCTTAATTAAATATAATTCAAATGGCAAATGCACAGGAAGCATATTCCCTCAATTTATTTAAATTCATGAGCACCATCAAAAGCTGAGATTACGTAATTTTACTTTATCAATAACTCCAACTTCCTTGATATGGTTAAGGTTAAGAAAAAGAGATGTTTTTAAAGAAATCGCTTATCTATTAGCAACCCACGAATTTCACTATATGTATATATATATATATATATAAGTATATATCCAATGAATGTTCAATATATAAATATGGAATGGTATTGCTATTTTCTATACATATTTGGTGTGCTAGCAATGCGATATAAAACCAAACTCGGAAACAACTTTTTAATTTGACAATTATAACAAATTGTGATAGATTTTCACAGTTTCAAAAGTTTGGGTTTCCGTTTTGTATGTAAGAATTGGGTACAGGTTGTTTACTAATTGACGACCCTTACTTCTACCCTTTGAAATATAATATAGTCGTCACATATATTAATTTAATTGGTTGTTTCGACCAACCACGTTTTCCCCTCATTGTATATACACATTGGCATATCCATCGCTCGAATAATAAGTACAAAGTAAATCAAAAGTGAGTTTCTGTAGTTTCGATAAGTAAATGTTGTGTAAAACACGCAAGAGAAATTGGAGTAAAAGAAACCCTTTCATTTCAAAACTGAAAGAGTTTAGCTCGCAAATAAATGCTTATCGCTGCTTAATGTGGGCATAAGTCAGTGGCAATTAACGACCTTAACGGCTGCCACGGGCTGCTCTAACCAAAACTAAACTAAACTAAGCTAAACCAAAACCAAAACAAAATGAAATAAAACAAAACAAAATAAAAAAACAACTTAATTTTGTGCCTTTAAAGAGCAGCGCTGTTGTCCACACGCTCATTTCGGCTCTTTTTATTTTTACGAGCTAAAAAATAGCCGCAAAGTCAAATCCTAAGGACTTTGGGCAATTAAATCTAATGTGAATTCCATAATAACATGGCCATGACAAAGTGCACACACACACACACACACACATATATATATATATATATATAACCAGAGGGAGATTATGGAGCCAAGGGGTAGTTACACTTTTTGATTTATACGGTTCTTCGGCGCGCGTTTTCATGCCTCTGACAGCCTGGCGACAGGTTATCCAGGGAGTACTCCGTTAAACTGCCGGACCATTCATTCTAATGACAGGAAGCGGAAACCGCGGCGGGGGTGACCCAGCCTGTCGGCGAGCTTCACATTTGCATATATTATTTTTGTATTTTGGTATGTTTTTAACGAAATGAGCAATTGGCCAAAATTTTGTGTTTAATTGTTGGCCAATGCTCAGGCATTTGCATATTTTGACAACGCGAACGCGAGCTGGCCGAACATGCAATGTGGATTAGGTAGTCAAAGAGCTCTGATAATAGGCCAGTTCACGCTGTGCCAAGAATGTGCCTGATAAGCAGCTAATTTGAGATACATACTTACATACATACATACACACATAGACATACACTCACAAGCACTGGGCACATTAACCGATGCACATTAAAAACCCCTGATCGTTGACTATGTTAAAACTAGTACTACAACCATATATATATATATATGTATACGCATTGTCTTTTGTGGCTACCTTGCTAGTTTTATGAAATAATTAAGTTTTATGTATTTTCCTTACTAGTTTTTCACCGATCCGAATCCCGGGTGCACAGATTTCGTGGAAGCCGTAAAATAAACTCCCCAGCTACCAGTTACTAGCTCTGACGGGAGAACGTTCAGCGCCATCATCCCAAACAGAGACAGATACAGCTCAGATACATCCACATCCACGTCCACATCCACATCCATCCAAGCAAGCATCCATCAACTGCAGCAGCAGCAGACAACGCGTAGTTTTATGAGGTTCTGGCTTCAAGTTTGATTAGAATTCGACGATTAAGCAAAACTGTAAGCCAAACCCCGAAAGGTATTCACAGGGCTGACTTTAAGAAGTTGTCAAAAATTAGTTTGGATTCGGATTACAAACATGCCACATACAGGTGAGTTTTTGTTTATTTATTTGGTTACCTAATGAGCTTAAACGGCTTCAACGAAAGCGTTCGATGCGAACACCTCGAAAGTAATCATCGCCCTTCAGGCGGAACTCTCTGGCCAACCATAAAAGAGACAGTAAACATCAAATTCGCACTTTATTCAATTTGAAAGTACTGCCCCGAGCAGTGCCATCGAGCCGATGCCAGCCGGCAAAGAGTGGAACGATGGCCAATTCCGAATTGCGATTACACACAATTATTACTGAATAACACGTTTGGAGCGGGCTATGTTGATGGCATGGCTCATTTGGACAGCAAATTACCAATTTTTAGTTAGTTACCAATCATTAGTCCACCTTCAACTAGATACTACACTACGCACTAATATACGAATAGAACAATAGACAGCTGCGAACCTATAAAGTAGATATATATTTAAGCAGCATCGGGTCGAAATAGATATGTTCGTCTATCCGTTCGTCTGGCCATTCCTGTGTCTTTAATTCAGAGCTCGTTCAATCTTAAAGCTATTTGAATGTGATCATCTTCTTGCTTTGCTCACTCAAAAATCATAAGTGGACTACTATATCAATATAGGAACAATTGGCCGAAAGATGAGTGGGCTCGAAATAGCCGTTGACAATTTCTATTAGACAAAATATGTCACACTTTCTGATCAAATTTAACTACACAATTGTGGAGTATTTAGTTAATAGCCAGTTCTGATTCGAAATCTTTAGAAAAATATTTTTTAAAAGGCCTATTTTATTACTTGACCAAAATCTATATGTTTTTCTTATAAAATATGAAACAAATAAATTCAAATTAAAATAATTCCAACTACGAATGGCCAGAAGATTAACTCCGTGTGACAATCTAAGGCGTGTCCAAGATAGTCGTTCTTACTTGCTCAACATGTTTTACAAAGTGCCCCAACTTGTTTTTTTTGACAGTTTGTTGCAGTGCAATATTATTTAAAGAAACTAACAATTAATTACTGTATTCATTGCACACTAATTTATGATCATTGTGTGGTTTTCTATGTTTTATTTTTGGCATTTGCAGGTCAGGCGGGTGTCAATCAGTTGGGCGGGGTCTTTGTCAATGGACGTCCATTGCCGGACTGTGTGCGTCGACGCATCGTGGATCTGGCATTGTGCGGCGTTAGGCCCTGTGACATATCCAGACAGCTGCTGGTGTCTCATGGTAAGTGTGTGGCAGTGTGGCAAGTGGAGTACTTTAACAACAAAAATGTACTAAAAGGCTTTTCTGCTTTGCTTTCTGCTTCTGGTAGGCTGCGTTTCCAAAATTTTGACGCGTTTTTATGAGACAGGCTCCATACGGCCGGGCTCCATTGGTGGCAGCAAAACCAAGGTAAGTCGCTGTGAGATTGGGATTGGGTTTGTGGTTGGGCGTCGTGGGATCTGGGCACGTGTACGCGCCGTGAAATCAACAAACGATTATATATATAAAAATCAAACGCAGTGCAGTAAATCCATAATGTATCACAGATAATGTGGCTAGTTTACAAGTTGTTGTTGTTTTTTTTTACATATTGAAATGATAGCTTTTATGGACTGATTGAGGTAACCACTGCCGTGGGCAGAGCGCAACAAATCAATCTCATTTGCTGCCATTGATAAGGTGATAGCACGCTTTTGTCACTCCAGGGACTACAGTGCCTGACTTCAGTCAGCTGCCAAAATTCACATGCTCAATCAGCTACCTGCAGCTACCGTGCCGAGCTGGTGAAGACAAGCGATAATAGCTGTTGGTTGGGGGGCCAATCACGGATGTCCATGTGTGTTTTTTCATGTCGAACAATTGTTGTTGAGGTGTGCCGTCGGCACCAGTTCGAAACCGTATTTCTAATTAACGCCCAGCCAAGTGCAGCTCAAGGTAAATGGTGCAGTCCCATTCGCCCTATGCCCGGCGCTTTATATGGTGATTCAATAACTGCTTACACTTGCTCAAACAAAACGCGCATTTAACACCTACACCAGGTCAATAAAGAAGTGTCACCCCCGGGAGCGATTTTGACGGGCGAACAGACGGAATAATGCCAGCAATGGACACAAAGCAGGGGTTACTTGTCCGGCTACTGTATAAAGCGCATTCGTGTACACGATCCGATAAGATCTGTGATGTAAATGTGGAGTACCTTTAGGGTTGACTATGAGTATTTATGAATTTTTAATGAATTGCCGCGTCACACGTGAACCTTAAGCGGTGCGAAGGGGGCGTGGCACTGCTCTCAAAATTGCTATGCAAATTAACATATTGCTCAAAAAACGAGTTGATTGAAATCTACAAAAGAAATAACAGCGAATGCGGGTGTTGTTAGGCCTCAATACACACACACACGCACACACACACATACGTGTGTGTATCTCAGAGATATGAAAATATACTTGGGGCAGGTGGCAACTTTTTGCACAATTGAATTTCACGGCATTTAAGTCAATGCAGACAAAATAAATTAGTTGTTGACTGGCTAAAAGACCAGAAAAAGCAGTGCTCAAATTTTAAAAAAATTTTAAGACTATAAAATAAAAGTATGAAAATTAATTGTTTAAAAAATATACAAATTAAATGATATACATTTAAAGTCAATATTAAATTTAATTTAAAAATAAAGAAAATGGCGAATAAAATTATAATAAATAATAATTAATCTGAAAAAAATAAAATAAAGAGATATTAAAATAAAAAGAGTTTCAACATTTGAAACGACATTCAAAGGATTTGGGGAAATACGAAATAATACCAAGTCAGACCAAAAATAGTTCAACTTTAATGGTTAGTCATTGGCAAAGTACAAATCTACAACAGTTTTTAAATATGACATCAGAAGTATTTGTTTTTTGTAGTCTCTAAGCTACGGTGACTAACGCTGCGCTCTTTGTTTCTTCAACAGCAAGTGGCCACGCCCACAGTGGTTAAGAAAATAATACGCCTAAAAGAGGAGAACAGTGGCATGTTTGCATGGGAAATACGGGAGCAGTTGCAGCAGCAGCGTGTCTGTGATCCCAGCTCGGTGCCGTCGATCAGCTCGATTAATCGTATACTGCGCAATAGCGGACTGTGGACGGATGAGATGACGTCGAGTCAACAGAATGCGGCGGCGGCAGCGGCAGCTGTGGCAGCTGCACATCAAATGTCTGGCAGTGGTGCTTCGTCTAGTGGCTATGCCACACCCCCCGTTATATACGCAGGCGCGAGCAATGCAGCAGCGCAGACGGCAACACGGGTTACGCCCACAACGGGAGGACCGCCCACTGCGACCGTGTCAAGTGCGTCTGTGGCACGCTATACCAAATTGTCAATGCCACCGTCGCCGACGACGTCGCCATCATTACTGCCCGAAGGGCTACCCCTCAAACCCGCGCCCAAGCTGCCACCCAGTCACAGGAGCAGTCACAGTCACAGCCACAATCCCAGTCACAGTCACAGCCACAGCCACAGTCATGGGTTGGCCAGTGGCGTTTCCAGCCAGCTGGGTGGCTTAGATCTCAGCTATTCGGCGCTGCACAAACACTGGCTGTGGAATCCCTCGTTTTTCTACTACACCCAAGCACAGATGCAGGCCGCCCAGGTGGCAGCGACGACAGGCGCTCAGATCTTGCCTTACAGTGGCGCCTATTTGCCACATAGTGCATCGGGCATGGCGGCTGTGGCTGCAGCTGGCGGAGGCTTCACCAAATCGGAAAGCTCCATTGATCTGACCAAACCCGGTGCGATGGGCGATCCGTTGAGTGACTGCGATTCGGGTAAATCTTCGCCGGTGGCGTTATCGATGAGTTCAGCCAGTGCCAGCACAACAGATCCGCTGGCCAATAACACCAGCAGCAATAATAGTCGCAAGCGAAATCCCTACTCCATCGAGGAGCTGCTGAAGAAGCCTGAGAAACGCTTGCGTCTCAGCACCGAGTCACAGGCGAGCCTGGAGGGCTGCACGGCTAAGGATGATAATCTGGAGTGCATCACTTCCAGTTCCAGTTCGTGTGAGAGCAACAGCAGCAATGCCAGCTCCGAAGATGCGGCCAACCTGGCCAGGCCACAGCTCGAAGTGGCCGACATGGAGGAGGATTGCAGCGTTGAGGTGGTCAACTAAGCCAACTTGATTGCTGTGCGCTGATTGCGCTCACTTTAGCTGAATAAGAGTCCCAGTTTTAAACAAATGTGTTTACACTAGATCCCATAATCGTGATAACTAATTAATCGAAATAAAATATAAGCAAACTATATATATAAATCTATGCAATTATTCCAAATTCTCTTCGTTTATGGTTGGGCGACTTCTTTCTATAATTTTAAATATGTTTTTTTCCCCTTGAGGAATCGAAATTCGAAATCGTTTTATTCTTAACTTATTCGCTGTCTTTCTTGGGAACTAGTTTATGTTCATTATAAAGCTATTGATTATTTGTGTTTATTATTATCATATCATTTAAATGATAAAGTCATAAAAGAGAATATTTCTAGACATTCCTAAAACTTAATAAGAGTAATAAGAGTAAGTCAGTAGTCACGGATGCGACTATTTGCCTGGGTCGTCTGCCTCTGTAAAAATTGTCTAAATATGGTAGTGCACTATTTAAAATATTCTTGATTAGAATCAACAGACAACTTCATCTTGCTAGCCCATCTGCCCCAAGGAACACACTTCTGTCTACTTTGCTACAATATTAAATAATAAATAAATCATTTTCTAAATCTGTATCTAATAGACAACTATTGGAAGCTATATGATGAGATATATATGATGTCTGGCAGCTATATGATAAATGTAACTAGTGAGTCTTAGCAAGGCCTATAGAAATACTTATAGAAATAATAACTCTACAGTCTTTGGTCTTGGTAAGCCCAACATTGTACAGGCAATCACTTAATTTGGTACGAAATATTCATGTGCTGACTTAAAGATGTCTTCTTTCAGGCGTTACACACTCAACTCCAAAGTTGTAATACTTGCTGCAAGAGTGTAGTTAAGTGCAAATATATATTTAATCTGGTTTTCAATGAGCTTCCTTGGTGGTCGCGGGGAAGCCCTGTTCGCCGTGTCAGCCAGCGGCTCTTTAATTAACTTGCGCGCGAATGAAGTGTCAACAAGTTGCAAGCACAGCAACAACAAAAATTCATTACAAAGTACAAAATTACAAGATGTCTGACACGCCATAACTATGGATCGCCCGCGATGGTACCTGCCCCGCCCCCCATGCCCCACATTTCCCCCTCCCATCCAGCGATGATTGGAGGTGCTGCACCACACTGTGGTACGACAGCCCACTCTCAACACCGCAATCATTTGTACCACTTCTACGTGTGTAAAATATGTGATTTGTAAACAGAAAAATACCATTAACATTATATGTTGTTTAAAAAAAATACCAAAATTATTTCGAATAGCAGAAGAATTCTTAAAATAATCATAGTCAGTTTTGTTGTTATTTTTCTTTACTTATTTTTATTAATATTCAGGTGAAATATTTTTGTTAAAATATAAACATTTTACAAGATGACGAGTCGATTAGTTTACGCGCTTAAATTGATTTATATTTATTTACTTAAAACAGATTAAATTGAGAACAAGACAGATAATTTAAGCAACATTTGTATTTAGGCAAAAAAGTTGAGTTTGGATAATGAAATATGTTAGTGAGCCCACTGTGCGTAGCTGACCAACTTGGCGAGGCGACAATGACATTGATGTGCTTTGCAGTGGCAACATTGTGAGCGGAATTCATAAACAGCGAAGACAGACTGGGAGCCTGGGAGACTGGGAGACCGGGAGACACAGGACTACCAAAGCCAGAGGTGCGAAGTGCTTCAATTATGTGAAAAACAACAGGTGGAGTCCGTAGTCGACTTAACCAGACTGAACACAGGCAGTTTTCTTATATACTCTGAATATAGCTGAGCTTGTTATTTACAACTGTATAAGCTATACTAATCAGGCAGTAATCTGAACAGATTTGTTGCTTTTCTTATAAAAAGTGTGCTAAAATTTAATTATGCAAATGAATACGGTTTTGAATTGGGTATTTTTCAGAGGGAACATGTCGGAGAATGCTCAAAGATGTGTGTATTTTTACTGAAGGACGCATATACACTTAAAATATATATATATATTTCCAACTTAGGGGTGGAGTTATCGATAATTTAGATATTTGCCATATGTTTTTTCTTGTGCATAGCCAAAATATAACAGAGATGCTACCATCTGCCATGCAAAGATATTACCTGATACTCCTTGCAAAAGTTTTCCAGGGTAGCAAAAGCATTTCGCCGCACTCCTTTCATATCTGGTAATCAAACAGACAATTTTCGGCTACATTTATAATTGCTGACCACGTTCAACGAAATGCTCGGAAAATGTTATAATGCCAGATATGATTGACTAGCAATGTTAGAGGAAACCATAAAGCTGTACCATGCCACTAGATGCCAACCTGATGATAAAGCATTAGGCCTGATCGAAAAGTATAAGCATACTGAAATTGAGTTAAATATGCGAAAAACGTATGTTTTGCAGCTTCAATCTGGGGGATGAAAAAAGCGAGACATTCGTATACCGGTGAAATGCTGGAAGCTGGAAAAAGGGGAGAGAAAAAAGCTGCCATAATTGTATCACGTGCAGAGCTGGAAGCAGGAGGGGCATTGCACTTCATAAACAATGCTAAAAGGCGTTGAGGATGCGCACAAGAAAACTGGTGGTCAGGAATGCAGCACAGTGTGAAGGCCTTCCTTAAGGCAACCAGCAGCCAGCAGCCAGCAACCAAGCAGCGAGCAACCAGCAGCGATCAGAGAGCAGCGAGCACCCCAGCTACTGTTCCGAGCCAGATCGTCCCACATTGGAATGATCAGGCATGACTATGACTGACTGACAGGTTGGATGCCTGGCTTGGCTTTACAAAAACAAAAAAAACGGTTTTGTCTGTGGACAGAGCGGAGCTTTGGCAGCGTTGAACGCACATATCGATCTTGGATCGGTGATTGCCTCGATCATAAGCTTGGGGGCGACACTTTTGGGCCATGCCACATTGGGGCAACAGAATATTTTTATACGCTCGCGTTCGAAATATAAATGAGGCTGGCTGGCTGGCTGGCTGGCCGGCTGGCTGGCTGGCAGGCAGACAGGCAGGCAGGAATATCAGGACCGTACAGATCTACAATTCGATCGCTCGATTTCCGATCCGAGGCGTTTTTTGCAACGCCTCGATCCGTTGGACGCGACAAAAAACGCGCGCGCCGTTCACTTTGCGGAGCATTTGGATTTCGCGCTCGTTTTGTGGTTTTTGTGTACCGCTCAGCTGCACAGAGACAGCAACGGCAACGGCAGCAGCAACAGCAACCGATCCGATGAAGAGAAACAGATTCTGATGCTCGAAGGAGCACTCTCGCTGTAGGATTCAGTGGATTGTCGCAATGTTTCGTCGCGCTGTTAGCGTTTGATTTGTGTTTTGGTTTTTGTGGCCAATACACGTTTTCGGCATAAATCAAAATGTTGTCGCTCGAATCGTACAAGATGAGCAGCAGCAGCAGCAGCAGCAGCAGCAGCGGCAGCAGCATCATCAACCGTCGTCTTCGTCGTCGTCGTCGTCGTCGCCGTCGTCGTTGACGACATGAAAAGCCAAGCGATGCGACAGATATTTATTTTATGGCGGTAATGGTGTTATGTTTTACGCGATTAGCAGATCCAAATGTTTGACAATGCATAGAAATGCCTCAGTGCCTCGGTGCCTCGGTGCCTCGGTGCCTCAATGCCTCAGCAGCGAGGCATTTATTCAATTAGAAGCAAATTTTGTATTTTGACACATTTGCTCTCTTCTGCATTCATTTAATGTCATCATTTGGCCAAGGCTTTGTTTAAACGTATTTGATTTACAAGTTATTTCCTCTTTTTGCATTTTTACATAATTTTAAATTTTAAATAAAATTTACTTCAATTTGTGTCGACTGACTTTAAATTAAACAAAACAAGTTAAGCTGTTGTTGGACTTTTCTTTGATTACAGCAATTTTGAAAGTGGCAACTTTATATTGTCCTTGGAGACGTCTACTTGACTTGGTTTACCTGCTTGTATTTCTGCAGAAGAAACCAATGAAATAATAGAAAGAACTTAAGTTTGTATTCCTCCAATTCTTTTTTATTAATTTATTACAATTCTTACTTACATAAATATTTGTAATATTATTTTTATACAAATACATCATAGTTAAATAAACAAATAAATAATTGACATTGTTATATTTTAATTATTAAATTAACTAGATACATAAAATACATTTACTTTTAATCCATGTTATATGGCATATTAATTATTTATGAAATACATGCAAATTTATATTCGTAAGTATATCATAGGCCTAATTAATTGCATATATCTGTTATATTATATATACGTACATATGTATATTAAAAAAATTTGAAAGCCTATTCGACTTCCGCTTTCTAAGCCACGACCCGAGGGCCATCAGTCCATCGGTTACAGTCCACACACTTTGAGGGTTTCTCTTCTTACCTTTTAACATGTTGGCCATATCTCTTCTTCTGCGCTTGTTTGCTTGGCTAAATTAAGCAATTTTTTATGGGCAATTTCCTTAAGGTTCAGTTAAATGCACCCGACCGAGGCTGAACCCGAGACTCGCTGGAGGAGACCTTTGCAATGAGCCTGAGTTGTCAACACACATTTCGAGATTGATTTCTCTGTTTGTGTTGTGGCAAACGCCGCTGCAACCGCAATTAAACCGTAAAATGCGGCAGGCACACACACACACACACACACAACAAGCACGATGATGGGAAAGGGTTAATTGGCAGCCACCGGCAACAGAATCAGAAGCAGAAGCAGAAGCAGTTATGTTCTCATTTAAAACGCTCGACAACGGGTTCAAATCAAATGTGAGGCAATAAAAATTAAAATGTTTTCCTGCTTTCCTCATGCCGCCGCTCAACCGCTCCACCGCCGGGGGCAACATCATTAAAACTGTCAATGTGTGCGGATCGATGAATAGGCCATTCAATGGAAAACAGTAGCGCTCTCAAAAACTAAAATATATCGTCCAAATGTGGCCAAAAACTGTGACATTTACATAATTAGCTTTTATTGTTCGGCGCTGACTTCCCCGAGGGCCAACAGCCAACAGAGGCAGCTCCATTTCGGTTGGCCTGTGAATTCGCCAATCGGCAATAAATTAAACAGAGACATTAACTGGCCGCATTGACCTGACCCCTGGACTTGGATTTCGGGGCAGTAGGCGGCGATGACTGTGGTGGCAATAAAAAATAGAGTTAACAACTTTAGAGCGGACCAAACGCCACACGGTACTGATTACGATGCTCTTGCTTCGACATGGCCATCAAAATCGCTGTGCAGCCATTGCCAGACTAAAATAACTTATATCGAGCTGATCACGTTGGAATGTAAAAAAAAAACAGAACCATGTATTATAATATACAGTCTAAGCCAGCAGCAGCAGCAGCTTTAATTTAAAGTCGAGATCGTAACTAAATGACCATTAAGTTGAGTGTAGCTGCAAGTTGAGTTTACACTAAAAGAAATGCGAGGACAGGTCCTTTTTTGTTTGATCGATTTTGTGGTCTTGGCAGCTGCACAAGCCTCTATGTGAGAGTGAGTGAGAGAGAGAGAGAGAGAGAGAGAGAGAGAGAGAGAGGCAGACAGATAGACACTGAGTAACTAAATTAGTGCTCTCGCAGAGAGCTCGTCAAATCAAACGAATAATGCATACTTCCGCATCCTGGCGTGGAGTGGAGGGGACGAGGGGCGAGGGGCAACTGATTCACCTGCTCAATTTGAGGCGCACAGCCCGCATTATCCTTGAGTTGGCTGTGGCAGTGGCTGTGGCAAGTGCTCAAGTGGCCATCATTAGGTTGTTCGCTTTTGCAGCAATTACGCCACTTCAATTGCCTTTGACATGACTGCGCACAGGATCTGCGCACAGGATCTGCGCACCTTTTCAAAATCGCGCTTGCTTCTTTTATTTTTTTATTTTATTTTCTTTTTTTTTTTTCCGTTTTTGTTGTTATTTGTTCCGTTTTATTTTATGAGTCCTTGCCGTCGATGCTGGCCTACACTCGCGCCTCCTTCGCCTCCTGCCTGGCAATTGCCAATGGTAATGGAATTATAATTATAGACTCTCCACTCCATCACTCCCTGCTCGGTCTCTGGCTCTGGGCCTGGCTCTGGCTGTGCCCGTGGCTCGTCTCTCTGCCCCTGCTCCTGGCTCTTGGCTAATGTTGTCAGCGACTCTCGCGCGGACAGTTTGCGGTTGCAGGCTGTGATGTCGCCACATTAAATTGTCAAATTGTTTGCGCCTTTCTTATCATGATGTTTGGCCAGGGGAAGCACGTGCTCATCATTGTTTTTTTTCTTCTGTTATATGAATACCCTGTAGCCACTGCAACGGGCTGTATAAGCTGTATTACAAAATGTATGTTCGTGTAAATATATGTTTTATATACAAGTTGTGCAGAAGCAGACTATTTATATAATATAATTTAAATCAACATATATATATATATATATAATAAATATATATTATAAATATATATAAATATATATTTTTATTGCATAAGTGTTCTATTATATAATTACACTAAAGTATATTATATACAATATATATATTAATGGAATATACACTTTAAACTATATTTTTTATATTATATATTGCACAATTTATTCCAATTGTTGCAGCTTCAATTTTAGCATAACTATTGTTTTGAATGCTAAATTTTTATTGTTAATATTTGTTTATTTATATTTGCTTAATATATTCCATTTCAATTCAAGTCCACTATTTACTTATATTATACAATATACAGCAAAGCCAAATACAGAACAATATTTTCGATCCACCCTAATATAAATACTTGTTCCTCGCGAAGACTTTCTTTACGATAGAGTGTGTGTGTGTGTGTGTGTGTGTGTGTGTGTTACTGTTTGTGTGTAGTGTTTGCATAATGGTTTGTAATTTAATTTATAATGAAAGTAGCTCTTAAGGCAATAACACGCAGTTTGTTTAAGGGTTTTGAAGGCTTGTAAATGCAGAGGCGACAAAAGCAAGTCTTTCACTTGTCATATTTTTATCCAATTATGAACTACATGCGTATGTATGTGTATGTGCATATGTATGTAAGAAAGCTAAGGTTTAAGGTATATATGTATATCGGAAGAGCGCAGGCAAAGTGCCAACATTAAATTTGACAAGGAGTTTGAAATATTTAATTATGCATCAATGCTGAGAAAGTTCGGCTTATTTACAAAATATAAGGACAGCAGTACATGGCTAAATTAACTTTTGCTAGTGATTCTCATCAAGAATATATATACTTTATGGGATCGGAGACATCTCCTTCGATGACTAAGAATATATTTCATTTATTTATCCATTTTGAACTAATTATATTTAATTTATTTAATTTTACTATCAGTAATCTAAGTTAATTTTAAAAATTGGAAGTTTTTTTATGTTTGTAGCCTGCATTAAATAAATATTAATTTCAATAATTTATCTTTCATTTATCTTTGTCTATTTATTTCTCTATCTTGATTCGAAAGGTGATTTTGCCAAGAGATGGCGCTTTTTGGCGACCGACACGTAGCTGCAGCGAGTACACTCACCAAGCGGACATTGTATTGTACGGACAGAAGCTGGCTGATAGGAAACGACTTAGCCTGTCCAATTACCATATGAATGCGCACGCAGCAGTAGCTGGTTCAAACCTTATATGATTTAAATGTTAAGCTAGGACAACAACCACTTTTCGATATTTTTAGATCAGAGTTTGCCGGTGCTTACGTTGTTTTACACATAAGCAAGAGCTTTAAATGCTAAAAGCTCCCTTGACGTTTACTGCGGGTTTGCGTTGTACCTTCTGTAAAAGCTCTCTTTTAGGATGTGGTTTTTGACATGCATTTAAAGGCGGAATCCCATTTCCAACGTTAAATGTAGTTTTAATACAGAGATCAACGCATGGTTTTTTTTATTATTATTTATGGCTCTATAAAGTTCTTGGTTCTTGGCTGTTTTGACCTATCGCTGCAGGCACAATTTGGATTTCGATGAAGTTTAGATTGTCCACACTGATGAAACCTTCTCGGGTAATCAGCCATCGACAATCTCTGCTCGGAGCAGCGAGTTCGTCTGTATGATTATCCGAATGGGTTGGGGGTCAGCTCGGGCGAACTCTGAATGAAAGTATTAGGAAAAGAGCGAAGGCCTCAGAACTCGTGAGTCAGAGGCGACTCGCAGAGTCAAAGATAAAGGTCAAAGGGCCATTTGTGCTTAATTAAATTTTATTTGTATTGAGTGAGAATGGCGAAGAGTGGAGTGGCATAGACAGTGGCATAGTTGGGGACCATAGCTGGTAGTGCCTAGGGCCGCCTAATTCAATTATTGTACCACTGTAAATATGATTTACACTCGGCAGCGTCTCTCGACGACACTTCAGCCGTTTGCAGCGATGCCCCAACAATTCATACGCACAATTGGTCGGCTAGAGGTCATAAAAAGAGACTACTCACCCGAGAGGCAATGCCAGATCAGCTGCTGGCTGCTGGCTGCTGGCTGCTGGCTGCTGGCTATGCCAAAAGGGACTCTGCCGTAATTCACTTGTCGCCCCGAAAGCGCAACGAAAGCGAAAATGTGACGCAAATGGAAGCCGAGCGAAGACAAATATCTGAAAATATGCATCAGGTTTAATCAAATTTATGAATACTTAAGACACGAATGATTCAAGCTGTGCATAGTTTGTAACAATTAAGTGAATGGGGTATTTATGAATCAAATATTCACAGACAAAAATCGACATGAATTTTGGAAAATCGTTTTAAAATAAATGCGCCCTGAAAACCAGAAAGCTTTTCTTTTTTTCAATAATATTTATTAATATATAAAGCATATTTCTTAAAATACAAAGGTCCTCTTTTTATTTTTCAGACATATATTTCTAAATAATAGAACATTTTTCTTTCAAGTAGAATTGCAAGTCCTTTTTTTTATAGAATTCTATCTGAAATTCGGCAAAGGGATAGCTAAATTTGTTCTCTCGAGTTTGTTTGCTTAATTTTAGCTGGACGGGCTTACATTCCCATAAATCGCAAGATTTTTCAAATTAAGTTTGATGAGCTTCTAAACTATCTGAAAATATTTGCGTGAAATAATTAAACACTAATTTTTATTAATAATACAGGCAACAAGCAAGCGAATTTTAGAGTTCTTTTTACTCGTTTTTCTTTTAGATTTTTGGAAAAATCTGCACTCGAATTAAAAAGTATAATCCCTGTTTGTAAGCCTTTCGTTTTAGAAATATTTATTCTGAATTTTAAGACGGGTTAAGAAAGATGTCAATATGGTAAACTCGTCAGTGGGCAGAGCTAAGTTGTTATAGCCATCAATTAAATCTTGGAGACTGGAAAGCTAGAGACTCTCAGCTAAGCCTCTTGTCTAATCATTAAATATCGTAGACAGCTACTAAAAGGTCGCAGTTAATATAATATATTAAAATTTACTTGGTCTGACCCAAATAAGTATTCTCCTGGGTGCTTGAAGCCCTGCCTGGCCTCGCCAAGTGACAAACATCTAAATAAGGCAACATTTCAAGGGTTTTTTCACGTTTACCTTTGTCCAATTAATGCCGCCGGCGATATTATGCAAACGGAATATTTTTGCAAGTTGTTAGCGACTTAATGAAAGCTGTCAGAGTTTGGCCTTTACACGCAATGTTTGCACTGTCTTTGAGATTACGAACTGAACACGCTTCAATGATTGCCAAATAATTGTGTAGCCAGTCTCTGATATTCTAAGGTGCAATTTGTTAGACATTAAAGAAGCCTTTTTTCGAAATGGATCAAGCTAGCTGTCTCTAAGAAATATATTACTTTCCAAATGGGGAAACACACTGCAGCTGTTAAAGATACAAAGATAAAAATGCATTAGCCATTGAATTTGGGCAAATGTCAGTAACTTTGTGGCGACTCCATAAGAGTGTACAACAGACACATGTAGCACGCTTGTTGTAGGTGTAGAAATTTAAAAAAGAATCGAAAAAGAATCCTGAATGTGAATTTTACGAATGTTTGCAAGAATTGATACACGAAAAAAAACGTGGTGACAAAATATGAGTCAAGCAAGGCTTTCACTGTAAAATATGTGTGTCAAGCAGACTAGAAAACTATTCTGCAAAAAACAAAGAGCAAAAATAGATAGTGGATAGGAGACACAGACAGAGACAGAGAGAGAGACAGAGAGAGAGACAGAGAGAGAGAGACAGAGGCATAGAGATATAGATGCGAGCATGCGGAATTTAAAATTTGTGTGCAAGTTGGGGGCACGCAATGCTTTTGTTGTCGATGGAATTCATTCTGACAACGGCCACAATTTAATGTAATAACTCAATTTGGCAAACATTTAATAAATATTTATATGTAAATAGCTTTAAGCATGAAACTCGAGTGGCAAACATCAAAGTAAAAATAATCATTAAATATTAACCAGCTGCTGGCATTCCAAATAGAAAATATGTATTTTTGGTCATGGGTCATGGCCAACAATAGAAGTAAGGTAAAATGTGAAAGTGATCTTAAGCGACCCATTGTTGCCAATTACGTTGACATTTATTAAAGAAATAATGTAATTAGGCAACGCAACGCAACGCAACGCTGAAAGTTGACTAATGCTGACATGGGGTTCAATGGGCCAGGGCGAAACCTTGATTGATGAAACCAGCCGGCAATCAAGAACCACTCAAAGAAGCAGCAGCAGCAGCAGCAGCAACTTGGTAAAGTTTGTGGCTTTTCTGTTAATGAATAATAACCGAACGGGCAATGGGCCACAAGTGTTTGTATTTGTGTCTAGGTTCACCCTTTCAGGCAGCTCCCATAAATGTTGAAAAGTGAAATTGTGTCGTAAATTAATTAAATTGTCTTTCCTTTGGCCCTTGACACTCGAACCGGGTCCCCAGTGTTGATTGGAAAAGTATCCGGCTCCATTTGTCGACTTGAGCCTAATTTATACTCTTCTACTCCAATGGCAAATGGCAAATGGCAAGTGGCAAATGGCAATGCGATAATTTTGTAGACTCTTTTTCAAATAAATGAGATCAACACAGCAACTTAATTTAACTAATACAATGGGCCACTGGCACACACAGCTGAGCATCAAAATACTCGTATTACGCATTCATTGAATATAGAATGAATGATTCATGCCATTCATTCATGAATTGCTCAGTAATTCAATTAAGATCCAATGCGTCAGCTTGCCTTAATTAAAAAGAGGCCAACCGATTGAAACAAATAGTTTACATATATGGTTAGATGCTGGCACTCCTCTTCGATGTGCAAAACTATATATAAAGAATATATAAAAATATATAAATGGAACTGTAATGTTAAATATATATGAAAATTTGAAAAAACCAAGTCGCCTTTGCGAAATGTATGCTAATTCAACAAATGTAATGCACATCTCTTGCGTTCATTTGCAATGCTTACAACTGACCAATTTAACTATATCAAACATATCAACATATTACACATATTCTGTCTCAGTCATGAAGGTCAACACACACACACATGGAAAAATACACACACACAACACACACACACCCAACCAGTTCACACAATCGACTGGTCAATTGAAGAGGTTAAATTTGTGTGTGTTTTTTGTGTGTGTTGTGTGTTACGGGCTGGGCTTAGTCATGTCTCGGGGGTGTTAAAGTTAATGCTCCAAATGCCACAGGCGGCAAATATCCGCTTCAATTGTGCTCTGACTGCGACTGCGACTGCGACTGTGGCTGTATGCTGTGAGTGGTTTAATGGCTTTGACAATTATAATTTGAACAAATTAAAAATTAATAAGTTCTGGTCATACGGTCATCAAAGCATAATTGTATTTACTGACTTATACGGGACAGGGCAGAGCACTGCTTATTAAAATTTAATTAACATCAAAGTCCAAGTAATGGCTGCAATGCCAGACCAACATGTCAATTATGCGGGCAGTTTCTTTCGCCCCTCTTTTATTGGTCGATTGGTCTTCTCATAAATAATTATGCACACATCTATGTTTGTTTAATTAGACAATATGTGAGAGGGTTAGCAGGTTACCATCCCTTTTGGCAACACACTAAATCAATTTATTCAGAATCATATCTGAAGTCAAATCTTTTACATATCTGCAAGACACAAAGTGTTTACAAACCACTTACTTATGGCTCAGCTACTCAGTTAATAATGAGTATTTGCCAATATTTATGTATATTTTCTAAGAAGGAACTGACAAAGTTGGCAATCGATTTCTAGGTGTCTCCCCAATACTTGCATTACATTTTTGACCATTTTACTTTGTAATTTCATCTGATTTTATTTAAATTTTAATTGAAACTCATTTGTATATCCAGGCCAGAAGCCCTGCAAGATAGTTTTATAAAGTGTTTGGCAGCCAATTAAATGAATCACCTCCAATTCCTTAACCATTTTACAAGCTGTCAGTGAAATAACAATTGGACGAGACTCATTATGTTCAAGAGAATGTTGTGTTGTGTTTTGTGTTTTGTGTTTGCAGTTGAAAACAGATCAGCCGTGTTAAATCGAACCCAGCTTAGAAACAACAACAACAACAACAAGTTGCAATGCCAGTCTATAAATGTCAGCGTGGTTCACTGACCACAGCTGAGAATTGTTGGCACAGTTGCAACTGCTGCTGCTGCTGTTGCTGCTGCTGCTGTTATCGGTAGTTGTTAACTAACAGGACTTGCATCCTGTTGGTTTAATGGCAACCAAGGCGACACAGGCTCTAAATATGCACAACATCTGCGTGAGGGTGGCTTAAATGTCTACATAATCTTACGGTTGCTTTAGGCCAGTTGCTGTTGACAGCTCTCTCTGGGCGAGATGTCAGCTAAGAGGGCCAAGGAGTCGCTGGGGGAAGGATTTGGTTAAGGTGTGAAAGTGAGTGTATATATGTGTGTGTGTGTGTGTGTGTGTGTTTATGCACAAGTGACAGATTTTGACAATGTGCCTTGTTGTTGTAGTCGGGCTTTGCATTTGATGTCTGGAAACCGCAGCACGAGGCGAGAGTTGTCCGTTAGTTGGCCAAACAGCTAACATGACAAGCAAAAAGAGCGTTAACCACACACATGTCCTCACTGGTCTTAACGGTGGGCGGAATGAGGGGAGGTGCTGGCTGGATTGCTGCTGACATGTCAAAGCTTTTCCTGTGTGTGCAACAATCATGCGATTTGATGGCCAATATTATATATTTGCACTGGATGAATCACTTTGTTATGTCTATTACAAAATCTATATATATATCTATATATATATATTTGAGCAAATAAGAAACATTGATTTCGGAATTATAAAAGTACGAAATACAGTTTTCAATCCGTATAAAGCAGTTGTTCTTGTAAACTTTTGATTTATTTGTATATATTTTTTTTATCGATTTCTGGTCCATAACGATTTTTATTTGAACTATTTCCGAACTTTTTTAGTTGCAACAATCAAATTTTGTTAGCGAAAGATACTAAAAAATGAGCTTTTAATAATAAAATAATACACAAAAGTCATATTTTGTATTATTCTTATCTAGTTTTATGTCAAAAATGAACATATTAAAATTAAGTAATGTGTTTTTCTCTGATTTTTCTTAAAACTATTTACATATTGAATATAAACCTATTTTTCTCTGACTTAAACTAATCTTGTGACCCAAGGAAACTGAATATTCATTAATACACAATCAAAGTGCTTTAATAAATTAAAAGAAAATATATTTAAAAATGTTGCACTGTTTGTATTAATTTATTAGCAATATTTCATATTTATTCTATCTTATTTAACACTTTGAAAATGTTTTCTCTCTGATTTGATGTAAAAAGATTAACAGGTGAGGAAGTCATTTATTTTTCTCTCTCTCGCATTTTACGTAAAATCATTAACATTTTAAGGAATAAGTCTTGCAAATACATATATATTTTGCTCCAATTTTGCTCGGTACACAATGCAATAATTAAATGTATTATAAAGCTGAAAGAGCTGTTAAGTAATTAGCAAAACGCAGAAGGGAGTTGTGCTGTTTTTTTCGCAGCTCTGTTTGCGGTGCTTGTTGTCAGCGTGTGGCATGAAGTGTGGCTGCCATGAAACAGAAACACTTAAAGTCGACTCGTCGTCGCCTGATGCTCTCAGCTTGCGGCAGGTGCAACATGAGCAGAACAGAGCAGAGCAGAGCAGAGCAGAGCAGAGCAGAGCAGAGCAGAGCAGCGGCACTTGCCAAAGGTAACTTGAAGCGTGCTTGAGTCTAAATTTAAAATCCTTTCAGGACAACAGCGAGACCCCAACGAAGCTGTAGAAGATGCCAGATGTGTGTGTGTGGTGTCGAGAAATGTCAGAGCCAGATAGGAAAAGTGAGCAACTTAAACGTTCACACACATGAGTGTGTGTGTGTGTGTGTGTAGACTGCTGGGAGCCACACAAATAACATCTATGTCAACTGCAAAAAAAGATGAAGACCAGGCCACCGGATCTGGACCGTCCTGGCTGGTCGGTTGAGGCAGTTCCCCTTCCGCATTGGAAGTCCTTTTCTATTCGGGGATATAGTTAAAGATAACTGGGCTTTTTTGTGTAGCTTCCTTTCACACACACACTCACACACAATCCGTTAGCTGATTTTGTTAAGGTGTCTTGAGAAAGAAAATACAATCACAGGTAACAGCCTCAATTTGAATTAGTTTTGCTGGTTGCGGCTGAGCAACAATTAATTCGAAGCCTTCTCATTCCAATTGCAAATCGATTAATTTCAATAATCTTGCTTTATATTTGACAACTTAGCAGAAGTTAGATAAGATTGCAATAGAATGTGGCAAGATGTCAGGCAATATTTAAATTGAACGGAAAATTTCATGAGATGGATTCTAAGATACTTTTTCTGAATAATAATATAAGTAAACAAAATTTTTTTATGTAAGAATTCTATGTAAAAACTACCTGGAAATTCCAATTAATTTTGTATAATTAATTTAAAAAAAGAAACACGCTGATTTATAGCAAAAAGTCTTAGCAATATACTTTCCAAATAATAGATTGAGTTACTCTTGGTGGCATGCAACAAATGTTGAATTCCAACATTTTTTTAATCATATTTATTGTATTTATTAATATCAACGAATACTACAATTATATACAACAACATATGACAGCTATTAAAATATTATTTAAATATTTTTTACTTTTCTGTCTCCTCTAATATTTTATTAATTAATATAAAACTATGACACATTCAAGTACAACATAATATTATAATTAGCAATATTTATTTTAGTTGATTTTGCTGATGGTATGAGAATAGTTTGCTGTGCAGAATCGCCGTGTTGGCCTGGCTAACACAGCCATATCCGGCAAGGACACTTTTCATTTCTTTTTGCCTGCATGCAAGTTGAGTCATTCCAACGGAGAGCTGTAAACATTTCACAACGCTGGCAACGCACACGTTTATCCTGCCACACAAGCAGACACACACACACACACACACACTATGCACACACACCTTTCACACACACACACAGGACACACACACAGAGCTTGCTCGCTGAAATTTTCGCTTGCGGCTGCTTGAGTTATGCTAACCAGTGCTCAAAGCAAAGCGTGGCAAAGCTCAAGCGGCTGGACAATGTTATTGTTATTCTTCTTCTTGTTGTTGTTGTTGTTGTTGCCACTTTTGTTGTTGTTGTTGTTGCCACTTTTGTTGTTGTTCTTGTTGTTGTATTTGTAATCTGCCAGTTTCTCAGTGGTGGTTGTTTCTGGCAGCTTCTAACAATAATTTGAGCGATTTTGCACTTTTTGCGAGCGGGTTAACGGTATGCCAGCCTGTGCCACTCTGTGGCAAGATGCTAGGCGCAAACGGGTTCCGCTTCTGGTTCGGGTTCGGGTTCGAGTCCGGGTTCGAGTCCGGGTTCCTCATTGCCAGTGCCAAAAAATGCTTTTTACACAAAGAGTCTTCTACGGTGGCGGCGGCGCAACGCACATAGCTTTTGAATTCCACAATTCTCGCCGGCTTCACAGAACAACACATCATAGTTGCCCGGGTCTCCCTGGACGTCTCTCTCTCTCCCTAGGCAGGCACCCACATAGGGCACAAAGTTAAAATGTGGAACATGTGATTGGCGGTGGTGCCGGGCAGCCGAGAAAGGCAACAGCAGACGACACAATTGTTGAATGGCTCTTTAAAATTGCGAGCAGCACTAAACCTAATTGAGTTAGGAGAGCCTAACAGACCGAGAGAGACCATATACATAAATATATATAATAAAAATATATAATATATATATTCATTATTGTTATTATTCTTGTTTTGTAATTTTATTTTGAATGCATATTTTATTTATTTATTAAATATATAAATAAAAGTTACGGATAGAATAAAGTTAAGCATATTGTAATGAATAATAATATAAATACCTATATATATATATATATATATATATAATTAAAATAAAATGTGAATAATTAAATTACAATTTAAAATGGATTTAATAACTTTGGGTGTTTTAAAATGTAAAAGAGTCCGCCATTCTTATCAAGTGTTCTTATCAAGAAACCCAAAAAAAGTAACCCCAATCAGACAAATAAATACTGTAAATACATATGAAAGCAGTTTGATCTGATGGATTAGATGATAGCATTAAGATATCGATATCGAAAAATAACTATATGAAAATTGAACTAATTTTACTAGTTGTTCTCAGAGTTTGTCATATAATCAAAGTCAAAAAAGAGCAAGAAATTGTCGAGCACATTTTCTATAATTTTCTGGCTATGTAGGAGAAGACTGCGAAACCTTGGCAAAGGTTTTTTATCTCAGTTATCTGTCAATTATCTCAAATTTCCAGAAATATGATCTTGAGTTGCGTCGATTTTAAAACGAGGCTTAATTAATATGTTTATGCGTAGAAATATTACCCAAAAGTCGAAATACAACCTTCCGTTTTCGAAACTTACTAACTGAATAATGAGCTGAGCTACCCTTGGGGCCAAAACTATGCTCTACATGCAAAGGTATTAGAAATAAGTTGTGGCAAGCATTAGCTGTGTGCCTTTGTTTAGAAATTCAGTTGGCATAGCTAATGTGCAACGAGGCCGGCCCTTTGGCTGGGATCATAGCCTGCAACATTTGTTGGAATACATTTTTTAAAGCTCCAACAACGGAAAAGTGGTGCGGCTTTTTTTTTGATATTTTCTTCTTTGCCTCAGTTGTGTGTGATGTGGAAAAATTTTAATGCTCATCAAATTGACAAAGAAAAAGTTTTTCATTATTACATTGCGCTGTCATTTGGGCACAGAAAATAGCTCGACAAAGTTTTGCTTTGTTTCTTTGGCTCTGCCACTGCCACTGCCACTGGCTCTGGCTTTGGGTCTGGTCCTGGTTCTGGTTCTATGTGTAACTCGAGTGCAACGCGTAAATGAGCTACGCTTTCTGCTTTCTGCTGCTTTCTGGTTGCTGCTTCTCCTGCTGCTTTCTCTAACTATTGCTGGAATAGATTTTCATGCCTGCCAAGTGCGTAGTTGACGTAATTTTCTCGGATGTCCTTCCGCCAGCGCAGCATCCTTGTACATTAATCCATTTGGGTGCTGCTTCATCCTGCTACAGCCTGCCTGCTGCCTGCTGCCTGCTGGATGCTGGCTGCACGCAAATGAGGGTACGGTCAAATCACTCACTGTCATCCAGTGTCCCAAGGAAAGAGTCGAGCATGTTCTTTAATTTTTTTTTATACTATTTTTTATTTTTTTTATCATTTTTTATACCCGCAGCAATTTCTATAGCTTGACGTTTTGCCCGACTCCTGTGTCGTGTGTCCTGTGTCCTTTGTCGCTTGTCCAGCTTCGGCACCAGCTTTAATCTCATCTTCAACTTGTACTTTGCTATGTATTTCCTTGCCTTGACTGCTGCCTGTCAACGCGACTTAAGATAAGCGCTAAAAACTTTCCATATCCCCCCGTCCCACCCCCAAAAAAGGGTTGCTATGACGTTTAGCTTTCGCATATTTACACATCCCAGCACCCATCCAGCCATCCATCTCTCTCCCCATCTCCCTCTCTCCCCATCTCTCTCTCTCTCTCTCTCTGTCTGAGTATATTTTATAGACTGCTGCTGTTAGGCGAAAACATGACAAATTCGAAAACAGAAATTCTTCGACCAGATTCTTGGCTACAAAACTTCAGTTCGTATTGGGAAAATGCGCCTTGGCCAGCAAACTGACTCAAATATAAAGAATTCAAATTAAATACGAGGCCGACCGACGTTTCTTGACGGCCCTGTCAATTTCTGTCAATGGGTTGCGATACCCTGTGTATTCATTCAAACTGCTGATGTCCTATGAAGTTCATCAAGCCAAATTAGATTGCTTAGATTAGAAATATATTCACGACCTACCTTAACATCTAATCCGATTGTCGTCTTTATGTATTTCATTTTTTTTATTCTGAACTGGATTATTCCGAATTTTTTAAACTGACAGATATTAAGATGAAATTAATTTCCACTTTAAAAAGTTTTAAAATAATGACAAATATTATTTCAAATTCAATTTACGTTTACCAACACTGGATTACTATATATTAACTATATAATAAGTTTTGTTAAGCATAAAATCAAATTCCGAGTTTATTTAAATTAATATTAAATGTTTTCATTTTTTTTTTAATGAACCCTCGCCTTGTAATTTGGATTGGCTACAGGGTATCCCCGAGTCGATTACTCTCGATTATTGAAAACATAGAAGGCAAGGCTTGTTCACATCTTTATCTCATTATATGCAAGTTCAATCAATAAGAAATCGTCTGATCTTCTTTTATCAACCTATGGCAATAATTGTTCAGTGGTGAATATTTTTCTATCAAACATCTTCGCCGTTTTTGTTTTAAACACACAGAAGCCATTCATATTTTTTATGTTTTGTTTACACTGAGCGTTAAGCATCAGGCAGGTGACGTCATACTCACTGTGTGAGTAATATAAGAGAATTGCAGACAGAGAGAGAGAGAGAGAGAGAGCGAGGCGCATGAGAGCGAAAGAGAGAGAGAGGTCAACTGTTATACAGGATGCTTTTGAAAGAGCACTTGAAAACATAAAAGCTCCTAATTCGAACAAGAGCCACAAGAGACTCGTGCGAATCGCTGGCTGCTTGTGCAATTAAGGAAGGAACTCATAATTTCGCTGCTCATTTCGAGCACTTTTGCGGTGAGTTCAATTTCCGCGAACGAAAGAGAAAGGGAAAGAGAGCGAAAGAGACTGCACGAGAATTGTGCAATACGAGCCCAAAAATACTAACGAGTGTTGCGAGCGCTGCTAAACGTCATCGACATCGGTGGGCAAACTGTAAACTGTAAAGATGTTCGTCGATTAGCTCTCGTCTCGTTTTACTGTCGTCATCAGGCAGGTATCGACCAAAGTTGTGCACTGCACAGAAACGAGTCGACGTTTGAATACATCGGGTCGGGTCATTGCGCTCTGCTTTGCATTTACTCGGCCAATAAACAAACACACAAACACACATATAACGGGAGCGAGTGTGTGTGTGTGTGTGTGTGTGAGCGGAGTTTTGCATACAAACAGGCGCCGCAATCAAACAAAGCAAATGTGAGTGCATGCGTCTGTGTGTGCGTGTGGCTTGGTGCATTTACCGGTGTTTTTATATATGCATTTACGTAAATGCAAGTGTTGGAATTTACGCAATGGGTTTCCAATTAAATAGGTACAATTTTTGAGCCCATTTCATTTGTAAAGCTTGCAAAATTTCGTTTTGTGTACTTGTCAACAATTCTCTTAATATTTTTGCCGGCCTTACTGTGTGCTCTCTTCTCCGCAACTCTCTCGCTCTATCGCTCTCTTCGCAATTCGCCTGCGCTGTAAGTGTGCAAAAAGAGAGCAAAAAGCGTGCAAAAAGAGTGCAAAAAGAGTGCAAAAAGAGTGCAAAAAAGAAACAAGCAAGTAGCAAAGTTCAAGTGCCGGTTGTACTACGAAGGGTTTGTATAAAAGTTGTACTACCGGCTTAATAAAAATCTGGCACGCTGTTTTCCTCAACATTAGAACAACATTTGTCGCTTTGCTCTCCAACTGCGCATTGTGCGCGAGAGCAAAACTTTCCACATATCACTTTTATTCCCAAGCATTTTGTTTTAATGACATTTTTCTTATTTTTTTCTTTTATTTTTCATGCAAGTAACTAAAGTGGGAAATAATGAGCAGCTGCTTGGTAACAACAGGGTAATTTCGGCCAGGGCTCCCAAAATGGCGTCAGCTGCTGTCAACTGCCTCAGTTTTGCTCGAATGTGATTCCGTCTTGGGTTGCAGACAGTCAAATCAATGAAATTGCGATCATCATCATTACACGATACTTGTAAAAAGATGTCAGCTGAAAGCAAATACCTTCCTCAAGGCTCAAATGGTCAAATTAAGTAAAAATCGGAGAAACTCTGAGTGAATTATCTTATTTCTGTGGCATCTAACTGAACCCCCCGGCAAATATATAGCTACGTCTATGCTTATCTTGCTCATGTGTCAATAATCTAGTTCGGATAAACATTTCCAAGTATGAAATAATTCGCAAATTTAAATTATCCCTATTTAATTATCTGACTGATAATTATATTGGGGCTTCTCTATAAACATACCATGCTACTCTGAGTTATAGTTTGGTATAGAAGCTCTTTGTAAATATTTCCAAATATTAAATCATTTTCAAATTTAAATTAGCCCCATTTAAATATAAATATGAGAATTAATTTGCGAAGAGAGAGAAGTTTTGTACTCCCCCTGTCAACACCTAACTACGCCTCTGCTTTTCAATTTAGTATATAAACTCTTAGTAAACATTTCCAAATATTTATTAATTTTAAAATCCAAATTAACCCCATTTAACTTTATAACTGAGAATATAATTAGAGATTCCCCTGTCAATATCTGCTACGCCTATGCTCAGCCTGCTACAGTGGCTAGAATTTAGTGCAGAAACTCTTAGTAAACACACCCAATATTAAATAATTTTACAAATTAAATTAACCCAATTTAATTACGAATCTGTAAAATTAGTTAAGATGGGGAGGGGAAACGTGCAGCATCCCCCTGACTACGCTCATGTTCATTTTACAGTCAGCTGTAATTTAGATCTGAATAAATATTAAATTCGAATGAACCCAATCTAAATATTAAACTGAATATTGAAGTAGATGCAACGTTGTTTTATTATTCTGGCTCAGGCTGAGCATACCCTATTAGCTGCTGTCCATGGTTAACGGGTATGCTAGTAATATAGTTATCAACCTAGCAGCTGCAACTGCAACAGCAACAGCATCATCAACGTGCAACGCCCAACGTTGAAAGTGCACTTTGAGCGTTGGCGTTGCAAATGCAATAAATTAAGATCCATTTACCAGCAAGGCAAAAGGTTTTAAATTTGACGTAAATATTAATAGAGCGTTGTTGTAATTGGATAATGGAGCCTTTTGCATATTCAAACATACACGCAAACATGAACAGACATGCATGCAAATGTGTGTTTGTGGAAAACTTGTACGGCCAAAAAAGAACTTCTTGCTCACAAATTGTTTTAACTTGTTGCAAGTGATTATTGTTAATAAATGCCACAACCAAAAACTCAATTATAAACTTATGTGATTTGCTTTTATTCAAAGACTGCTCTGAGTGCAAGCAACAAATTGTTTATTTGATTAAATAACTTTGTTTTACGTTAAGAATATACTAAAAACAATTGGAACTTAGTATTTTTGAAATATACAAAATGCAAAACTTAGCATAAAAATATATATATAATTAAATTATAATATTATTATATTCAAACCAGGATGTTATTTCGAGAAAATCGGCCTGAAAGTCTCCAATGTATTCTTTTATTCTCTTGGCTACTTTTAAAGACAGTTTCTCTAAATTAAAATCGATTAAAACACAGTTTAGTCTTTTTTTCTTCAAATTTTGCCTGACTTTAGTAAAATCTGAGGAAATGCTTTAATTTTGTATGTCACTTTGCAGGGTGACCATAAAAATCTAAGTCACCGCCTGTTTTTATGCACAACCCTAAAAAATATCCGGCATTTTTGCATATGTGTTTTTTTTTTTGGGTATTTTTGCAGAATACACACTCACAAATTTCTGATTGGGTGTTTTTCTGGGTTTCCCCACTTGACATATGTGTTGAATCCCTTAGTTTAGTTATTGTTTATTTATTTTTTATTAATTCAATTTTATAGTTAGCCTCAAGGGATTTTAATAAAATGAAGGGACAACTAGAAATAAAATTGAATATATAAATAGCATTATCATGGCTTTTGGCCTGATGCTGAAACAATCGTATGCATTTATACTTTTTAGAAATATATTTCTTAGTAATAAATATTTCTGACAAATAGAAAAATAGTATTTTTTAGTCTGTCTAGTTTTAAGGTGGTTTTTCTAAATTTCAGTTCGATTTGTTTACTGTGTGTGTATTCAAAAGAGCAAAAAACCAAATATATATACATATATATATGATATGAGTAAGAGATGCCAGCCAAACCTAGCTTGCTATCTCTTTCTGTCTTCCTTCGCCCCTTCCACTGCCACCCGTAGAGATAACGATTATTGTGATGTGCATAATAATCAAGCTTATTCCATATTCCATATTGCCCGATTAGTTTCCAATTCATAAGCATTGTTGTTGTATTTGTTGTTGTGTTGGTTTTCTGTCTGCTTCTCTACTTCTTCTCTTTTGTCTCAGCCGCCTTAACAGCAATCCCCTCCCCCTCCCACTCCCAACGACCCCTTCACCCACCTGCCACCTTCCATGGCGATGCATGTATTATGTTTTCATCTATTCCGTTTTGGGCTTTCCTTTGTTTTTCGATCCCAAAAATATTACCACGTAAATTTTTAATAAATTGAATGATATGGCCGTAACGTAACGTACTCTCCGCCTACCCCACCCCAACCCACCTCCCACCAGCAACCCCCCTTCTCGTCGATTTGTCTCTCACTTAACATGCATAAGCGGTTTCCATGAATGTCTCCGCTTAGCCCGTACACACTGAGCATTAACTAACAAAATCTGATGACTAATGAGATACCCTGTAATATCCAATAGCCTCCATTTGTGTGTGGAGGAACACAGTAGATTATTATGTGCGTTTTCTTTGTATTATTTTGATATGAATCATCTTTTATTTGTTTATATAATAATAAATAATCTTCAAATTTTTATTTTATATATTCATGATTTATTTAAAAAATAGTTCGATTTTTTTAATGTCGGGTAGAAGTCTCATAGTGCCAAACTACTGCAATTTACTCAAACAATTTTCCGAGAACCCAACATGTCCCATGAAAATCATAAGTTAAGACAGGGAGGAGTAATTTCGTTGGCATTGTCTGCTTGACGATTCCAGTAACGAGCGTCTGTATATATTTTTTTAATTTGCTTTATTAGCTTATGCACTTTATGATTTCCTTAACGGCCCGATTTTCTTATAGGCCAGCAGTAATAAGCATAACTCAGCGCTTGACAGCCTTAAAAAGGCTTACAAAAATGCAAATAAATTGCAGGTAAACAGCATGTAATTAACGTCTAATAACTAACTAGAAATAGTTAAAGGAAAAACCCTACACAAATCCACAATTTATTTATTTATTCATATTTTTCTCTCTCAGCTCTACAAACTCAATCAAATTATTTCAGACATTAGTCACTAGTAATAAATAATCATTAGATATTAACGATTATAATTTAATATACTCAATATAAGATATGTTAAAGTGGATATTTCATTTAGTTTGATCGAATTTTATTTTTATCAATAGTGTCTTTCGCATAAGATGCCTTTTTAAGTTATATTTCAAATTCTTCGCTTTAAATAACATAATAGTATTTTGAACATTAATACTTTCACAGCATGTTGAGCAAATGGCCCAAAATATTTTAATGAGCGCCTGTCTGAAAATTGTTGCTAAGCACTTGACTTAATCACACAGTTAGCAGACAATGCTGCATGCCTTTGTTTGCACCTAGGTCTAGTCTAGCGCCCAACTGGGCATGTCATATTTTATACCATTTACGGTATTCTGCGACTTCCGTTGTGACAGCTAATTACGTGCGTGTGTGCGTGAGTGCGTTACTATATGCATATATATACGTGTGTGTGTGTGTGTATATGCTACCACAACAAGATGTCAATTTGTCAACGCAGCTCAGTTTGCCCTAATCTCTATGCATGTGCTGGTGTTTGCTGTTTAGTCAGTAGTTTATTTGCAATTATGCCAACAACAACTGTTATTGCCTTAACCTTATGCTTCTCATCATTTTTAATATTAATGTTAATCAGTTGTTGTCGTTGCTAGTTGCAACTTATGTTGCTCCATATATGCAAACAATATTAAAACAAAAAATGCTACTAATACCTTTGTTTATATATAGATTATATTGTTATTATACATTTGTAAAGTTGTAATTTGACCATGCAATGTTAATATTAACTGACTACTATCAATTTCACCGCTCGTTTGAATTCGCTGCTGTGGTGAGTTTGTGCGCTACGCTCAATACGCCGCAGTAAAGGGAAGCAGAGCACAATTTTACTCTCTGAGCGAGAATATGGGCACTGTTAACTAACAATTTTGGCTCTCTGCGTTTAACATTCGTCTGTTAAGCGTCGCTCACTTGTGCACTTGTGTCTCAGGGAGAGTAACAGCAGCAACAGTCTTGTTTTTACCGGTTACGTTAACGGTTCACCCGTGCGTCCGAGTCGCAGTCGCAGTCACAGTCGCAGTCGCAGTTATTAGAAGCAACAGCACACAAACCGCACTCGCTTTCGTCGCAGCATTAACAGCATCGTTCGTTTTTTTCCTTACCCCTCCCCTTAAAGAAATGCACTTTGAGTAGAAAGTGAGGAATTTAACAGTGTGTGTGTGCCATATATACAAATATAAATACGACTACTTGGAATGCTGCTCCTCATCTGTGGAGGCTGCGCGTGTGTGTGTGTGTGTCTGTGTCCCTGCTGTAAACAAAGTGTTGATAACAACATGCTCTGATAAAACAGACAAGAGCAACAACAACAATAACGGCAGCAACAACAACAGCAGCAGAAACCGCAATTTGACAACAAATAAATAAATAGGTTTGCAAAAAAAATAAAAATAAACAAAGCAACTTAAAAGTTCAATAAAAACGACACCGACACCAAAACCAAATAGTGCATAAATTTTAAATATTAAATTGCAAAAGTAAATGCAATTAAAAATATCTCATTCAAAGTTTTGCTGCGTTTTGTTGTTGCTTTGTCGGCGGCATTCTCAGTCTCTCTCTGTGTGTGTGTGTGTGTGTCTGTGTGTCAAGTCTTCGTCTACAAGTACCACATACATGTGTGTATGTGTGCGTGTGTGTGTTTGTGGGCAAACAAGTTTTGCTGCGCAAAGTGCGTCAAAGTAACAAGTGTTGCAGCAGCAGCAGCAGCAGCAACAACAATAACAGCAACAACAACAACAAGCTGAAGAGGTACGTCAAAGTGAATGAAGAAAACTTCAAGCTCATTTACAGCTCAGAGAACTAAAAGAACTAAAGCATGCTGTGTATCTGTCTCCCTCTCTCTCTCTCTCTCGCTCACTCCCCCACAGTAGAAGCAGACGCATCAGCAGAATGACTCAGCGCATAAAACGCACAACGCACGTTAGAAATATGTAATATAATAATATATAGCAGCCAATACAACAACCCAGAACCCATACCCAAGACTCCAACCGCTTAATCATTTGCTGTCATTTTTTAGCAAACATCTCAAGCTGATCGTTTTGTTGCTGTTATTTTGCTATTTATAGTAAAAAATAAAATGGAAAACAAATAGGGAAACAAATACATTGTAATTTGCATGAGTAACTGAGTTGTTCTCTAATTCCTATTAGATCACGTAGCACAAATGGCAAAATGTACTAGAAATGCGGTTGATTCATGCATCCAGCGGTTTTCCAATTTTCTGCGGTTGTCGAAGCGAAGTAAATTAAACGTGTGCATATATATATATATATATATATATATATGTGCATATATATATATATTTATATATATATACCTTTGTGGCATATCTGGCAAAACAAGTGCCGCTTTTGTTTTTTTATGATTAGAACGAATGTGGGCTCAGTTTGCAGTTTGCAGTCGGCTTTTTTGTTTTTGCTTTTTTGCAATTCAATCAAAAGTAAATATAAATAAATTCACTGGTTCCTGGCACCACAAATAGTAGTGCAACAACTGATATGGATTATGGACACGTATCTGCCACACTCCCTGACTCATCCCTCCCCCCCTCAATAGTAATTTGAACTTGCTTATAGGATTTACAGCGCCCAATTGGCTTTGGAAAAAGAAAACTACAAAAATAACTTCAAAAACAACCACAACAATTCAAATCAATTCTCGCTTGTTGCAAGTCCAATTTATGCAGCCACAGCATGCCACATGTGGCACTCCTCTGCTTTGTCGGATTCTTGAGCACATTCCAAAAATAAGAAGCGACTTGAAGACTTGAAGACTGTCGCCCAAAATTAACGAGTGTTTGTCTTTATTTATTAATATTTATTTGACTGCACCTAAAAATAAGAATCGGTCACATAAATAAAGTTTTTGTTTATAAACATAAGCAGTTCGATTCCATGAAAATAGAAAGTGTTGGATATGTTAAACAAACTTTGAAAATTACTCGAGCAGGATCGGAAAATTTCCGGAAAAATGTGATATGATCTTCTTTTAGTTATTTTCTCTGATCAGCTTCCGATTCATTTCTAAGAATGTATATGAAAATTTGTATACATGTTTGTATTGAACATAAGTGGAATATACATTCAATTGACCTGGAATGCTTCTAAGTTGATATTAAGGAAGATAAAAGCTTGACGAATGTAGAGTTTTCTTGGAATTTGCCTGGAATACTTGTTTAAAGATGATTAAAGCTTGCGGGAAGTTGAATTCTCTTGGAATTTGCCTGGAATACTTGTTTAAAGACGATAAAAGATTGACGAAAGTTGAATTCTCTTGGAATTTGCTTGGAATACTTGTTTAAAGATGATTAAAGAAAGCTTGATAATGTGGACTTTTCGTTTAAAAGGACGATTAAATCCTAACGAAAGTATAATATTCACCCAAATTGCCTGGAATACCTTGTAGTTGATATTGTAGAAGATTGAAGCTTGACGAAAGTAGATTTTTCGTTCAAATGTCTCAATTGGTATGGAGTACTTTCTAATTGATATTACAGGAGATAAAAGTTTGACGAAATTCTTAATTTCATCAAATTTGCTTTATTCCAGGCAAAAATACTGAATGAAGTTCGAATTTTCGGCTGTTTGGGCTGGAATACCTTCCAAGTTGATTTTAAAGACGATTAATGTTTGACGAACATAGAATTTTCTTACACTTTAACTGGAATATCTGCCAAGTCGAATATTAAAGACGATTAAGATTAAGGCTTGACATTAAGACGCATGCAGCTTATTGGCTGGATTGGTTTATGTGTGGAAAAATTCCACTCTTAATGAAATACAAACAATCAAACAAACAGGCAGCAACAAGCAACAAGCAAAAGGTCTAAACAAAAATAGGCAGCAATGAAAATGAAAATTTCTTTCTATTCGTTTTTATGTTAAAGCAATTCACGTGTGAAATGAATAAAGTGTTGATATGTGGGTTGTGTTAGATGGGGGGAGGGGGCGGGGTGTCAAAGGGGGAAAGCAGGAATTTCAACGCAGCGGGGGAAACAATGTGAATGAGTTATGTAGGAGAAGAAGAAGAAGCAAAAGAAGAAGAAAAACGCAAGAACAGCAGGCAGATGCATAGAGAATAGCGGCGAATCGAAAGAAGCAAAAGTAATTGCATACGAAACAAATCAAGTTCAGGGCACAAATTTCATAATGTTGCTTCTTTTTTTGGGCTTGGGCGAAGAATGGCAATGAAAAGTGGCTGTTGTTGTTGTTGTCATAAGTACACACATACAGACATAGAAAAATACACGCACACATACAAAATCAGCACTGAAATGCATACTAATTATAAAAGTAAGTGTATGCTTTGCGAAAGTAAGCATTCTGACTGCTCATGTCGAGTAACTCGACTGGGTATCAAAACCAAAAAAAAAATGAAAGCAACAACACAGGGACAATACGGTGTAAGCCGAGCTTTGTTGTCGAAGCGATGCTCACGCATTGCAGTCGCAGCAGAAGCTGACGCCGAAGCCGACAGCAGAAAGCAGAAGCAGAGAAACAGAGAGAGAGAGGAGAGAAATGAATTAAAACGCACGTAGGCTGCAAGCTGACGTTAGCGTCGACCCCTGCCCTCGCCCCCGCGATGATACCAACCGTCTACGCGGCGTCGAGCGAATTTTTTTTGCTTTATTTTTGTTTTTTGTCGTGTGTTAAGTTGTTGATTGAAGGGTATTTGGCTTGAGTACGCGCACACACACACACACACACATGCATTTGTATGCGTTGTGCTATGTTGGAAAGCGTACTGTAAAAGCTGCGTGCAAGCTGTATATATATATGTGTGTGTGTGTGTGGGCAAAACTTTGGTGCTAAAGCGTGGGCAGCGTATGATAATTTAACAGTATTCAGCCTGGCTTTTATTCATTTTTTTTGTAAAGCAGAACTGTCCAATTATACAAAATATTTATAGCACAATATTTCCCCGGTAGTTGTTGCATCTTTATGAACAGATTTAAAAATCATAAATTGAATATCTAAGCTTCTAAGCCCAATACACACACACACACACAAATACCATGTGCTGTTGCAACCAAAAAAGAAAAAAAATTATGTGGTACAACAAAAACAAAAAAAACAACACAAGACTGTACTAAATTGAACTGGAAAGTGCACGGTTGTTGGCTGCTTCAAAAGCGGGTTGGTTCTTTTTCAGTTAACACGAGAGAACAAAAAAAAAAAAAATGTGGAAGAAGAGAAACACGTTGTAAAAGAGCCAAACCGAAACAGGTAGTAAAAAATAAACAACGTAACGAGGCCCGAGTGCTGTTGTTGTTGTTGCCGCATTTTGTTGCCGTATTTTGTTGCTTGACAGCGGAGGGAGAAAGGGAACAAAGCGCTTAGAAATTCAACTAAAATACAACATATTCGAAGCAGTCGAACTCGAACTCGAATCCGAACCCAAAGCCGAACTCGAAGCCGAACACGAGTCGACACCACTCGACTCAACCCGACTCGCCTCGCCTTTTTTTCAATCCAGGCTAATATACCAGGCAGATAGCTAATAGGGTTTGAGCCCGGTGCCAGCTCCGTGCCGCTGTCGTCAGACAACAGTAATAATTTGAGCCCTAACAAAACTGACTATCTGACTGAGAGTGTGTGTGTTGTGTGTCTGTGGGTCCGACACTCAATGGGGTTAGTGACCCAAAACTTTGTTTGATAGTGAAAACAGTTTGAGCATGGCTTCAAAAGCTGAACATAATATATATGAAAGGCATGCAGTATAATGCACAACTGCTACATAACTTTATTCATAGGTTGGGCACTCACACACACATACTTATTAATATATATATATATATATATATTTACATACAAACATATATATATATATGTATACATATATATACATTGTCCAAGAGAGGGCCCTCAATATGAAATGAAATTGACCGTTGGCAGCCATAGCTAGTCTTATACTCTGCTCACAATCATAAAAAAGGGTATATTGTTAATGTGCAAAGTTCGTTTGGTTGTCTGCAGGCTTGGAAAACTTATAGTCCAATATACACTGCATCAACATAATAAATACCAATATATAAGCCGGTTTAGGTGAATGAATTAAAACAGTCTCAGAGCATGCAAGTGAAAATGATAATCTTATTTCAAGTACAAAATTGACAAATGATTGCCCCAAATAACGCTTTCTAAAGAGGGGTTCCAGTTTTCTTTTCAAAATAATATTTGCCTTAAATTGTCCTTCCTATCAAATTGAGGTTTTAAAAAATAGCATTACAAATCCAAAAAATATTTAAAGAGCCCAACTAAAATGTGTTTTTGTGCTTGAGGAGTTGCTCTACAAAGTTTAAGATTGAGTTTAATTTTGGTTTTTGTTGGCAATAACCGCTGTACATCCTGTCTTCATTAATGTACTAAGAAGGCTAGTCTTTTTTTCTGGAAACTGAGCTCCATAAAGCTTAAGCTAAAGTGCTTTAACCAATTCTCTGTTTAAAACTGCTCCAAACCATAATCGTGCTTTGAATTTATTGTCATCAATATTTTATCGGTAATTACAGTAATTGTTATTACCAGTTTTAAAGTAAAATTACTGCCTTGCAGTTAATTAACCATGTGTTTTCAGATATTATATTAGCACAGCGAACTGCAAAATAACTTTTTGCAGTATTGCAACAAAAATCTTATGAATCGTGACGAGTTTTACCCAAGTCCATTATCTTTGCAGAAAGCCTGTTCCAACATACAGAACATTTAAGCAAATTCAGACAACTAAGACAGAAGTCATTGTTTAAGTTTTAAATATATATATATATATATTTTAATTTATTCTGCATTTTAATCACAATATTATTATTATTATTAATAAAGATTTTTACTGCATTCTTGTATTTCAGCTCGAAGGAACTGCGCAACACACCCTAAACAAATGATGTGCAATTAAAAATATTTATTTAATAAATAAGTCTAACAAATGAATGAAGCTGACGCCATAAAATACACAACAAAATCAAAACGCATAAATATGTGCTAACAAATAATGAAAAAGTAACAACAACAAAAAAAAAACAAAAGCAAGCATAATGTACATAAATAACAAGTGTAAAGTATGTATTAGCTGCATCTAGAATATATATATATATATATATATATATATGTATAGATATATATTATATATCTTTATCTGTGCGTGTTACGATGCTGTCCAGTGTAGTTCAAGTGGCATGCAGCAGCAATATCTCTAATCAAATCAAATATTTAAATTCAATTATATTTGTATATGTAGCATTGAGTGTAAATCAAATTATTGCATACAATTTGGTTGTCGTTCAAAATTGACGACCAATAAAATAAAACAAAAAATACAAATAAAAAACCAATAAGCCAACGCGTCAGCGAATCCAATATCGTATTTATTACCCTCAAGGCAACAGCGAGACGGCTTCATCACGGAGTCCTTAAATTTTTTTCCACGGAGGACGACGATCTCGAGATGGATATACTACCGAGCGGGACTATATTCAACGAACTGGAGCGCATCTGCACAACGGGCTATTTCTCATCACAGCCATCGATCGAGGATCAATGGCAACAGGTGAGTGGCAACCATCTGCGCCCATTGAGATTAAGTGTGTCTCAATTAAAAACATTAATCAATCAACTCTACCTGCACGATTGATGATATTGTCAGCATTTCTTTTTTTGATTGATAAGAAAGTAAACAAACTAAAAGTAGCGGCCAACTCAGGCAATGCCGAACATTAAATGCCCTTTGTAGACCGGAGTCGAATTTCCCACATCTAAATTTCACTATAAATTTATCAAGAAGGAACGCATATTGTAAAGTTTGATTAGGATTAACTGTTAAACAAATCAGTTGTTCATACAAAAACAAATTATTCGACGAATTATTCCACGACAAAATTCTATTACCCTCCACAAGGGTATAGGAACAATCAGACTTTAGTTTTCTAAGCCATGCTACGATTCGATTTCAAGTAATATTTCTGTTTAATAAAGTTTCTTCTATATAACGAATTGATTTTCTCATTACGAGCAAAATCGATTTGATCAAAATATGTCTGTGCGTTTATCAAACATATATATTTTTATAATTGACGTCATAGCTACATTTGGTTCGGACTATTTTTTACTTTTTGCCAGTATCAATGGCCTTAGTTGCGCTGTTTTATCTTGGGCTTAAACGTTTTTGCCTGCAGACTTATGCATGACTTGCGGGTGGGCTTTAAACAACAAACTAGTTACGCAATTGCTGGTTGAAAAGAGAAGAAGAAATCAATAAATGATTTACCAATTTTGCTTAGACACAATCAGAAGAAACCCCAAAATAGATTCTTGCCGTTTTGGCCACTTTTGTTTAGTCAAGTTGTGTCAATAAAAAACAAATAAATGAACGGTACATGTTTTGTTTGCCCACATCTAAAGCACTAAAATTAAACAGCTATCATTAAAAGGCGAATGCACACTAGCATATATAATACACATTTTATACACAGCATATGTATAAATGAATGTATTTCATATAAATATATTTCTGCAATATGAAAAGAAAAGAAATATATATATATAGATGCGGCCATAAATTAGTAGTCGCCGCCACTGTCGATTATCATCTGAGTGTATACATTATCATATATATATATATATATATATATATATATATACAAAAAGTATGTATTTTTTGCAAATATATTTGGAATTTGGTATTAAATAATATGTCTACAGATATGCACAAACAAGCCAACACTTAGCAGGCGTGTTTATGTGAAAAATGTATTTCTGTCTTATACATTATTTTTTTTGATAAACAGCGACTAACAAAGCTCTGACTTATCAAGAACACCAGCTGATTTCGCGTTTTTTTTTATTCCTTTTTATTTTGGTTTGCGTTTTTATCAAAAATACTGAGTTGACGGCTGGCTTATCATCATGTGACGCATATTTTGAATGATACAGCGACGTTCTAAGAAAACAAGGCAGTTACTGTTTGAATAAGAATAAGAGTGTTGCATGGCAGAGATACAACTAAATATAATAACTTCTTATTGTTATTATTATTATTATTATTATTATTATTGGAGAGCTTTATTCACTGCGACCTTGTTTGATCTATTGTGCTGTGACTCTATAACTCTTTCATTCGCCCTGAATCTTGAGCTGATGGTGGGGGGGGGTTCCTATGTCTTTCGAGCTTAAGACATGTTTTACTAGGATACTTCATCTTCCTCTGGCTAAGACGACACAATCCGCTTTGATTATCCATCCATTAACTTAAATGGATTCAATTATAATACGCTGGCTTCGTTTTTCTCCCAAACTCGTTTACTTTTTGTAAGCACATACACTCGAACATAATATCGATCTGAAATTTATGAACAGGAAAAATGTACTGTTTTTAGAAATTATTTCAAAATATATTGAACATATTCTTTTTATATTTATATTTTTCGGAAATATATATTCTTAATAGGAGAATGTATTTCTAAAAAGTAGAAATTCTACCTCTTTTCTTTTGCTAAAAATAGTAAATAGAAAATAGTAATAATTTTATTAAATTGCTCTCGTCAATTTATTTCAAATTACATTATATGAGTTTAAAAACTATCAACATTTTTGGACTGTACACTTTCAAAAAAACAGCATATATTTTTTTAATTTTGGAAAAAAGTAAACTGAAATTAAGAATAGAAAATCCCTGGTTTTTAGAAAGACATAACATACCGCTTTAGAAATATAATATCTTAATAATATCTTGACGTCAAAAGTGTAGCGATTTCTAAAAATTTTGCTGAGTGTACGCAACATTGTTTAAACAACTTAGACGATTAATGTGGTGTTTATTTATTTAAGCAAATATGCCTGATTGAAATCTCAACTATTTCACACATTGAAAAATCCAAAAAATTAACACAAATTCCAACAATTTCAATGAATGCTTTTTGTGTTTTTTTGTATTACAAATATTTCAATAGATATTAAAAATCTTAGTATACCTTTAAGTTTGTTGGAATTGCTGAAGTTAAACTCTCCACTTTTATGCAGCTTGCAATCAAGTTCAGCTTTTCACAATCCACTTGCTTGATTTAAACAACTTAACAAGTATTCCTTCATCTGCAGCATTTTTTTTGCACAACTTTGAATTGCCTATTATTATTTATTTATAACACTTTAAAAGTTTATTGCTGGGTTTCTTCTTGCTGGCGGCTACAAAGTTTAAATTGCCCAATAATTAAGGAAGCTTGTTGCTTGAAAATATGTCAGACAAGTGGCCCGAAAAGCAACAGAACAAAAAAATAAAACATTTCAAATATCGAATGCCAGAAGGGCGCAACGCTGTAATTAATATATACTATATAAATATATATACTATATGCGACGGATGTTTTGCTTATTTCCCGTTGACTTCCGGGTGTTTCCGTTTGTGTTTTTGTGCTCTGTTTGTGTTTTATTGAAATTGTTTGTGTTCTCACTCTCCCATTTCACTATTTGTGTGTGTGTTTGTGTGTATGTAAATGCTGCGTCATGTGGACGGCGTCATTTGTTTCGGACACTTGTCTGCAATTTCAGACAGCTGTGGCAAAGATAAACAAGCCACGCTAAATTTATATCTCTATCCTTGTGTAAAGAAACATCTGTAGCTCTCAGATATTGCTGTGAAATTATGCTTTTCACTTACCAGACGAGCATTAAATCGTTTACAGCCCATCTCTCTTTTCATTAACATCAATAATCAAAATTGTTGTAGCCTTCAAAATTGTAGTATTTTCATTTAACAAACACCTGCAAACATAATGCCATAAAAGTCATTTATGTATAGCTGTGTAAACTATAATATGTATAATATATATATAAATATCAACAAAATCAGAGGTTATCAAATAAAACTAACGATTTCAGCAAAAGTGAGCATCAAATGTTGTGGAAACTGTTGTTGCAAAATTTTGTTTATTTTGTTTGAAATAAATTCCATATTTTTACAAATCATTATCAACAATAAGGAATTCCTGTAACCCCTGATGGACTATTTTGAATTTATACAGAATTATTGTAATATCTAAATAAATATGTATATACATGTATATATTCAAATACATACGCTTATCCTTAGAGATTAATTGAGCACGAAATACACAAATTATATATTGGATTATTTTCCAATTTGCGCAGACAAGTGGCGAAATCAGACCGATATTTGACTGGGTCTTTCGACAACCCAGATCTATACCCGACCCCCTCCTCCAACCATCCATCCAACCAACGATGCACACAATATGCAATCAGCAGTTAACGTTTAACACACAAAAACGTAACAAACTCAAAAAGGCACGTAGCAAACCAAACCAAAAAAAAAAAAAAAGAAGAAAGAAAAAAATAGCAAAAAGAAATAAAACAAAATAAGGGAGCAAAAAATGCGGCACTGCTAAATTCATGAAGACAGATGCACAGACATATCCTGTGACACACACTCATACACACACACACACACACACATGCGTAGAGGTAATAAGCCAAGAGCAGCCACAACTACAATTCCACCCACTTCATTGACTAACACGTCGCCAACGCATTCCTTTTGGCAGTCAAGCAAGTGCTTGGTTTTTTTTGACTTTTTTTTCTTTTTTTCTCTTTTGAAAAATACTAGAGGCAAGCAACAAAGGGAAAGCAATCCGAAATACGTGCAATTGCTCAAAATATATACGTATATATATGTATATATATATATATATATATATATACATGTGCTCAACGTGGCCCAAACGTGAGGACCAAGCGACTGTATGCTTTAAATGCTTTGCAGGCAACTCAACGCCCAACAACGAGACACAATCCTCAAACAGCCACTGCCACTGCCACTGCCACTGCCAGTGCCAGTGCCACAGCCACTTCCTTGTGGAAGAGTAACACCGCCGTCGCCCTGTCACCCCCTCGGCCAATTTCTAGCTCACATGATAGTCCAAGTGGCTGCGTTTAGCTTCTCTGCACTACGTGGCGTTGCCGTTGCTACTCCTATTACCCTTAATCATTTATCATGTTGCCTGCAATTAATCATCAAATGTGCGAGTTCACATATACACTATCAAAGTGTGCTAGTGTGTGTGTGTGTGTGCGTGTGTGTGGCACGTCCCTTATACAATGGTAGTTGCTGTGGCTGCCTTGCCAGTTTTACACATAATTTGAAATGCTAAAATATGTGTCTTCACACATAAGCACACATATATGTATATAGAGTTAGTTCCTCTACTTGATCGTTCACAAAACCCAATCAGCTAACCTTAATGGCCCGGCGAAATCCACATATCGTTGCAGCTGCCATCATATCAAAGTTGCGACGATTAAATGTTTGCTACAAGCATTCGAAAGTTACTGCAACTTGCCAGCCAAAGTTTTGAACATCCTCAGCACATGCTGCGGTTTACCTTCAGTGTTTAAAGTCATCGAATAATTAGCTACAACGTATTGTGTATTACCATAACTATAACTAAACAATTGTGTACATATTTCAGCTTGATGTGCTGACAGTTATCCGTATATAATAGTGCACGGCAAACACACCACAAACTAGCCCCGTGCAACACATTTTGCACAGCTGGTGGTGCGTCACACATTTCGCACACGTCCGCCGCCAGGCCAAGCCGGGCATCCCCTAAAACTATACGATACACCCAATACTCACCCAAGACTAGACCTCAGCGAGCTTAAAAGCGGCTGATAAAAACTTTGTGCGAGTGCTCAAGTACACTCAGAAAAAGACATGCTCTGAAAATTAGAAAGTCGCCATGTTTTTGCTGGCCAGCAGATTAAAATCTGTATAAACAGATCTAAAAATCTGTATTGACCATTTCTTAATTCCATTTGCGATTTTTCTTAAATTTAGAAAAAGATATATAGTTGCAACTGATTTCACATGAGTTTTTCTATAATTCATATTTCTATTAAACTACAGCAATTTTCATTATTTGTTTCTCAATTTTACAATAGATTTTCTCAAAAATCAAGAATATGCATTTCTCCTTTATAAATATAGTTTTTATTATTTCATAGTTTAAATCTGTTGAAGTCTTAATAGCATTTTAAATATTAAGACAAGCTATTTCTAAAAATCAAACAGGTCGATTCAAATTTTAATGCGATTCTTTCTCTCAGTGTATTGGCCGCCTAACATGAACTCGAGTGTTTCCTTCGTCTGGCGACACAAATAGATTTAGCTACAGCCAATTGAGGGATATGCGTGCTTTGTGATTTGATGCTGAGACATTTGTTTGGCTCTTATGCTTTGGGCCTGAGCTATACGCGTTCCTAATTGGTTGTACAATTATGTAGGCATCGGTTGCTATCTGATAAACTCGTATTTATTAGAGTCATAAATCAAGCTTGCAGCTTCAACTGTTCATTGCGTGGGGGCAGGCTTTGTATCCATCCATCTAACCATCCATCCTATGGGGTATGGCAACTTCATCAGCCATCATCGACAATGTTTATTTAGCTTGTTTTCTTCCTCCTTTTGCTGCGTTAAAGATTTTCGTTGTTTGATAAAGTCTCCTGGTAATGAGTAGATAGATGTTTCATATTAATTACATTTCAGTTTGTTGTGTCTTGTTGCACACGATTGGTTGCCAAGGCGCTGAGGCGTCGCACTGAGAGCGATCTCCTCAGCAACTGATCCTTTTGCATAACAATATATATTTAAGCCCAATTCGTCTAGTCAATTAATTTGCTCATTTTCAGGCGCCACAGACACAAACAATGTGTGTCTGCTTGGTTGAGCGAAAGGCAAAGCTGGAGCAGAGCAACACCAGCAGCAGCTAAACAACAAAAAAAGAAAAAAAAAGAAAAGACAAATAGAACATTTTATTACGGCATAGCCAATTGCACACTTACTGTTTTATTTGTATGTAAATTGTAAATAAATATAAATTGTTTTCCATTTCCATTTCCCTAAGCAAACAACACTTTTGCGCGCGTCTTGTGGAAATGTTTGTGCAAAAATAAAAATAGGCGAATCGGACCAACCCTCAAAACAAAACAAAACTTTTTTTTTTGGTTTTTTGGTTTTTTTTCCATCCCCTTGAACAATTCGTGTACAAAATGTTGAATTTTGTATTCTAAATTTTGCACACTTGCCATTTTGTTTAATTTGCCACATACAACAACCAAACCCCAAATGACACGCACAGTTGCACACAATCATACATGCTACATATGTATGTATGTATGTATGTATGTATGTATTTATGTACATGTCGTGTACATTATTTATCAGAAAGTAAGTGCGTCGTACTTGGAATGCTAAACGAGTATCGAGCCTCGTTGCCTGATTTTGTGGGTGGCTGGATGGGATGGGATGCCATGGGTTGGGTTGGAGTGGAGTGGAATGGAATGGATTGTGTTTAGTCGTCGAATCAGTGGCGCCCCCAGCTATACGGCTTGTCCTTATTCGCTAGGGTGGCGAACTACAAAACCGGCAAAAGTAAAAATGTGAACGAGAAATGTGTGTCAGTCAAAGAAAGAAAAGGGGCATATTCACTGTGTGATGTGGCATGTGGCATGGTGGCATGATGGCATGGTGGCACAACAGCTACGCATATTGAAGCGCTTGACAGTTGCCTCGTTTGCGGCTGCTGGTGATGATAAGCTGTCGCTTGCATAACTATTCGAAGTGAATGTCCACAAAAGTTGTAGATAACACAAATCACTTTTCATTTGAAGGCGATTGTTATTGGCTTCCGGTAACCAAAAAAATTATTTTCTTGAGAATAAAACTTTGTCTATTGCCATATGCACTCAGTAGAAAAATTGCGCTGAATTTTAGAAAGTCCCCTACCCTTATCGACAAACTTAGCTCAACTTATTATTCAGTGGGTATATTTATAATCAGGGTTGCGTGCTTCTTTCTAAAATCGAGCGTTACTCTTCTCCCAATTCGAGAGTAAATTTATTTAGAATTTGAAAGAAATATAAAAAGATTGGTTTTATTGCTACTTAAATTAGAAATTATTAATCATTCATATCTTAAGATTTTACATATACTTTACGAGAGCAAAACACATTATTATTTTCTGCATTTTAGAAAGGATTTGTTCTGAAAAAAGGTGCTTGCATTTCTACTTTTCAGATATATTTTCTATTGTTAGTAAATACATTTCTGAAAATATATACATTCTTACAAATTATGTCTAAAAACTAGAAATTTTTCTAGATATCAGAGCGATTGTCTTTTAAGAGCCATCTTTTTTTCTGAGTGTAATTTTCTCTTGGGAGCGATTTGGGCTGAAAACAACAAGTCTACCCACATTCGAATTGAATGACGAACCCGGCTGTTCACATTTAGCGCCTGCTGTGCTGACATTTGTGCAGGCCTCGAAAATGCTGGCGATATGTAATTACTCAATATTTTCAATGGATGTTTACATTTGTTGCATGCGCCCCGACTGTCAGCTAAATGATATGGGCGGGCCACACCAAAGGCTATCCGAAAATATTAAGATAGCGCAGGACCACTGTGGATATACTTCCTGTGCTTGCTGATATGTTTCAATGCCACGGCGATGACGATGACGATGACTCCTTGAGCTGAATCAGAGCTGCTGATTCAGTCACACTAAAGTCAAGGCGGGGTTCCTCTTTCTTTATATATAAATCTCTTTGTAAAAAATACTTTATTTTGATACGGCACATGGATTTGAGATTGGTGCGCTTTGTTTTTCAACTCTCCACGCCCCATTTGAAATAATCATTTCTCGAAGGCGTAGAACAGAGAAACTGAGCAGCAACAAAGTAAACACACTTGCCCTTACCATATGTTAATCACCCATTCAAACATCATTTTGGGATGAATATAACACCAAGACCAAGTCCAAAGTTCGGGCACAAAAATGTGCATTGTTGGTGTCTGTTGGCTCTGCCTTTGCCTGGGAATTGTATTTTAAAAGCAGAAATAGTGGCAACCCTCAATGTTAATTTCCACATATTTTGGGCTTGTCGCCCCATCATGACAAACTTTCGGCTTCACACACACACACACTGTTCACACTGTTCGCTGGGCACAGGGGCGTGCCCCAAAGTCAATTTACACATGCCACTGTGTCTGTCTGTTGAGCTGTTGGTCCGCTGCCCCTGAACCTTTTATGTATTCTCGAAATCTTGCGCCTAAGTGCATCAATTGACTCAACGCTTTTAGTCCCCCTAAATTGCATTAAAGAAATTGAAAAAATTCCCACAGAGCAGTAGCACTTCTATTCAGAAGGGTGTGTGTTTGCGGGTGTGTGTGTATTTTTGTGGAAACGCTAAAATATCAATGGGACTTATCCGAAGTGTTCACGTCTTATATTTCTAATTGCAAATTGATTTATCTTGGCTTAAATTTATATTTACAGCACCACTTAAGAAATCTTCTGCTCAAAAATATGAGAAATTCTAGGAGAATATTATTTTTTTTCTATTTTTTTAAAATGTATTTAATGTGAAAACAAGTTTTGAATTAAAGAGATCAAGAAAAAGAGAAGAAATAATATTTATAAGTAAAAAAAAAAAAGAAAAAAAATGGTATAATTATTTGCTATGGATTTATGAATAATGGATCAATAAGAAATTAGTTAAGCAAATAATGAACGCAACTGTTTTGATTATTATATTTTTAGTTTTAACTTTCATTTACCATTTGTCCAAAGACAATCAGCAAATCTTATGGCTACAATTAAGCTGACACGAGTGATTCTACTTCAGTGAGTCCATCGTCAGATAAAGTATAAAAATGCACTTTACTCAAATACAAATAACATTTAAATGTAAATAAAGAGGTCTAAAAATACACTTGCTTTGTATGCACGCTTATATTGAATACTGAGTGCCACATCACAAATGCAAGTGTAGCTAAATTTACTCTATCGACTGACGACTATACTAGAATTTTGTTTGGCGATTGCACAGCAGATTCGAAAACCATTTTAAATGCCGCTCAACTCTACATTTATGTATTAAGAGGCATGCTTCCCCTTGTTTCCCAGCTGCGTTCGTTCATCTGAACTACCGGACGAGAATGCCGCCGTTATCAATTCGAAGGCTTCAAAAACAACTTCTTTCTTGGTTATCTGAGCTGGGCTTTAATCTTTTGTGTGCTCTTTCTCGTGCTGATGCGAAAGCGACTACAAAATACAGAAAATACCATTTTATGCTTAACAAGCCATTCAAAGCAAACTTGTCCAATATGTGTTTTATGGTGCTCCTAAGATCTAAGAGATCAGACTACTTTATCATCCAAACCAAACTTACTCAATTTGTGTATTATACTATTACTATTTCATGGACTGGCTCGGCTTTTTAAATTTATGGTAAAATTTAAAATTTCGGCAATTCGACTTCAGTCTACACGGGTATTCCATATTGCTTTCTCGCCCATTATATTATGGAAAGGCCAAGTGATGTGTTGCTGTTGCTGCCAATGTAGGCCCAGACAAGAAAAGAAAATTCTGATTTACCGTACTTTAGACAGCAAAACTGAACATTTAATTTATGGATTACTTGATTTTGTTGCTGTATACGCTTGATTTACTGAATGATTCGATGGGCTTACACTTGTATCTATCTTTAAATACTTTCATTTACGGAAAATTCAATTTCAAATTTGTGCTGCTTTTTTTCGGTATTTCGATTCACTGTTGGCCAATCAACAACAGGGGGCAAGCAGTTCTCACTGGCTGCTGCTGCTGCTGCTGCTGTTGCGTGCCGCTTTCTGTGCACTTTAAACGCCAATTGATGTTTATATGATAATGATTAATGACTACGCCACCTTAATACAGATTGCCTTTTAGATTTGCGTGTGTGAGTGTGTATTTGGGTATATATCATAATGAAATCCGTTGATATGCTTACCAGCCATTTAACCAACTGAAATGTGAATAGTATTTTACTTCCGATTCTATTCCGTTGAGTGTTTTTTTTTTGGTTTTCTTTTTTTGTTTGACAAAAGTAGACTCGCCTTAAGCTCAATTTTTTGTTCTGTGTTACAAGCGAACTCATTACCAATAACTCATCAATACTTGGCAATTTGTTGAAGTTGCTTGTGTACATTTTTTTTCTCTGGACTATCATTACTTAGGATTCTTTGGGCGGAAATTGTGTTGGTAAATGTAACTAATGATGACAACTTATTTTGGGCTAGCCTGTCGCTGTCCAATACTTTTATTGGTTTTTGTAATTAATGATGCTGCACAACCAGCTACAAGTCCAGTTAAAGGTTACACATATACTCTGAAGTTGAACTCGGACAGAGAGTATAGGATTACACCACACTTTCAGATGTTTAGATTGCTACGGTAGAGACACAGATACACAGAGAGCATTTTTCATTAATCAAATGCGCTTGCTCTCCACAAAAACCAAAGCTGTGCCTTTGACTTTTATGTGTCATTTAGCTAAAGCAAACTGACATATAGGGGAATATGGATATTCCAACTTACACAAGTTTGTTAAAGACGAAATTGAATGCTTTTTCTTTTTTTTTAACAACCTTTCGTAAATATTTAAAACCCCACAGTGCCATCTGCCGATAATAGATAAGAAAAATTTCTGAAACTCACGATGACAAAAGTTCTTCTCAAATTCTTCTCAATTTAGTTAGTTTAACCGATTCCAAAACAGAATCTTTTCCAATCTCATCCCTGTCTTCGGAAACCAATAATATGCTTAGCTGCGAATAAACATTAATCATTTATCAATATATATATAGATAGATTAGCAGGTAAAAAGGGCAAAAAGGTGAACATCTTTTGACACTTTTTCAAATTTGCTACTCATCAAAGGCCCATTAAAATTTAACCCAAAATGCGTAGCAAAGTTGCACAAAATCTCAAATAAAGCTTAAGCACCTCTGCCAGTAAAAGTGGTGAGCTTTAAATGAGTTACTTCCGCCTTGATTTTCATTTAGATTTCAATGGCAACGATGTACGACTTCAACTTGGGGCAATCCTGTTTTTTTATTTGGCATTTTCTTCTTTCTGCTTCCGCGCTTCGAATCCATTTGTGCGTTGTGCTTAGTAAAGTGAGCTGTCAAGTTATTTAAACTAGTTTACACAGCGTCTGTAAAAGATAAAAAGGCGACAGACCACAAGAGTCAAAGCAGAAACATTTTAGAGAACTAAGTTAACATTATCTGTAAGAAGATTTAACTATATGCTCTCCACTGTGTATATATAATATAATATATAACATATATAGTTGATAAATCGCGTTGCAGATCCTATAGTTAATTTGCTTATCTAAAAGTTACTCCAGCAACGTATTGTGTTTACTTTCATTTAATATTTCCCTTTTTAAATATATATAAAGCCATATTAAAAATATATTACAACTTTAACACTAATTAAATGCTTCCATCTTTGTTTCTCTTTTGCAGGTAAATTACGTTTTATTCCCCTTTGACTTTTATCGCTTCATTTTGGGTAAGCTCACACCACGAATTCCATAGCAAGGATGGCCAACTTTAGAATAATTGCCAAACTACAGAGGCACAATATCAAAGCCTTGTTTGGCTTCTTTGCATTATTTGAACACATTTTGAGCAGTAAATAAAAGTTTTTTTTGTAGATCTTTCTACGTTAAGATTGTGAGTTTCTAAAGCACAGCTGTTGTATTAGCTGACTGAATATTGAAATGTTGTATGATGATTTTCGAGGCTTATAAAAATTTAAATAATTAAAATTATGAAAAAAAAACATATGATAAGTATTTTTAGTTAGGTGCATTAATAATATTAATCTTACAAATTAAGACAAAAAAATTGCCTCATATATATTTTATACTTTTTATAATCTAATCCAAACGTTGCTTAAATATTTAAAATTATTCTTCCTATAAGTGCATGATATTTTTGAGTCGAATTTCCAATTTGTCCCCGATTCTGATCAAGTTATGTAGATCACTTGTACACTATTCATTATTCAGTGTTTGTGGGCCAGCTGGCAGACAGCAGCATTTGTAAGACATGTTTGAAAAGAGTAGTTACTATTGATTTTTCTCACTCGGCGGCATGTTTGCTTGTTTAGCCCTTTTCGTGTTTGTGTTAACTGCTTGTGGCTGTGGCTCTGGCTGCGTGTCTCTTGAAGCTTCTCTCTATTGATACTGTTGTTGTTGTTGTTGCTGTTGTCTGGCCAGCATAAGGCAACGCAGAAACGTGTTTCTCCAATTTGTGTTTAGCTAATCAAAACAAAGTGCGTTCAGCTTGGTAAATGTTTGCATTGAAAGCGTTGCATTTTCACTATTTCAAAAGCCGTTGATGCAAAGACTGTAGGCATATTCACAACCGATTACGAAAGTATAGTATATATCCTAGTCGCTTCATCTCGATTATAGTGCTCCCACTTGATTTTGTCGTTGTTTCATTTTGCATGTCATTGGGGCCCAAGCCCACTGAACGCCTACGTCATGGTGTACTCGAAAGGTGTGTCCCTGCCCCATGTTGTTGCATCATCATGTACCAGCAACAATTGTACCAGCCTACTAAATCCTGTTTTGCCGGTGCTGTTGCCAGCCGATTTAGCTGCCACACGCCAGCTTACACGCACACACACAAACACGCACACACAGATACGGTGTGCGGTGATGCTACAGCCACAATGTGTTGTAATTAACCCGTTTGCCTTGCAAATAAATCAAAATCGAAAACCCTCGTTGGATTTTTTTTATTATTTTTTTAAAAGGACTTCATGTAAACTGCAATATCATCGAATTTGAGTTTCGGAAAAATACTAATTGAATATTTATTTAGAAACTCTTTTATTTAGATAATGTACAAATAAAATGTTGTATCAATTTTGCAGAGTTTTCAATTTTATTTTAATTTATTTTTGATGTTTTCAATTTGTCTGTGTCCACTGATATTAGTCGACATTTAAATATTTGACGATTCAATAGATAAAAAAGTGAACATAAAAGGAAAGTGCTCAATGTTAAACACAGTTAAAATATAAGCGTGACACATCTAGAAAATATGTATATGCAAATTTGGTAAATATTATTTTTGTATTTATATTTATGTCTGGCAGCAAAGTAGTATTTGTTGAACGTGCCGTGAATTGGGAATTTAGTATTTGGCATACAAGCCTACATCGTATGATCGCAATTGAAATACCTCAATTTGAGTTGTATTTTTGTGTGTGTTTTTGAAAGCTAGCTTAAAAAAAACGTTAAAAATATGCATTTGTAGAAAATTGAGTTATTGCTTAAATGGAATAATAATTGCACCACATATTATTTGGTCTTGCCAATAAAATAATAAAATATATTATTATACATTATAATATATAATGATGTACATATATAATATATATTAATATATTTTTATATTTACCATCAAACTTGTGCTTAGCTCTTTCAAGTTCTTTCATCGTACATTCTTCATGTGTGATCCTTAATCCCACAAAATAACCATAAATTGAGTAAGAGGGAAGAATACAGCGAAAAATATCTTAAATAATAGATGTGTGTAAAGTTTGGAATCAAGTGCACTTCATTTGAAAATTCCAAAAGTATGCAAAGTAAAAAGAGAATATTTTGTGAATCTGAAGTGAAGCTGTTGTAAAAGTGCACACACATAATTCAATGGAAGTCAAAAAACACTTCGCACCACATAAAGGGATGAAGACATTTTCAGCAAGTTGACAGTAAACAACAACAACAACAGCAACAGGGAGTCTAGCAAAATGTTTTATAAAGAGTTAAGTATGGTGTGGCAAAATGGTGGAAGATGCGTGGCAGCAAGAAGTGTAGCATAATAAAATGCACACAATTTACGCAATTTACGTAACGTTAAAAAACATAACAGGCAAACAAGGACACTTTTTGGAGTGCTGATGTGGTGGGGGAGGTGCGAAAGCGGGTTGGGGGGCTTACACTTAATGGCCCGAATAGTATATATAAAAAGCGAAACCTAGTGTTGAAGGCAGCATCTAACGGCTCGTGTTGCTGCAGTTGCTGGCTTATGTTGCACGTTCAACAGCAACGTTGCGGCGACGCCTCCTTGTTCGATTTCTGTTTAAACAGCCGCCATTTTGTTGGTGCGTAGCCAGTTTTAGGTATCGTAACTTTGCCGGCTGCCTCGGCTGCTGCTGCTCCTGCTGTGGTGCTTTGTGGCTTGTGCTCCGCTGAGAGCTGAGAGCTGCTGGCATTTTGCTGTCACTGTTGCTTTGGCTGCTGAAATGTTGCTCTATTTGTTGACTGTGCCTTTCAATTACGTTTTCTTTGTTTTTATAAATTCTCTTTTCATTCTCATTTTTCTTTTCCCTTTTTTCTTGTTCTATGTTCTCAAATTGAATTTTCGTCAAGCGAGTGGCAGGCAAGCAAGGAAACCACTTATATGCCCTTGTCGAAGGTATTACAATATTGCTGTGAAGTTTGACACCGATAAAAAGAGACGGATTCGAGCACATTAGGCATATATGCATATATTCTTGATCCGTCTGTCTGTCTGTCTGTCTGTTTATTTCTAGTCAATCTACTCACTCAGTTTTATATGTTAATGGTTGTCGTTTCAAACATTATAATTAGCCTTAAATTTTCTGATGCATTTCATTCAATTTTCAACCTCAATTATGTCCATGAACACGAGGAAAGTCTTGAGTTGTCAAATGGGGTTCTTTGATAAGCCTGTCATGGCAGTACTTAAAAATCATAGCCAACATGTAAACAGGCTCTGCTTAAAGTTTTTTGCAACGCCATTTTCTGGGCTGCAAGTTTGTTGTTGGTAAACAAAAATAATGCGATTTGCTCAGTTCTTAGCATATATTTTGCGTGCTTGGCACGAAAAGGGGTTGGGCTGAGTTGCCATGGTTGCCTGCCAGGCGATGTCAAAAAAAAAGTACATTGGACCATTTTAGATGATTGACATGACGGCGCTGCTGTAAAAACATAAATTAAACGAAAAGCGACAGGCTTCACATTGCGTATACGCGACGAGAACGAAACGATTAAAAGCAGTCGGTTAAAATGTTATTAGTATTTTTTTTTTTTACTTCCATATACTTACATCCATATGCCACAGCATCTTCGGCTGCAACATCATAAAAAGTCAGCTCTGACGTGACTCCAGAGCACATGAATATTTTGCGAGTGGGTGCGCGCGTGTTGAGAGTTTGAAATGAGAATGAGAATGAGAACGGGAATGGGAAGGGGATGGGGAATGAGAATGAGAATCTTACTTGGCATTCTCAGCCATTAACCGAAAAGGTAGCGTTGTCCATTTCCTAATGCGCTGCGACACGCTGCGACATCAATTTTCGGTTGCATTTGAAATGAGCAGTTTACTGCTGAGCAGAACTCCCATCAATATTTAATGCTGTACGCATCTTCAGTTATTGGCATTTAATATTTAATATTATTATCTTTGTACCCAACTCGACTCGACTCGGTTCGACTCCCAGCCAAATGCGTACCACTCTGAGCAACGCTTTCGCTTTTAATTAATTGATATTAGTTAAGTTTGTTGACCAACTATAAAAACAAAAAAAAAAACGAAACAAGAAAAGAAAAAAAAACATTCCGTTGACGGCCAGCCAAAAATAAACAACGCAAAGCAGCTGAAAGAAAACAAAAGAAACAAACAAAACAATATCCACACACAAAGTGAGCGAAGCTAATATCGCGTTGACACAACAAAGTTTGCACCCAACTCGCCTGATAAGATATATATAAATATGTATATATATATATATACAAATACCTATATAAGTATATATGTGTTTAAAGCAAGAGAACATGGTCTAGCGCGATAAGCACTTGAATCAATTAGGGTAGACTAAAATTGGTCAATGCCACAGACGATATGTTAACAACGGACTTGATACTCTTTACCAATATTATTTAATTATTAAACAAGTTGTGTAGACAAGACGAGAATACATTTAATTAGTTCAGCTGCGATTTGATAATGAATTTTTCATACAGATAAAGCTAAAAATACGATCGGCCTGCGATTAGCCTCTGAATAAATTTTTGTTTGGTCTACTGGATCTAATATTTGTCTATTTGTTGATTTAATGATTCTACAATAATACAATCAACGTTTTTGCCAGGAAAGTTATGTTACTTGAAACGTGTCTTGTCTTGGTCATCTTGTCAGGCGAAACTGATAAAATTTTTTATTTGAAGCTGCCAATTTAAGAACTGCACTTTGAAAGAAGTTGTAATAGTAAAAATTGCTTATATATATTTTTACACTTTACACATTACGTGCAAGTATCGACGATCAAGTTTATTTTTTGATTTTATCATACCATTATCCAATGTCGAAGGCAGACAAGCACAGAACCTTGTAAAATAAGGCATTCTTGCATGCTTTGATAAGCTTTTGACATATTCTTAAATTGACACATTTTTTTGTGTTTTATCTAATCAAATCTACTTAAACATAATAATGGCAGATCCAATCTTGATTGTGTGCATCAAATTAAAGCTACATAAAACTGCTAGTGTTCTTTCACCCAGAAACTTTTCTAAAACAGCTTTTTCTGCGGAAAATAATTATTTTTTGGGAAATTAAGTCATTTGCGTGCCAGTCTAAACTAAAATTCCAATTAGCGTTCGCTGGTGACATTTAATGTAAGCTGAAATACACGCCGCTGGGGTCCTAATGCTATAATTATAATAATTAATATATACAAGTGTTGTTAAGCGTATATTAGGAATACCCAGCTTGGTTGCTAAACCTTCCTGTTTGTAATGCTTTTGTCATCACGTTTTGGAAATAAAAGCCGTTGCTTGATGGGTATGGAAAAGACTTGAAGTTTTCTGAAACAGAAATATATAGTTTGGAGTTATGACGACGGAGATAGTGATGATATTATATATCATTTAGCAGTTGCTACAACTAATTTTCATCCTTAATTGGAGTTTATAAAGAACATATTTATAGTACATCCCACTTTGCAGTATGTGGCAGGCTTGTAATCCAGTATTCCAATGCGATTCATTTGTTTCTTAGACCTCGTGCCTCTGCCCAGCTTGACATCTGGCTTGCAAAGTAAAAATCGCATTCATCTTACACATTTATGTGCCAAAGGGCATATTTTTAACCATAAGGTCTGCAGCCAGTGAAGGAAGTGAAGTAAACGCGTCTTAACCCCTTCTTTCTTATCTTGAAATATGTGCTTTATGAAGTAAAACACATGGACAAGATGTAATAAATAACATTGAATAAAAAATATGAACTTTTGCAATGTGTATCACAGATATTTCGAAATCTGGACACTGAAAAACTATATATAACTTTTGCTAAAATTCAGGGCTGGGGCCCAGATCCAAAAAGTGAGTTAAAAAAAGGGTAGAAACTTAAATGTTTTGTGTGTACATTGTCGTTGGTGTATTTCAGTGGGTGTGTATTGTGTGTATCTGGCCGAAAACATTGAGTAGGTGGAGAGCTCTGACTCTTTCTTGTCATTGTTGTTGTTGTTTTGTTGTTGCGGCTGCTGCTGTCGCTCATTTGTTATGCGACAATGATAAATGTCATGCAAAAGTTTTGCAAGCTGTCAAAAGGCATATTTTTGGAGTTTTTTATTCAGCTTGTTGTTCATCCCCAAAAAACCCAAAACCCAATTCCTTTTGCTTTAACCAAATCCCTAGTTTTCATTCCGGGTGCGAAAGCATATTCAGACTCTTATTGTGCTGTTGATTTAAGTCGATTGTCGACTGCTAAGTTTTGCGTTGACAAAGTTGATTAACGACATGCAAATTCACATTTGTGTCTCCCGGTGGCTTCAAATCGAAACCATGCACCAAGTAATCGTCATAATTAAATTTGTCAGCCTCACATAGTGTATGCATTTCCCCTGGCTTCACACACATTTGTGCTGGCTTATTCCATTAAGAAACACATTCACAGTTGGCAAGCGTATTTCAAATTTTTCTGTTTTACAAAATTTACATTATATATACATGTATATATATATATGTATTCAACTCCTGCTGCTCGCCAAGCAGTGGCTTGACAAGTTCGCTAATGTTCAATGATTTTGTGGATGTTTTTTCTCTTTTCCTTTCTTTCTTTCTTGATTTTCACAGACTCTAGTGTTGATTTATGTGCCTGAGCAGTTACATTACGGGTTGGTTGGTGGGGGTTATTTGAACACAAAAATGTTTTCTCAAATTATTGATGGCTTTCAGCGTTTTTATATGTACACAAATTTATTCAGCCATAGGGGCGTGAACATTTTTCTTTACAAATCAAGGCACAAGAGCATACTCTGTGTCTTAACCTGCAATGTAGTACAGTCCCCGGACTCGACGAAGAGCACTCTTAGATGTTTGTTACTTGTATCTATAATTTGTTAACTTTTGAATTACATTTAAAAGCAAGAGATACCAACTATCTTAGGTATTCCTAAGATTATATACCCTTCTACATCGGACTCACATTCCAAATAAATTTAAATTCAAATCGCAGATGCATCTTGGTCTATGTTACACACTTTTGCTTAGTTTAACGATTAAACTTTCCTTTACAAAAATTATATAAATTATATTTGCCCTACTACTACCTGTTCAAATTCAATTTGCCAGTGCTGCACCTTTTTGGATTTGTTGGGTTCGTAATTAACTCGCAGCATATGTGAGCATTAGGGCCCATCCCATTAAAACTTTGAGACAGAGGCCTGAGCACAGCTTGCGGTCTGCGCATCACTTCAACACAGGCACTTTGGGGCACACGCTGCGTTGCGCATCGGCATGTAATGCAACAAGCTCAGCTCCCCTGACTGCCTGCTGTTCTTCACGAGTATCAGGTACTGATGATAATGAAGCATTTTGTGGCATAAATAAGCACTATAGTGTTTCTATATGGGTCTGTGGGTGTAATCCTGTTGGTGTCTGCCTGTCTGTCTGTCTGTTGCTTGTTTATTAATCCTTTTTGTAATTTGTAGCTTGACTGTTGCCTTTAACTATCAAGCGTGGGCTATTCTTAGCTGTGTGTACTTATCTCGATTAATTCTTACTTTTTGGTGTGTATCTGCTGTGCTTCTTGTTGTGTTGCGCATTGACTTAAGAGAGCATCTCAACTTATGATTTTCAAATATGTTCAAGTCTGCTGACTTGGTATTGAAGTTGCTTTGAATTAAGCTGTAAACTAAACTGTAAACACAGATATTTATGCCCTGTAGCCATTAAATATGTATAGTATGTAATACCTGTTAAGAGAAAAGAGACTTCTTTGACTTCATTAAGTATGCACGATCAGTAAGCTTACCCTTTAAGTTCGCGCTGAATAAGTATATATAATCTTGTTCCTCATCAATATTATGAGTAACTAGAAATGCTTGCTGCAGGATATCTTCTAGTTGATCACCCGCGAAAAGACCAGTTTAACTGGTTTTACATATGTATATTCAATACCCAGCAAAAGGGTACAATAAAGCTTTGGAAATTTATGTAAGGGGCAGCAGATGACATCAACGACCACATAAAATGTGTAAATTATTGATCAGCATCAAAAGTCGCTATGATCTAACCATATTCGTCGGTCTGACGGTTAGTCAGTCTGTCTGTCTGTCTGAGAATGCCGATCTGGAAGTGTATAGCAGCTAAATATGTATTGTTGCTAGTGACGTGTTATTGTATTATAATGTTTTCATTGAACTGCTATTACTAATCCCAGTATTTATAGATTATAAATTATCATTAATAGCGTTAGCTAATAGTTTAGATTATTTTGTTTTAAAGTAATTTTAAATTTTGGCTATATCAATTATTTTGGCACAAGCAGTATATATATATATATGTCGGGTCAATCGGACCGCTTTCGGTCAAAACAAGATAGTCAAATTAAAGATGATAAATAACACATTTCTATTTTAATTTGGCCTATATACTGATACTTCAAGTTCTTCTCCTGAACTCATCAGTTGATATAATTGACTACCCCCTACAAGTAAATTCCATTGAATTTATGAGTTTTATTTTTGAAATGCAAATTTGTATATATAACGTATAGCTACGATTACACTCTAGTCGGGCTCTCACGACTAGAGCTAATACATACTTGCCATATTCACGATACTCTGCTGAAAGTGCTTCAATTGAAAAGTGGACAAAAACGCATTCCGGTTAGCTATGTATGAATTTACTGTTGCGTAGGTCACTCGGTCAACAACTAACTAGCTAAATACTTGGCCAGCTGGCTGGCTGTGTGTTGTCCATTCATTATCTCATTTCCGCTCGAATAAGCAACATTTTTATACTAAATACATATGTACATACATACATATATACATACATACATACAGACACATTCAGTCGCGCACATGCTCTTCTAAAATTGTAATAATGCAAATTGCAAGCGACAGTGAGAAATTCAATTAGCTTTGAGCTGTCGACAATACTTGCAAAGGGTCTGGGGAAGGGAACCCAAAAATGTTTTGTCTGAACATGTGTGTATGCGTGTGTGTGTGTGTGTGTGTGCGTGTCGCGTCATGGCATAATTTAATTTGAACGCTGCTCAGTCAGTTATTCCAGAAAGCATTCATTCAGCCAATCAGCTATCTCGCCTCGTACGCAGACTAAATCATATTTATATATCTATATACATATATTTATATATATATTATATGTTTAAAAATATGTGTGCATTCATTCATTTACTGAGCTTCATAGCCGTAAAAGGTCTTTGTAAATTTAGCCTCCCTGACTGATGGTGTAAAACTATATAGTAAAAGTATCCTACAAAAAAATCCGCCTCAACAAAATTCTTCGTATTTATTTTATAAATCTCCAGCATTCTGAGCTGCATTGGTCAGAGCTATCTTTGGAATTGCAACTTAATTTTTTAAAAATTTTATTTGTATTTATTTTTTTCCTGTTATAATTATTTTATTGTAGATAAAATGGTAGCTTTTAAATATTTATTTATATTTAAATTTGTATTTATAGGCGTTTTCAAACAAGAATAAAAAATTATTATTTTGATTGGTATTTGTCAATTACGTCAACAATCCCACAATCTGAATACGGAAATTTCGGACTGACTGAAACTATTTCAAGTATGCACAAATAGCTTAATGCCAGAAACAGAAACACATTATTCGGTTAATATGGAACGCAACGCGAAATGAAAGGCATTTATTCAATACATATATATGGGTATATGTATATTTTTATGTATATGTATATGTAGATGGATGCTTAAGAGCCGCAAGGCAAGCAATGCTATAGTCCAGTTTAGTTCAGTAATTAAACTTAAGTGGAATTAAAGAAATTGCAAGCAATTATTATTTGTCATTAGTGGTTGTCGGATAAAAAGGGGTGTGGCAAACGAGAACTGCACGATTTTTGTTTTAGCTCTCGATCAAACCGAAAACCGAATGAATGGCCCTTTTGGAGCGCGCATCAAGAAATGCACGAGTAACAATTAATTTGTGCGAATTAATGAATCCAAGGGGAATGGACGAATGGACAACTAACCATACAATTGACCAACTGAATGAGAGGCAACCATTGAAGATGTTGATTGCTCCAGCGATTATGGGAATATGAAGTAGTGGCATAGAAGAGCCCAAGGAATCGTTGAATCGCTGCGCGGATCGGTCGGGTGGCACTCTGGCAACAATAAATTGATACTTGAATGGGAATGCCGACGATTATAGTAGTCGACTCAAATCAATTTAAGAATAAGAAAAGAAGTAAGGTTGCTCTAGGCGACCAGATACCCTGGGCCGAATAGAAGTGATTAGCTGTATATATTTATAGTCAGAGCAGGCAGTTAAATATGGCCATATTAACTCGACTCTATATACTCTAAAGGACGGTATCATTTTTAATGGGTTCACTTAAAGCTGCTGTTGTCCTCCTCGTTGAATCAACGTCAACACCAGCAACATTGCAACTCTTGCAACACTGAAGCGATTTGTCGATTGCATTTTGTGGCAACATTTACAACTGTACTAGAAAAAGCGGTTTTGGATTAATGTGGTCTAAAACAAAAAAAAAAAAAGAGGAAAAAAAAGAAAGTATGAATGCCCTCAAGCGATTTGTAGAGAAGTGGTATAGAGGAGAATGACGCTAGCCAAGCATCGCGGCCATCTGCGGCATGCTCTTTGTTACATTTTCTATTATCCCATTTTACGAATACGATTTTTATCGTATGTACGTCTCTAAAATGTAATATTATCAGAATTGGTTTTGCGCATAGCCAAATTCTATGTTTAAATGGGAGCGAATCTAGAAATATGCTGAAGTGAGTATAGAAGTACTAATGCACATCCAACAAACGTAGATTGGATGGAGTCTCATCAGTTTCATTGTTACGACTACAGCATTCTCGCTTATGAGGATATGTTTTTAATCCTCACAAGGCAAGACTTAGTAGACATTGAGTCTATGGTCTATGCAAACTATAGTTGCTGCTTTGCAACATGCACAGACAGTGCCACTTAGACAGCCACGACTTATGGCACTTTAAATTTCATATTAGAAAACTACGACTAGTTTTATATATATATATATATGTGGGTAGCTACTAGATAGCTACTATATTTACTAGCTCTATATATAACTAGCTAACTATCTACTTATATATAGAACTAGTAGCTATCTAGTAGCTATTCTGTGGTGATTTAAAATTAGTTAAACAAGTGCATTAGGCAGCTAATTCTTATACAAACACACTTTAAGTAATGATTTGAGTTCTCTGCTAAACTCTAATTGATATCCGTTCTCTCTGTTCTATTTACAGGTAAATAAAGATTCTAAGCAGCTGTTTTAATCTATGCCTTTAATAGACCAATTGTCTGTCACCAATAAGTAAGTACAAAGGGGCAATAAATACTGTAAAGCTCGGATAAATTTGTTAGTCAGCGCCAAGGCTTAAAATATTACACTGTTCGGCATTAGTTGATAATCAGCCACACAAGCTATATAAATAATAAAATATCATATTTTACAAAGTGTTCATAAGCTGAGCCTGTCGAAATGCATTCCACTCTGCACAGGGCGAAATAAGCTACAAACTTTATTGGAAAATAACAACAGCAAGATAAAAATAAAAAATAAATAAAAAATATATATGTGTGGGACAAACAAGAGCCGCTGGCCGGCAAATGGCAAAGAAACCGGAAAACAAAGCCAATGGCAAATAGAAAAATTGCAACAAATATGCCAGCGACAAATCCAATGGCTTGCCACAAACACAACTGTACAAATGGAAGCTCTACATTTGTATGAAACAGGGCTAACAGCTAAAGCTGATATTAAAGCGGCTCTTCAAAAATGAGATCATATATTCGTATTATAATTGAACTAACGAGCTGTGAACTGTAGGCTTCTATTAAAAATACTTAGTAGATTATTATTTGTATACTCTTGGATTAGAGGGTATCTTCTAGTTAAGCTTGTTTGCCTGGTTTTATTTTTCTCATTGCTTAGAGTGTGGGGGCTTTGGATATTGCTTTTGCTTGTATGCTAGTTATTAATTCTCAATGTGAGAGTGAGAGTGTACACATTGTGCCAACTTTTTATCTTACTTCCAGCGTAACTAGAACAATCTCAAAGGCAGTAGTTGCAACAACAGCATTAGCAACAACAAAAAACAACCACAACTGGCTGCAACTGAGTGCATTCATTTGTGCGTTCATTGAACTATGCCGGCAAATTGTTGCTCTAATACCAAGCACAGCAACAAACATCGCGCGCATGTGCGAAATCTGAATACCCTGCATATCGGTTATGAGCTCAACAGAGTCTTTATGATTCAGTGACCTAGTTGCCTTAATATCAGTCAGTTGGCATTAAATAAAGCCGAGTCAAGCTGTTGTACTTACAAAATAATAATAATAACTTACAAGTAAGATTAAGTTATTTATTGGTAAACACAATCATTCAAATGCGGGCAAAAGCTTGTAGCTCGTTAAGGGGTATGTTGTAGTCGGGACACATGCTGTGGCTCCTTGTGCTTGTAGTTGTAAAAGCTATTAAATGGTTTGCATAGCTCGCTTATTTAACACTTTGTCTCGGAGCAAGCCTTTCTCTCTCTACCTCTCTGCATGTCTGCCCGCCTGTCTGCCCGTCTGTCTGTCTGTCTGTCTATCTATCTGTCTGTTAGTATGCTTACAGATTACGCATACGTCATGTTGGTATAGATTCGCTTTACTGCTATTTGTTTTGTGCAAAACATTTAGCAATTTTCATTCATAAATGCCATTAAGAGCAATCGTTGACAGCGCTGATATTGACGTTGCCGCTGCCTGCCTTTAATGAGGTTTACCAATAAAACAAAAAACAGCAAAAAACAGCTCAAGTGGGTAAGTGAGAGAGACAGAGACAGAGGAGGGGGGGATGGGTATAAATAATCGAAGCTCAACATAAAATCACAGTTGGAATTTGGGTTTCTAGCTTAGATAACCTGTTTTTTGTTGTTGGTTTTCGCTATTTTTTTTTGTTATTTTTTTGTTTTGTCTGCTTATGCAATTGCAAGTAATTCGAGTGGCGAACTCGTTTCTATGCTGTACAAAATGATTGCTATTGCCGGCGCTGCATTTTTAAGCTAAAAATAAACAGCATAATTGCAAATTTGCTGCCTCACTTTATGGGTTGTCGGTTGTTATACCCTGTAATCAGACAAATGTGTAGCATATCAGCATAAAGTCTTTTATATATATATATAGTAGTATCTAGGTCATCTAGTCATCTCTTCATATGTCAATATATATTTTTCTTCTAGTCATTCTCTTCTGAACAAAGCCTTTTTGTTAACATTAAACCTTGGGTCCATGAGTCCATAAGAGATAGGGTGCTTTTTTTTATTTTATCGATAAATAAAGCTGTTTCTTAAATATTGATCAGTGTTGATTAACGTAGATATATCAAAATGAAAAGAATTGATCAAAGAACAATTCAAAGAAGATGCTTCACTTCATGCATGTACATACATACAGGGTGTCTCCTAGTCGAACGAACGTCTAGAGTAGTCTTACTCTTATTTTGTTTTATAGCCAGTACCCTCTGGGTTATTAATTTTTGAAATAAAGTGTAGGTAGCCCAAATAGTTGTCATATTGAATATCAATCCGCTTTCTTCAATTAATACTCTTTTTTATTTAGAAATGAGTAGCTAGAGCCGTTCCGCAAGAGTATGCACTCTTCGGCGTACTTCAGTCAGTTGTTTTTTTTGTTATTTTTTGTATGCTTTTGTTTTTTGTGTTTGTTTATTTTCTTGTTACCATTCCGGGCAGCGGAAGACACAAATTCAGTTTTCGGGCTTGTCAACCAGAGCAAATAAGAGAAAATTGGTTATATTTGGGGCGGATGCGCAGCGCATTCAAAAACAAAAAACAAAAAGCCCAAGTAAAATATGCAATTTTTATGGCAATAAGTTGAAAGTCATCTGACTTTCTAGATAGTTCAGAACTTAAACAATAGCGAGTTTTCACACGCGCAAACCACTTTTACCAAAGGCACTATTATGCAGATGTAGATACTTGCATACATACCCTGTAAATACATATATACAAACAAATTTCAAGCCATGGTGATCACTACCCGATGGTCTCTGCTGGTCTGCTGGTCTGTCTGTGTTCAACAACTGCGAGGGTCTGTTGGACAAGTACAGCGAGAACAAAGTGGTGGGTGCAATTTTTTTTTCTTTTTGGTTTTTGGCCACTTAAAATGCGGCCGCCACATGAATTATTTATGTGCAGCTTTTCTGTTGCAGCTGCACACAGGCACACACATATTTGCATAATAACTTGCATCATCTGATGGCTTCTCTCACACTGAGAGCAATGAGCAGACATTTGCTCGCGGCTATTTTGCTGTTATTTAAGCCAAGCTAAACGGAGCTGAAATGCAAAAAAAAAAAACAAAAAAAACCTTGCCAGTTTGGCTGACTTTTCAACAGTGAGTTGATTGAAATTGTATTGAAATACATTTGAACACATTTGGTGAAGTGTAAATATTTTATTATGTTTACGGACATTTAACTGTGATGACACAATTTTAATTAGATTTAAGCTTGATTCAGTGTGTGAAATATACAAACCTGAACAAATGCTTCAATTATTTGCGGCTAATGTGTTTACGCCAAGGTATTTAATGTTCACACATTTAAATGATGACAGCATCCATTATCTCTCAAAATATACCCCGCAATTAAATATGGTTTGTCTAACGAGTTGGTTTAGTATGCAAAATTATAACTGTACGTAGTAGACACGTTTACTAACACTAACAGCTGTGTTGATTAAATTGCCATTACTTGCATTAAAATCACTTCTTTTTTTTGTTATTGTGGAATCCATTCAGAATTTTATATTGCTAATTTGTGAATTTCTAAGTTCTGAGTTGCTATTGTTTTTATTAGTAATTCGTTTGGTATGCAAAAATATTTTATTGCTGTGAGGTATTAAGACTCTTATTGCTTATTCGCTTTGTTTGCTGTGTATGTGTAGCTAAATATGAAGGCGTGTCTGTTTTTTATGTACAAAATCTACACAGTGTTATTTTGCAGCTTGCGTATGTCACAGATAATGCCCAGCACTGTGTCATGCTCAGCTATAGGTGTCCGAGCTGAGAGGGACGGGGGCCGGGTAGGTGCGGCGCCGTTGGAGCTAAGCACTCGATTCTGAGTGCATAGCAATTCAGTCATTTGTTGAGTTTCTTAATATAATTTATTATTGCAATAACCTTCAACTTTTAAATGTCGATGCTGCAGTTGTTTTTTTTCTTCTTTTTGTTGTGGTGTGTGTGTTCAAAAAAAGAAAAAAAAAAGTTGACAGGCCAAAAACGTGAATTTAATAGACCTTGGCTGGTTTTTCATTAAAGCATTTTGTCGTAGCCACGATTCATGAGAAAAACTCGATGCGGTTGTTTAGTTCATTGACACAATTTTCACATTTTCTGCACTTGCCACAATAGTGTTTTTGCCACTTTGCATGGACAGTGTGCGTGTGTTCGTGTCTAGACCCTTAACAAAAGATAATTAGTCAGCTAACATCCAACTTTGAATCATACCAGCATATTATATAGAAATCTTAAAGCGAATTCCAATCAAGTTGACTATTTTTGCACATATGTTTGAAAGTTGCTCGGTGCCTATTCTGTGGATTCTACGACTACCCAGCTGTGTTGACTAAAGCATATGCCATATTTATACATTGCTAAGGTCTCTGTCCTTATTTGGAAACATATTTTTCTGCAATTGCTTTATAAATTGCTTTAAAATTTCATACCCAGGCCTATGTCTTTAAGTTGAAGTGTCTTTAAGTTTATGTTATGTTACTGCTCTCAATAAAAATCACTGTCCGTTAATCTGTCATGTACTCAGACACATTCAGTCGGTTTCTCATTCAAATTTTCACGCCATTGCACCCGTCCAACCAGTATCGTAATTTAAAACTTTTCATTTCGTGTTGCATTTTGCATTTTATATATTTGGCTGTAACCATGAAAGAAAAATGCCGCCACAAACCAATAATTTTGTTTTATGTAAGAAAAACTAAAGAAGTAAGAATTTCCTGCAGTTTTATTTATCAAGAGATGATTATAGTTTCCTATCTAGTTCGACTTGGCTGTGTATTCTGATTTCAGTTGTAATTCATTGAAAATTGTTAAAATGGGTATAATGAAGTTACGCAAAAGATGTTATAGGCAAAAGGCAGCATCGGCCACCCCATAAAGTATATATATTATTTATATTTTGAGTATAGGTTTATTTGGTTGATAAATTTGTCAATAGAAGCTGATTAAAGCTAATTTGACATGTTTGTGAGCTTAATTCAGGGTATCTCCAAGTCGAGCTCTCTCGACTAAAGGATTCTTACTTCTTATTATGGCTTGTAGATGTCTCATTTGGCCTCCTTTAGCTTGCTTTAAAAAGTGCACATAAAATATAAGACATTTGAAAATTTATTAAAGAAAAAAAGCACCAATAACCGAGTCTGCAAGGTTATATAGTATACAGCGTGCCTTAGAAAGCTGTTTTTTGCTTGATGGGTTACAAACATTCCCCCTCTCGTAAGCCAATAAACTTTTTTCTTTATAAAATTCTTAGTGAGAAGGGAGTCTAATACTGTTTTCTTTTTTCTGTTTTCAATGAGTGTTTCCCAGACGGAGTCGGGAAAATGACGCCCTAAAGTTACGCATTAAAGTGCAAAAGAGCATGCATATGGTGAACCAAGCTGAGCCAAGCAATAGGAGGAGGGGGGCGTGGTACAAGCCCAATCACACTAAAAGGTGTTACACCGCAAATGCTGGCAGCAGCGCCTTTTACGACATTCTTGAACAATCCACAGGCGCAATACCTGTTTCCGCTTCCTCAAGTTGAGGGCAATTGTAATTTTTATTTGTTTGTAGCAGACGCACAAGAATTATTCCTGGGTCGAAAATATTTTTTCATTAATGCATGTAAATATGCAATTTTATTTTCACAAAATATTTCTTAATAAGTGAAAATATTTGTAATAAGTAGAAATGCAAGAAAGATTATAAAGAGTATTGGCTTTTACAAAGAACCAATCTTCCTTCTTTGAATAATAAGGCACCAAAAGAGACGATATTCTAGAATTTAGTTCGCAATTGGAACATTCGTTCGCTTGTAGTTATTAAAAATTAAAGACCTCTTCAATGTAATTGATTAGAACGTATGTAAAAATATAAATGACTATTATTATTAGCAGAACTGAAGAACTTGTATTGTTAGGTGTCATATTATTTGTATTTAAATATATTAAAGTTAGCATTACATAGAATTCAGTTTTGGTTTTTTGCTACCTGCCCCCAGTTTTCGTGATATGTGTAGTCTTCTGAGTTTTGGTTAATTTCACTGCAAGCGACACGGTGCGACGTGATGCTTTGGTTGTTTCTGTGAAGGGTTTACAAGCTTTGCATTTTTGCGACGTAAAAGCAGTGAGTTGTAAAATTTAAATTTATGTGCTTTACACGATCTCCCTTTCCGGTTCGAGCCGAGGGAGCCACAAATTGTTATCTGCTAAAGATTTTCGCACAGAACTCGTGCCAACATATTTATTTGGGTCTTGGCAAGGAAGTTATGCCTTCCCGGCTCCAATTACAGCTGCCCCCTTTTTTATTGAATGTTTAAAGCCACCCCGGCGTCATATAGGAATACCATTAAACAGTGCAAATGCCACCCCAAGTTGCCACATTTACTGGTCACTTGGTCGCTGAGCCACTGATGTTTGGCCTGCTAATGTTCATGTTGGTGTTGCTGTTGTTGTTGTGTTGCTGTTGTTGTTGTGTCAGCCCAGCCGGCTGTGCTTCTGGTGGTGGCATATAAACTGGGTTTTAATTTTCTAATTACACACGGTAAACAAATGAAAATTTATTGTGGCCACCGTTGCTAAAAATGTTTGTGTTACTACCTACCTACTACCTACCGACTGGCTCCGATGAGGGTGTGGCGCCTAACCCTCCCACAACATCGGCATTTATGCAAACACACTTTGTCGAGTATATGCTTGTGGGTGTGTGTGTGTGTGTGTGTGTGCGTGTGAGTGTGCCCCACCTTAGTACGCATTTAGAGAAATACCCTTTATGACTATGGGCCCGTTTGACTGTGCGCTTCGGGGGTTGCCGCCGGCAATGGCAACAGCAGCGCTAGCAACATGCAACAGTCCTTGTTGTCGTCGTCAATTTTGTTTAAAGCACCCGGTGGCAAGGGTAAGCCGTGGCACGCACACAACATACGACACACACCACACACACACACAGAGCAAAAACCCGACACCCCCAGCGAGTCACAGCAAAATTTATTAAAAATGACGCTTCGCTTGTGCCAGCTGCTGTTAGCCCTCTTCGGGTGCGATTTTGGCCAAGGTAAAACAAATGTAGTGCATAGACAGAAAATATTATTATTATGCATAGTAAAAAGTAAGAGCGTACAAACAAATCGTAAAAGTTCACACATATCCCCATTCGAGGCGGATTCTGAGCTTATACTCTTTTCAAAAAAACACATCTGAAAATGTATAAAAGGTTAGCGACTATTTGTAAGGAAAGTAGCAGCAGCAGAAATACAGCTCGAAAGGCATCAGTATTTTTTAGGTAATATATCATAGGATATATCCTAGTTGCGCTCACCTGACTCAAAAATTAAAACTCGCTTATTCATATGTGTGAAAGCATATGTAAATTCGTATTACCCTCTAAGCGTGGAGTTTTTTTGTTTTTTTTTGTATTTTTTGACGTGAGTCCTTTGTGGGTGTACTACTGACCCTGCCTGTGAGTCACCTTTCGATTCCAGGGGCTGATTCATGCACGTTTAACTGGCTGAACCCAATCAAAATTGGTAAAAATTGGTAACAAGGATATTAAGCAATGCAATTCATGTAACAGTCAGAGGTCAGATTCCTCTTCCTGCACAGCATCAACAAAATTTACATCGATATAGCCATGTACATCGTTTTGTAAGCGCCTGTCTTTCCGACTGCTTCAAATTGTTTCCCAAAAGGCAACACTAAAGTTGTTAAGGAAATAATATATATGCATATGACAAGCAGCAATTTACTGAGCAAATATGTTCAACTTGCAAACCATTTTGAACATTTTGAATGTGGTACTTACTTAAATCAACCTCTGTCTAAAGAGCGAAAGGTTAAAGAAAAGTTCAGTGGCTCGGCCGAGTACGTTTTTCTAAAACAGGTCTTTGAGAAAAATGTTTTTCGAAATTTGGAACATTTGTCTCTTAATACATCTACGAGTGTAATCATCAATTGTGGTAAAGATCTACAAACATGTATATAGAGACCACAGAGTTGCCATAAAACTGCTCCGTTTTGGGTTGTTTGTGTTTTATCTACGGTTTTTGAGCATTTAGCCAGTGCACTTTTGTTGTTACTTGAACACTTTGGCACCACTTGAGGCAACGTCAAAGTGCAACTCATTATAATTGAGGGCCGGGCCAAAAGCTGTTAGACATGATTAAGTACAATGAAATAAGTAAATGCTGCTAAACATCAAGGAAGATAGAAGCTAAAAAAAAAAAAAAAAAAATTATAAAAAAAAGTGTCAACAGCACTCGAAAGTGCCATTGTGTTTGCCTGTACTTATCTCTTTGCAGCTGGCAAACACGTCGTCATCTCCTCAGTGTGTGTGCGTGTGTCTGCACACCACTACACTGATGTGTGTGTGTGTGTGTGTGTGTGGGTTTGTGTTTGTGCTTAAGTGTTGCAAAAGTACTCAATTAAAAGCATCAAATGTGCTTTACTGATTATCATTGAAGAACGTCGTCCTTTTGAGCAGATCAAGGACGAAATTAAGTATCAAACTGGCAGGAAATTCATAAAATAAACACATTTTAAGCTTGCTTGCGCTAGCTTAAGTAAAACTAAAGATATTGTTAATAATTAAAAAAGTACTATCTATCTATAAGCCCTATGTAATTTGTTTTGAATAGGATTTCTCTTAATTAACTTTTTTGGGCTCATCCTGAATATATAGTTTCTTTAATTTTGCCATCTAAATAACATTGCTTTACCGAGTGATGCTGATGCTGTCGCACTGTGTGATTAATGCTGCCTGTCGGTATTCTCGACACACTGTGAATGAGTCCAATAATGTGTGTAATACCTATGCTGGCAACTGCCAACACACGCATCAGCACATTTGTGGTTTGATTTGTATTGATTTATTTCTCATTGCTGTCGCCTGCGGTTCTATTGCAAGTTTATGACTCAACATTATTTTGCTTTGCCTAGTCTAGTGTGAAGGAACCAATAATACGGTCACAACTGAGAATTACATCAGGGCAAATTCAATAAGCGTTTTCATTTGTTAAAGATATACTCAGTTCGCTAAAGGCAATTTATTTGCTAGCATTGGGAAAGGAATAGAAAACTTAACTTCCGTCCGTGTCCACCCGTCCTGTTTCTATTCGTTGGCAGCAGATCTTTGAAGGAGGTCATCGGCAATTACCTTGAACGATTTGCGACTCTTGTTTTAAAATTGTAGGAAATGCAATAATTCCCCAGTTTTTAGCATTTTGATAGAAATTGAATACTGATAGCAAAACTAATTTTAAAAATGGTTAGGAAAAGACTTCGGTTCAGCATAGCTCCTAATTGAGTTCTCTCTTGACTAAAGCATTTTTACGTGTCCAGAATATATTTGATTGTTTTGTGCTTTTCCGTTTTATTTGTACAAATATAGAAGTCTTTTCGTAACTCAACAGACCACAGGACATTGAATTAATTGTGCGCTTTTTATGTCGGTTCGTCAATTGCCGTATCCTTTTTTTTACAATTATTCTCTATATTCCTGTGGACCAAGATCAAAAGCAAACAGCAACAGCTGCGCTTGTTGTGCATATGAGCGTCTTTATCCGCAGATGAAAGTCCTGGACCTGATGACGGGGGCCATGCTGGAAATTTATCTCATGACACAGCCCAGCTGGCAAATGAACACACGACACACAACAAACTGGAGGCACTTCAATGCGAGGCCAGAACAGGACAGGACAGCACAAACAAGAGCATGCAAAAAAAAAAGAAAGGAAAGTTACTGCTCCGTTTTTCCAGAAGGGTGTGGCTATCATTGCCATCAACAGTAAACACTCGAAATCCTGAAATGCAACAGCAAAAGACGGCGGCATCACTTGTGTAATAATAACAAAGCAATCAGCAAGGCGGCCATAATGTGGACGCTCGTAAAAAAGGCCAGAATAACAAGTGAAACCAACCAAATTGCATAAAGGTCTTGCAGTTATAAGACAACGCACAGTTTTCAAATTTTTGCAGTAATTTGCTGAGAAAGTTAAACGCTTAAATTATTTAAGAATTTAATGTTTATTGCATGTAAATGTATTATTTTTAATTCTAATGCTTGTGGCAACTATTATTTCACAACCCTATTAACTAAATGATTAAAATTATTGTTGAATGATTTCATCTGTTATACAGCTATTATTTGATAGGTTACTTTCTCAAACCTGTCCTATATCATTTCAATATTTGGTCTTCTATAGCGGAATGATTCCGAGACAGATTTCTTAAATTATAAGTCATTTTGCTAGCTAGCTTGAGATCTTGGTATTAGTTCTACTCTATATCAATTCTTGCTCCTGCTCTTTAATTTTTAACTTATAATGTTTCACTTTCATATTATTACTTAACTATCATTAAGCGTAAAAAATGATTGGGCTGCATTCGCGACGAAGCGTCAACCGCGTATTCTGTATTTGTAAAGACTAACGCAGACAATGCCATTATAATTTGTACAGCTTTAGTTCAACTCAGCCACAAACAGTGGCATTAGTCGTAAACAATGGCAAAAAGAATAAAACAGACTGCAAAGTATTGCCGCAATGCCTGTGGCTACAAAAAAAATAAAAATAAATATATAAAAAAAAATGCACACATATAGTGAAAGGTAGCACGTAGAGAGAGAGATGTAGGACTAATGGCTTTAACGAATGTTTACAATCATTTCTCTGCATCCCGTCGACTGGCTGGCCACGAAAACAATTTGCAAATTGCTGGCCAAAAAAATGGCGCCACCTTCGCCTTGCGCCATCAATTCAACAGCAATTATAACAAAGACAAAAAAGAAGAGGAAAAACGAAACGACAACCAGCAAGCACAACACACACGTTGCATAAAAACAATAGGCGCAACTTTAACGGCTGGTCGCCTTGATCATTATCAGGCACTGTTCCCCGGCAGGCAGGCACTGCGGCTGGGGAAGTGACTCTTAAGTGACTGCTGCGGCTGGGTTTTGAGGCCAGTCTTTGCTGCTGGTGTTAAGGTCGAGTGAGCAAGCACAATTCGCATATGCATATGCACAATACAATCGACCAGGACGACACCTGAGCGAGGAGCACAGGCACAGGCACAGGCACATGCACAGGCACAGGCATCAACACTGGCACTGGCACCGAAACCACAACAAAAACAAAAACCAAAACAAAAACAAAAACACAAACAAAACGAGCGTGAAAATTTTAGTGCTTTACCATAAACTAGTTGGCAAAGGGCCCAGTCCAAATCCCCGCAAACACACACAGACATATATTTATACAAATATACGCTAGCTGGCTTTTTATGTTGGCGCCGCCTGCCTCGGCCGTTGGCCCTTTCTGGCTGGCGCTTATTATTACTATTACTATTCTTATTTTGTGGGGCCCCGGCCACAGCTCTGGCTACGGCTCGGCTCCGGCTCAAGCCCCGGTCCCGGTCCCAGCCCCGGTCCCGGCCCCGGCCCAGGCACAGGAAGCGTGCGTCGCCATGTAGGCGCGCCAAGTAGACGCCTAAAACTATGCTTTAGCGTTTAGTGGCAATAACAAAAAGAGAAGGCAGAAAAACGTAAAGCAAAAGCAAACCTGACGATGGTTTGGGTATCGCTATGGGTATGGGCTGTTAGTTCTGGCATTGCATGTTGTCGCAGGCTTTTCGAATGCCACAGTGTAAACAAAAGAAAAGCGATATATTCTCCTCGTTTTTTTCTTCTTTTTTTTTGGCCACAAAACTTTCGTTAACACGAGAAATTGCATGCAACCGAAATTTACAGCTGACTGAGCTTGTGTGTGTGTGTATGAGACTCTGCCAAATGTGGCACTTTCTGCAACGAAAGCAACTACAATCCCTGAAGGTTATTGTGGCAAATTGTGCTTTTGCATGAGAACCTTAAGCAGCTTATGGATTAGTCCAAAAAGCACAACAATCAATTTGCCTTGCCACTTTTCAAGAGACTGCCAGCCTATGAAAGTGTTCTGCATATAAACATGTCCGACGGCAGCAATTCAACTCTTTCTTGCCTCAAACGATTTTTTTTTCATATGCCACACAGCAGCATAGCAACCCAATCAAACGATATGGATAACGATATTCGTATATTGTAGAAATCCCCGATGTAGTAATGCGATACGTTCAGATCCAATAATAGATTTTAGCCTCACCATATTGAAATAGTACACAAAGTCACAATCAGTGGAAAAAAACTGTTTGCCATGTTATCAAACTTGAAAAGTATATTAGGGGTAAACTCCTCTCTTGATTGGTCAACAATATTTCTGGCGACGCCCACGCACGCCACCAGTAATCGGCCAAAACTTATACCACCCACCCATTTAGAGACACAGTCATTTCATCAATTTATAAGGACGATTAGTTAAAGTCCTTTTGAAATGTTGAGAAGGGAAGGGAAAGGAAAGGAACCCTGTTTTCTATTAGTATTTTGTGAGATTTTCTTATTTGTTTGCTTCAAAGTACGAAATCTGATTTGTGATTTGCGCTCATCATTTGTAAAGAAAAGAATATTAAAATAAAATGTATCTGCTTAATTTTCAACATCCAAAAACATAAATACAGAGTATATCTACTAGTGATCTCTCGACTAAAACCTGATATGTTTGCTTAGTCAAAGAGTATGGCATATTTCTTGTATCATCTATCAAAGGCCCATTCATTAGCGTATTTCTGTTAATTGTTGTGTTTTTTTTCGTTAATAATTTAACAATCTCCAAACAAAGTCAATATAGATTTATATATATATATTTTTTTTAACAGAAAAGGTGTCTCGAAAGCAGCGTGTATGCTAATTATGTAGAAGGGCCTCACATCCGCTGTTCTAATGAGTCACTTGTAGTCGTCGTGTGTATTTGCATTGTGCATCGCACGGCGTACCAAATTTAGTAAGGCTATGCTTATAATTTATTCTAATGGCTTTTTGGTATGTTGCCAGCCATCCAGTTGGTATTCGCCATTGGACACTTTTGGTCGCTTTTGTCGACGGCTGCCAACGGTTACGCAAGCTAAGCCGGTTTCCACTTTTGCATTTTGTTTAGCTTCAACACATTTGCCACCAGCACATAAAAAAGAAAAAATTAACGATTTTACTAGCGCTGCGGCACACGAAAGTTGTTATGACCTGTCCAACGTTTGTTTTGATTGAATGCAGCCGGTTTTACAGTTTCAATAGTCATTGCGGCCATACGATTCTTGTTCAAATATACAACCATATTTTTATTGTTACCATTTTAGAGCAATAGAATTTTAATCTATTTATTTATTCAAATTCAAACACATGGCGCGAAGTGTCGGATTTATTGGCCTAGTTCACCTTTCGAATATGGTGAATGCAATTGTTATTGTTAGTAGCTCAACTGCATTTATAGAGCATATCTTAAATATAATAAGATTATAAAGAAGTAAGAATCTATATACATTAATTTGAGTCTGATGGAAGAATTGTGTTTAATTTTATTATAATATGTGTTCGGTTAGATTAAAAGGGCGACTCCTTGGAGCAGAGTTGAGCCGTTGTATTAGGTTGGCTCAGATTTATTTATTACAATGTTATGACTAAGCAATAAATACTAACCAAAAATAATTAAAATTTAATGATTTGAAATATAAGTTACTTATAAATGCATAAAGAGTGTTAGAATTATTGGCTTGTAATTAAGGCTTGTGGTTTTAAATTTTTAGCATTTTTACTTTATTGGAAATATCTGTGATATTTTCATAACTTTGTAGCATGCAACCCATAATGTAGATAACAGGCTACTAGTGACGTAGTAATAAGGCTGTTAAATAGCATCTGTGCATAACATTGGTATCGATATCGATCGATATCAATTGTGTGATCACCAACTTGATAAAGAAGAAGAGATCAATCGTTGTGAATAAACTAAAATAGGCAGACGTGTTAGTGAAATAAATACAAGTTTGTTTTGACTGCTACTCATTTGCATTTTGTTTTCAAAATTTCCCACGATCATGTAAATCAGTATGATGAGATGATAAAGAGAATATATGCTAAAAATAAACGCACACGCTGCATACTCTAAAGTGTATTGCGTTAGTTGAAACTGTTCAAGGCTGCTCAAATCTAACCGGTTTCCGTTTCAGTTCCAGTTGCTCAGTTCGCTTAATATTTGTGCTGCGACGATTTAACACAGATATACCCACATCTATATATATACACACATACATATGCAGTTGTATTAGCGCATTTTTGTGAATAGCGTCATGCATAAGTCACTTGCGAAGCTAATTTTATTTTATACACATACACACATAACAGTAGACAGTAGGTTACAATACTAAATAGCGATCAGATAAAACTGGCTTATTCATTCAATCCGCTCTAACCAAATTGTAATGGTTACCGGCTTTTGGCGCGCTTCAACAAAACAACTTTTTGTTTACAAACAATATCAAATACTCTGTAGCCGTAAACATTTTTATATAGCGTATGCCATAGTTGAGTTGTATGTATACTTATCAGCTGCACGGTGAGTCAGTACCTGTATGATTGAGGTTTACATGGATGTATGTATGTCTGTATGTACGTATGTATTTGTGTATATATGTATGTATATTCACTGATGATTTCATAAATACATTTATGAATTCGAATACGTTTTGGAATACTTTAGGGTATCTTTTAATCGATAATGCCCGGCCAGTCACACTATAACTTGTTTTGGCTGCCTTTGTTTGTTGTCACTCGCTCTGACCTCTCCGTCTCTTTCCCACCATCTCCCTCTCTCTCGCATAAGCAAGTCGCATCGGCTGCGTCGCACATCAAATAACATAATTTGATATTCAAATTCCAAAACAAACAAATTTTAATTTGAAAAGAAAACGAAATTGAATTTCAATTTTGACTACCTGCCTCCAGTTGACTGAATGACTGTTGTCAGTTTGATAAGTTGACGAAATGAGGACTGTCTTGCCACACACACACACACACACACACATTTACACACTTACAAAAAATATATGCTAATTTGTATACAACTTTTTGGTTATTATCATAGATGAAGGAGAATCGCTCTTACCCCTTCCTTCCCAGCCGCTTTTGTGTGTTTTTTTTTGTTTTCAAAGTGTTTATGTTTATGCATAATTTTGTTTAAAATCTCAATCTTGTATTGGACTAAGAATGAATAGCCTTTACTGTTGTTGCGCAAAGTGTCTATACATACATATGCATATGCTCTTATTCAGATATGATGTCATGATGCTATTTTCATGGATAGCACATTCCACAGATTACCAGCAGTGATATTGCCTGGCTAAACTGATCTATTGCACATATTCAATTTATCATTTTTGCCATGTCCATGTCGACAATAAAAAGTAAAAGCTTATTAAGTGATTCAGTCAAGTAAGATAAGCAACAGACCAACAAACTAATGACAGTCAATAAACTGTGTGGCTGTTTGTTTAGCTGAAGTAGGCGGTTCTTGACTACAATCGAACAACGAAGCAGCTTACAATTAACCACATATTATTAACCACACATTCAGCATGTGTACTTATTTAATTAAGCAATATGTGTATGCATATGGGGAATGTGTACAAGTACAAGTGTTCTTGAATATGTATATATTTCAAGTTTTGTGTGAGAATGTGAGTGCCGTCAAATGACTCATTGAATAGCCCCTATCAAATGTATTCACAGTTCACAACTCAAGCAATTTGAGGCCTGGATAAATGCACTTGACAAAACAGCTGATGGAAATGAATGATTCAATAAGCGCCAGATACTTTTTTAGAAGGCATGAGTAAGCCACCAGTTCGTGGAAAATCTATTTGATGCTGTACAGAAGATGTTTTGAATACAGACGTAAAACGACGAAATTAAAAGCAAAAATTGGATAAATAACAGAATTTTCCAATTTAACAACTAATGAGTTGTGCGAATGTATATTACGGGGCAGAACATAGCGTAGATTTTATAGTCTTCTACCAAAAACTATAGAAATAAATTGGTATTTAAATAATTTATATCTGTATGGTCTTAGATTTAAATAGCTATAATCTGTGGCTTTACTTTAAGCTACCGTTGAGGAGAATAAATATGCATATTGTATATTTAAGCAACTTAGAGTATAGGGTACTCCGTAGTTGAGCACTACTATCAGATTTCCATTGTTTATTTATTTGGCCGCAATATTTCTTATTCTTCTGTTATGATATTGCAGCTCTGCACATCATCAATATATAAACAATGCGTTGTTGCCAATGCCTCTCTGTATTATTTGCTCAAACTAAATTGAATATGAATAATCTAGGTAAGCTGACATGGTTTTCAAAAGAACCAATCAACATAATATATTATGCATCTATATTCCTTTTTTTCTTTTTGCTATCTTTCGACTTGACAGCATTTGTTGAATACATTTTGGTTGCACATACTGTCATATTATGAAAAGTCTTTGACACAGTTGACTGGTCAAGGAAATTTAATTTTAAGCCAGCTGTTTGATGTTCAAATTCGTAATTGAGTGGCTCAAAGTAAGTTAACCGTACATTTTTATAAATTTAAATGTAGGAAAATAATTAAGATAGATTCTATGTGTACATACCCCAGCAATTGTTGATTCATTGTTTAAGTGTGTCCTACATGATCTATTAGTCCAATGTTGGTAACTAGTTGACAACATACAAGGAACTTAACAAGTCTCGAAACTAGTTAGTCTCCTGGAAAACTACGCAGTTGACGACAAAATTATAATACCATCTGCAAGTGTATAAATATATATATATAAATATAGCTACGCATTGCATCATATTAAGATACATAAACAGATAGATTGGCGTGGCTGGCTTTTGAACTCAAGTGGCTGATATTTGAATCAGAGAGAGATAGATAATTCGCATAGTAAGTAAATTATTTGCGCACTGCTGGAGAAAATATATAGACAGATAGACAGAAGACCAACGCAAAGTGTATAAACATTCACAAAATGTGCAAATTTATTTAGCCTTGATATTTCCAAAAAAATTTAAATGCTCATATGCCGGCAGACTGGAGACTTTTTAGGGTCTTGTGCGTGGCATACGGGCAGCATGGATAAATGCTTTAAAATTTTACGAGGGGCAGTTCAATTCGTTTCACAACTGCGAAGATTTCACGAAACGCAACACTAATAATTAATTCTTAAATAAATTTGACAGCTACAGTTCGACTGTCTGCTTCTTCGTTTCAAATCAGCTCGATTTAAATAAACTAATTTCATTATAAAATACAAGTCTTTAAATTATTTCATTCTATATGTTTTTAGAGTTCCCCTAATGTGAAATGCGTCAGTACTTTTGTATGTCGGATCAGGGCTATATTCTTTGCTAATCCTAAACGAACCAGAGACAACCAAATTATTTAAACTGATTGTTTTGCCCCGTGAGTGAAAGAGGTGGTAGGTGGAGAATTGCCTAACTTTACTGCCCCTGTACTTGTTCTGTGTGATTTGTCTCCTCACGAATGAGCTCATTGCAAATTGAATTTGCCCAGTTCAAACGGAATTCATTCAAATGTTGCCCTTCGCAGAGGGATTCGCATTCGCATTCGCATTTGCAATGCTTTGCACTTTGCGTTTTTACTACCCAATTTTTTTATGGTCTATGTGCATAGTTGTGTGTGTGTGTGTGTGTGTGTGTGTTTCTACTTGTTTTTTTTTTTGGATGGGCGCAGGTCTCCGTGTCTCATTCGACTTTCGCTGAAGGCTGCTAACTGCCTGGGCGACATTGTGACTCCAGCGAGCTCATAAAAAGGTAATAAAATTTTTGTTTACCTTGGTAATAGGAAGTGAAAAGCACACATTTGAATATATTGTATAGAACATATTCGAGTTTTACTTCGTCGCAGCCTTGAGTGGCTCGGTAAGTTTATTTGCCAAGCGAAAAGTCGAAAGGATGAGGCCAAGGCTCCATAGCAGAAAACAGCAGGATAATGTGGCAGTCGCATTCGCATTTGCAACTTCAACATGCGATGTGGTTGGAGTAACAGGAAATTGATTTCTTTTTGCGGTTTGCCTTCCTCTTTAGCTCGCTGTCACACAAAATTTATCGATGATTGGTTTGCTCCTTGAGCATATTTATCTCAATGCAGATTTTATGCTCCACCAGCAAGCAGCAAGAAAAGATCTCATAATTGCAGTTCCATGCATATAAATAATGGGGTCGCTGTGGGACGGAACGAGGTGTCCTGTGTGTATGCCATAATATATGGCATAATAAACTCTTGATATTGAGAAATGTTGGCTTAGAGGTGACCTAAACTGATTACTAGATCTAATGGTATTTTCAAGCGCTAACTTAAAGCAAAGATTAGTTGCAGCTTCACAATTTCACTGCTCAATAATCAACGAAATAGTCACTGACATTAAGTCAACTTGATATTTCTAGTTACAGTTCAAACAATTTAAGAAACTCTCATTAAATGAGATGCTGCAAAATTATTGCTCCAGTAAATAGTTTGCAAATTGCTAAGGCTCTGACAACCCATCCACACTAAATCGAGTCATTAAAATGTTGTTGCATACAGCATGGGGCAACACGTGATCAATATGTGCTCGGGTGCATTGCCACACGTTGCGCCTGATTAAGTGTGCATATATTATTGAATTTTAGTTGGAGCTGCCTGCCAGCACGTCCCTGTCAGTTATCTGTCCCGCTCATATGTGTTCCATTAAAAATTTCCGGACCATACTTCAGGGCGCACTCAACCGTAACTAACACTGCAGTGAATGGCGCAACTGAACTTTCACCTTTAACTTTTGGTCGATTTCTAGTGCGGAAACTACTTTTTCGAGCATGTGGGCACGTGGTTGCTCTCCCATTGCTAATATGTCTCTAATACAGCGTATTAATTTATTTAAATTTAACCCACTCACACACACACTTGCACACACACACACATTCTCACTGGCTAAAGAGTTAGATATTCAAATATGGCAGCATCCTTGGGTAAATGTATATAACCTGGCACAGAGAATCAGCTAAAGCCATTACAACGTTCAATGACACGGCAAAGTGCGCAACGTGGGAAATTTTTGCCGACCCGTCTGACAACAACATCGCCACATGTGGCACTGTTCTCTGGGTTCTCTGGCTCTTCCGTTCACTTTTCACTGCTTTGCTGCTATCTATGCCCCGATGATTACAGCAACCATCAGTGCTGGGCTTGTGCCGTTAAATGCTGCACAGCAGACACTACAGGTAGCAGGGAGACAGGCAGGCAGTCAACCAAGAGCCAAGAGCCAAGAGGCAAGAGCCAAAAGCAGCAACAGCAGCAGCAGCAGCATCGACATCTCTTCATACCGTTCTATTAGCTTCTAATGCATGTAATGTCAGCTAACATCAGTTTCCGTTATTCGTACTTGGGGCTTCGTCATTTCCCCCAGCAACCAACAACCTTTTTTCACCTGTGTAAAGTACCTGAAAATTGTGTGATTTAATCTTAAAATATTGATTGTCTGTTGTGTTGCCCGTCAAAACTCCATATACGACAGCAATGTTCGCAAATTTAAGAAAGTACAGGTATGCTAACTTATCTGAGACACGACGAAGATTGCTTACTCTTTGCAGAGTGGAATCCGTCTGCTAACATGTGCACCCAATCTATAAAAATTAATAAATACGAATGATATTCCCTGTAGAAACTAGACATATATGTCAGTCGTATGTTGATCAATTTATGCCAATATTATTGAATTTTTTTTAAGCATAAAAACTTGTAGTTGGTAGTAGTAGTTCATTGCTGGTAGCTGCGTTTAATTATATCCTTTTATTCGGTGCACTATCGGGCTATCTATTTCTGTTGTGGCTATAATTTATGCATAATGGCTTACGCATGTTTGTTGTTTGTCAGTTTGTATTGAGTTTGAGCCTAGAAGTATGCAACATTTTGGTGGCTTTTCTCTTTTCATTTCGTTCAGAATGTAATTTTATACCCATTTTACGCGCTTTTTATTTGCACACTTTTTCATTATCTCGGTGACTTTTATTATTACATTTTTGTAAAGCGTTTAGTCTGCCCTTTATTTACTTGATTGCTTTTGCGGTTTTTTTATACCCTGTATTTATTACCTTTAATGTACGGAGGATGTCACAGCAAACGTATGAATATTGAAGTATATATCATTTTGACTAGGGTAAATGGAATCGATACAACCATGTTTATATATGAGTTCTCGTTCGTACAGCACAAGTTTATTTCTACTTCTTCGATTGTTCCCCCTCAGAGACTATCGAGAAATATCAAGTTACTACAGAAAAATGATTCATTTAATATGCACAGATCAAGAATATTTTGCTTTTATTTTAAAGGTTTGAGAGTTGTTAGATATAACTAGAAATTTTGTTGACGATTTATTTGACATATTGCTAGGCGTAGAGAATAAGAAAAATCTCTGAAAAGCAGATAAATATTCATAATTTAACCTACCCCCATTTGTGTGCACGTTTTTATGCCTTAGATCTTGGCAAATGAGACTCAATCTAGTACAGAACACAGACAACATCATAAATGTCAAAGGGAGAGAAGACATAGCTTATTATGGATTAGCTTTTCGCGTCTCATGGACAACCACTTCTTTTTTTTTTTTTTTTGGTAATCAATGACACTTTTACGACATTTGCCATGTCTTTTTTTTGTGGTAAGCACAATTAAATTATTTATAGCATGCTTGTGCACAGATCTTAAATTTATTTGTCAGTCGGCGGCAAAAGCAATTTCGGGAGCCATGCCATCGCAGATTTGATGTCCTTAACAATTGGGAACCCAATCAGCAAAGGATAAGAGTTCTAATTACGTCGAGTTTACGCTCGAAAATGTAACAATTGATAACACAATGCTTGTTTTGATAGGCCCTGAATTTACTGGCTGTCGATAATATTAAACAAGTATAACATTTACTGGCTGCTTGGTAACCCGAACCATGAAATCGTAGACGCCAAAATAGGATTCCTGTCGAACAGAGCAACACTTATATTGGACACCTTTCGGTTGACATCGTTGAGTTTTCTGTCAAAGTTGTTGTTCGTTTTAATTGGTTGCTTAATGCATTTGAACTCTGTGCGTTCAGTTGGGCAATTAAAGAAGACGATTTTAATTATTTTTTCTGCAGACTTTAATTTAACTAGACTTATTCTAGTACGAAAATTACTACCAGCTGTTTCACTGAAAACAAATCTGTTATTGCGATACTGCATTAAATTGTACAATTTTAAAGGTAAAGAAACTGTTTGCAATTTTAAGGAATTCTAATGCTCTGCCCGGAAAGATAATGAGACCTTCATCCTAATGCGACTTTCCACCTATTTTTTACATTTGAGGGCACCACTCTACACTTGACTTACAAAAGAAAAAAACACTTTTTTTTTTGGGCGCTAAGACCGCAAAAAAGGTAGCTGTAAAATATTTAGGTTATTTGTTGAAAATACATTTTCACTTTTTATTTTGAACTTTCTGGCTTTTGTTGGGTATTTTATGTGCCCAAAATATGGGTTTCGAGCTTTCCGAACATTTAATATGCTGCAGGTTTAGGTTTTGTTCTCTTTGCTCCAACATAAGTGCAAAAATGCCAATTTCATGCATGACAAAATATTTTTAAATAAATATAAAAATATTTAATTTAAATGTAAATTTCTTATGGACATATTATATACATTTTCACGGCTTAGAAATGGCCCGAGTACCCCCCTGTACTCATTTATAAACATATATAGATATACATCTGCTGTTAGTTAAGAAATATGTGCCGCGTCCCGTCTGCCGTCTCCCATCTCTAAATTCGTGTACGATATGAGAATGTGGCAGGTGATGAAAGGAGATGTCTACGGCCAGCAGCAGTCACAGCACCAACGAGTCGGGGAGATGGAAATGTCTGCTTCGTCTCTGTTGGCTGCGTAGGTCGTTCGTCATAAAATTAGCAAGGAGGGTTTATCCTATTTCTTTTTCCGTTTCGTTGGATGTCCCAACACAAATTAGTTGCTGAATTTTTTATGCCACACGCCCCCTCGCGTTGAGAGTCACAATAATGCGGCGACTTCCCAGCTACACGCTGTGCCACATACATCTTGTCTAACTCACACCAGACTCGACTCGACTCGACTCGACTCGCCTCGCAGCCCTCGGGACGAGACTGTATTTGCTCATTTTGTGGCTGTTTGTGTTCCACCTGACAACGAAGGCGACCCAGAAATGAAAATTGATGCGGGCCGTGAGATTTTTTACGCCGCATTGTCAAGTGTGTTGATTTGATTAAGACTGTGTGTGTTGACTTTCCCTCCCTTCCCTTTGCCCAGCCACGCATGCCCCACAAACCCATTTCAAGAGCAATGACAGCAGCAGCCTGCAACAACATGCATAAGGCATACTAATTGCAAAAATCATCGTTTAGGCATACAACATACAACATTCTGATTGTCATTACAATTTGCTGCTCTCAAACAATCACAGTGTGCATGCAACTCTGCCGCAGCCAGCCGCAAGCAAAATCTAATTTTCTGTGGCTACAGTTTCGTGTGAAACGCAAATTGCAATGATAATTGCAAAATGTCGTTGTTGTGCTACAAAGTTTTCAATATCTGTGCTCTGGCCACCTTTGGGTTTTTCTTTAATTTTTTCTTTTGCTGCACAAATATGCCGCCAGTCGTTTCAAGGCTGCACGCAAAGGGCAACATTTTGCAGCTGGGCCAAGTCGGGCAATTGTTGGACTCACAGTAATTGCATTGTGCTGAGCAATTGTCATCATCAACAGAATCAACAACTGCTGTCCACTTGCTGCGTGTGCTGTTAATAGCTTGCTGCATCTCAAGTGAGTCATCTTTGGCTGTGCCGCCTGCTAAGAAGGATATCCGCTCTTTCGCATTCGCTTAAGCTTATTATTTATAATGTGCTCCAATGTGAAGATGCTGTTCTTGTTGTTGTTGTTGCTGTTGTTGTTGCTGTTGCTCTTGTTGTTCCTGTTGCTGTTACTGTTCTCATTGGTATGCGAACCGCATAATTACGTATTGCATTATAATGCAGTGAAATTAAATTTGCTGCGCGTGTGTCTGTGTGCGTATTTCAATTTATTGCAGAGCTGTCTCAAGTGCCCGGTATAAACATTTCTTTGGCTGTCAATTTCGTGCCGTTAGCTTAAGGAGTGCATAATGACTTTGACTTAAATGACTTAAGATAAGCAACAGACGTATTTGGGCATAATTTCATAGCCCCAAGAAAATGTAGTGCTTATTATTATAAAGTTCAGCAGAGGCTTAGCAATTACTTAAGTTATTCGCCAAAAGCCAAAGCATAAACACACTCCAAACCACTTGAACAGGCGTAGACTGCTGCCAGAGACTTACATTATGTTTCTAATTAAAATATATTTATTTACTTACATTTGACCGCAAGTTAAGTTAATTAATGCTAGGCCTTTAAATACTAACAAATACTGATTAACCAAAAAGCAACAAAGTGCGCGTCTTAAAAGTAATTTACAAAGCTTCGATTATTTTATACACTGAACTCATTTCGAATTGGTATAATGATTTTGTGCAAAAGTATTAAACAGACAGAAAAAAGCATCTCCAAATTAATCTTACTTGATTTACAAATATTTTAGTCCTTATATAATTGTTAAATTCAATGTGCACCTAGTCGGCGAACCCTTTAAATTGAAGAGTTACACCTTGAATTTCGAACTTAAAGAATTTCATATTAAATTTTATTTGTCACAACTCAACAGTCCTTCCATTTCCATCATCATATTTTGAATATGTTTGCTCGTCGCTGCAAATATTTCAACTCGATGAGTGCCAAAGTAAAAGACTGCCAGTGCAAATACATTTTTGAAGTGCATATTTGGTATTTTGTTGGTCGCTCCCCGTCAAAGGTGTAGCGGGTTGAGCAACTCGCTTTTCTTTTTATTATATTGAATACACATCGGTTCACGTGAATGGAAGCGCGAGCTTGCATCGCATTGCATTGAATGCGTTTGCTTGCATGCCACAAGCGCTTTGACGCCATCCATCAACGCGGCATCGTTGAGCACCACAGCACAGCGTCAGGATGCTTATTTTATCTGTATGTATTTGTATCAGTTGTGTGTTGCATTTTTTAGACTGATGCAGGCAAGCAGAGAGAGAGAGACAGGCAGATGGTTAGATGGCTGATGCAGCAGACTTCTTCCTTGTATTTTGAGGCTTGGCACGCTTCAGTTGGCATCTTAAGTGCTTTTTGATTTGAGATTCGATGACTCTGTTGATCCGATGAGCCGATGGTGCTCTTTAAAATTGCTACGCTTGCACAATAATATTATTAGTTTAGTTGCCAATGCTTTTCAGCATTGTCTGTTTGTTGTCCGTTTTGCATAATTCATTATGGAAACTGCAATTAATTGCAATTGGAATGGCATCGACATGTCACGGACTGCAGTGTGTAATCCTATTTGTAAACACACAACGCAACAATGAATTAAATATGCATAAATAATGAATAATATTGTTGCATTTTATAACTTTGCATAAATGATGAATATTATTGTTAAATTTTATACGCTTCCCACTTGTATTATTTACAATATACAAATTGAGCCCCAGTGGCTGTGACAACGTAGATAATATTTTGTACTGTGGTGATCTTGGTATAAGCTGCTGCTATTTCCATTAGTAAAACACATTCATTTTGTATAACTTATCGAATTTTGAAAGTTTTGAAGTTTTATTTGAAAGCATTGCGAATATTTTCATAAAATTTCATATTCTAAACGCCTACACAAAATGGTCAGGGGAATGAAAGATAATTATATAGAAATAAATTAAAACGATACAAATGCCGATGCATTCGTATTTGTGTATACAAAACGCATATCTTCATAGAACAGACAGACGGACAGACCGGCAGACAGACAGAGCCCAGTCATTGTTGTGTTGTTGGCCCCTTGTTCGCTTAAAAGTTCGCAGTTTGAGTGGGCCATTCGTAGAGGGGCGACGAAGGGAATTTGGTCAGCCGATATGGCACCTGAAATACGTGCCTGAACCATCGAACCGTACACCTCCATACGGCCACTGGCGCTGGCACTTGTCTGACAGTCGCCGAGGCGGGCAGACAGGCAGACAGCCAAAACAACGGAGGGAAGACAGCCAAGGCAGCAATTTGCCTACAGCTAGAAATCATGTCTAGAATGCTTAAGTGCGGCGTGAAGCCAACGCCAAGAGACAAGTGGAATGTGTGTGTGCGTGTGTGTGTGTGTGTGTGTGTGTGTGTGTATGTGTGTGTGCGTCTTTATATCTCATTTTGCGTAGGCGTCCGTTTTAGTTGATGAAGTTTAATGAACTCCAACCATTGATCAATACAGCCCCAACAATTGAGAGTTGTTATTGCTGGTTTTCTTCTTTTTTTTTTCTTTTTCAAATGTTTGTAAAGTAATTTTTAATATTTTTATGGTTTGTATAATATTTAATATGATTTGCATATTTATTGGGTGGCTGTTAGGCGCTTTGTACGTGGCTTTTAATTATGAGCAGCAGGCGGCATCACGAGCTGCGTGATGGCATTTTTCAATTGTTCAAAGTGAGAAAAAAATAAAAAAACACACAAGAAAAATGCCAAAAACATGATCGTAAAATACACACACAAGCAGCCAGTCTCATAAATTGCTTATGACCAAAATGAATACTCTTGAGATTGAGTATAAGGAGACTTACAAATTAAGACTTTTAACGATAAGTATAAACAGCTTATTATAATTGTCATTTTTGCACTTCCATTTGACCTCATTGCGAGCAAATCAACTCTCGGCTGTGGCATCAATTCCCAAATGCAATTTTGTGTGCTCCCATTTGCTGTATGTGTAGAGAAAAAAAGAAAACATAACACCACTTCTACTGCCAGACATACTATACCAACTACAAAAAGTGAACTTGCAGCTGTACGTTATTTTGGCTCACAGCGTGAAGGCGTTAAAAATGAACTATGTTGCTACCCGGGGCTGTTAATATACAATTTGATGGCAGACACACACACACACACACACACACACACATACGCGAACATTCGAACAACCGTTCGAACAAAAACAACAACAGCAACTGCCTCTCTTAGCCATGCACAAAGGCACAAACAAGCTGAATGAAAAGTTGTAGTAATGCTTTTATAATGATTACGCCTGCCTACAGTTGCAGCTGAAAGGGCCAACACAGCCAACACACATACAGTTGCAACAAGCGCGCCAGCAGCACCAACAATATTGGCAGATACTACAACAAAAAACAATCAACAGTCGACAAGCTGCCAACTGGCAGCAGCGCGGTTCCAACTTTTTAAATAAACTCCATGGGGCTGTGATCTGTGCTGGCCCTGTAGCTCTCAATGAGTGTGTGTGTTTGTTTGCCGGTGGGTGTGTAACTGTGTGTGCCTCTGTGTGTATTGTTTGTTTTTTTTTTTGTGTGTTTTTTTTTTTTTTGTTTCGCACATCTGCATCAGGCTGCAAAGCCCTGCTTGTCTTGTGGTCTATTGTGCGTTCATTGCACCCAACAGCTTTGCAGCGTGTCGATCTGCAAACTGCTGCCTGCCTGTCTGCCAGACTGCCTGCCCCATAGGATAATGAAAATGGGGCAGGCGCCTCATTACGCATTCGACTAGTTGCCTGCTGGCAAACCATTTGCAGGCATGCCTTTAAGCTGAGTGGTTGTGGCTCTAAGCGCTTACAGGTTGCTACAAAACTTAAAAGCTACAATATTTAGTTTTAATTTTATAGCAGCTAAAAGGCTTTGGCCCTGTTACATTGCATAATTTGTACATTTAGCTTTAAAATAGCCGCGTTGCTCCAATCAAATTATCTAAGCGCCATTTTGATGAAAGCATCATTATGGCCTTAAAGGCCGTCCGTCGGTGGGTTGCCTTAACTGTAAAATGCACCGAAATAAAAACCACATTTTGACATAAGGCATCCGGGCCGCACCGTAACCACAACACAGACACACACACACACACTCATACACACACACACACACACACTCATACACACACATACACACAGCACACCGCAGTAGACAAAGCCGTGGCAAACTGTATGGACCAACTGGGCAAACAGTCTGTTTTGCTGTCCTATCTGTCTGACGCAGGCTCTCAGCGTGTTTTGTCTGTCTGAGGTCCGCTTGTATCTCTATACACACATGTGAATGCATGCAAGAGGCGCCTGCCACGACCATTTTTGCAGCGGTTTCTTTTGCGAACACACACACATAGACATAGACATAGCCGCAAGTCAACCCTTATTGTATGGCTCAGAGTCAGCCCTCCCTCCCTTCTCATTCTTTACCTTATTTTACCTCATGTGCTGCATACAAATGTGGCGGCATCGGTGGGCTGCTGCATGTTTGCGCTTATGGCAAATCCCTGCGCTCTAAAAAATGTTTGAGTATGTCGCACACAAAAACACATACGCACACACACCCACACACGCACACACACACACACACGCACGCACACACACACACACACACACACACACACAATCTCGTCTGCATACTAGGTTTCCTCTTTGCATTTGCGAAAACTTTGTAAAATGACAAAAATATGCCTATTTAAATGAGCAAATGTTGAAATTTATGTACATTAGAAAAGTCGTCATACACACACACACACACACACACCCATACACGCACACACACTTAGAGAGGGAAAGCACATGTCCCATAAGGGATGCTCTTTTATTTGCCCTCATCATAGGGCTGGGGCACTGAAGCTTTTATGTTGCTCTTTTTTGCCGTCGCGTCGCGTCGTCCATTCAACTAACACTCATTCATCTTACTCTCTGTGTGTGTGTGTGTGTGTGTGTGTGTGTGTGTGTGCGTGTGTGCCTACAAATAGTAAACAAAAAAACACTAAGATGGGCTAGAGTAAAGGAGCACATCTTTGTGTAACAACGCTTTGCAGTCGGCTTTCACATTTGTCAGTCACTGAGCAAACAATTAGCCTGGCCTTAATCAGATTGCCGCGACTACTTTTATGTGTATGCATATGTCGAGTAGCTTCACTTATCGGATCCAACTTGCCGTCAAAGTTTGGCCAACTTTGCTTGGATTATGACTTGCTAAAAATATTTAAAGATACGTCTCGAAATGCCACTTCTCTTGCATTAGTGCCTTACACATTTAATGACCATATAGTAAAGGCTCTTTATGTAAACTCGCTCTTAATTCTTGAAACTGCTATAAAACAAAGCTTATACTTAGTTAATAGCATACATATAGCTCTTGGCCATCTTGTGTGCAGCAAATCAGCAACAACATTTTAAATGAATTGAAACAACAAAACTTGCCAGTTGCCTACTTCTACAGCCAGGAAAAATATTCGTTCAAAATATTATCTATTAAAGTTTCTTGTCCACTTGTCCACCTAGTGGAAGAACAACAACTATTACAAAACAAAACAAAACAGTGAAAACATAAAGCATTGGAAAATATTTGCTTGTACCTATTACAACTCAAAGGAAATTCTTACAAAAGTTGGTTCGATGGGGGAAAGCGACGGCTCAATAGAGGGAGTCGGGTCGCCGCACAATAGCCCCACAATAATAATTCAACAAGCTCTAAAAATATATTCCCACACTTTTACACATTCGTTTTGGCCAGTAGACACTCTCTACTTTAAGTTGGCTTGGCTTTCCTTTTCAATTGCTGGCTGATTGTTTTTAGCTTTCATTGTTGTTTCGTTGTGCTTCATTGCAAAAACAATATAAAACGCCAAGTATTGTTTGTAGAGCACTTACTGTTGTTTCTGCACGGCAATATATGTATAAATATATATTATATATATATATATATTTGATTTTAATGAACTTTAAATATGCAAAAATTTGTTGTTTGTGCTTTGGGCATTTTTAATTAAATTTATTGTGTATCTCACGTTTGCTCGTTCTCATTTTCAAAAATTATATATATTTACTTGATGCTCATTAATTAATTTGTAACCAACTAATTTACAATTAACCAACTAATTACCGTGCCGGTAAAAAGTTGATTAACTAGCGCTTACTAAAGCTGCCCTAATTTAACTTTTGCTGCTATATCTACACTTTGGCTTCTCTGACAATAAATAGGAATTTATTCAGTTGGTCTGGTAGTTTTATCTTGAAAACATTATTATGATTTATAATTATCCTGCGACTGAAATTTAGACAACTTTGTGCGTAGGCATTTCCTTTTGCCTAACTGACAGGTCTATAAATCAAAATCAAGCTGTTAAGTCAAGTAAAACAGAAGACAGCTAAAGCAACCGCAACCTAACGAATTTTACTCATGTTTTATAATGAAAACGATTCAAGTTGGTTGTGGTTCAATTTGTTATTTTACCGGACATCCGTTGCCAGCAGACAAAATCAGACATAAATTAATCGATGCGGCGCACATATCGGCTCAATGATTGCCTTTGATATAGGTCACAATTGTGTGAGAGGTTGTCTGCCAAAAACTGTCAAAAGTACGTTGTGATAAGCACAAATACAAAAAAATACAAAGGTTGAGATAAACGAGGGGCGCCGTATAAATCACTGGAAATCTTATATATTTGTTTTTTGAATGCAAATATTTATGTATTCTTTTCAACATCATTTTCTTTAAGAGCAATGCAGCTTATTCAATGACTCTTCAACTTTTGAAATGCCTTTCAACTATGATTTAATTTATATACAAAATTGGGATTTTCACAGAATGAAACCTTTATTTGAGTTAAATCTCTTTATAACTAGATATAAAATAAAGTTCCCAACATACAATTTTGCTAAAAACAAAATAGTTTTACGCTACTTTATAAAAATAAACCACTAATTCAGTTAATTACACTAACCAAAGCAAAAAGTGACTTATTTTCAACCCTCGCACACACTTCTATGGCATGATAACAACATTCCAAGGCTGATCCCAAGTGTGGTCTGCAGATTCAAAGCGTCTTGCGTATCTTGTTTAGTCATGGATGTTTGTAATCAAAGTTGAGCGTATGCCAGAAGATGGCTTCAGTTAATACAGGATACAAAAGTATTGTTTTGTAGTTGTAGCATATTTATGAGCGCATAATGGCGACAGCAGACGAAAGCAGACGACGACTCAGACATAAACAAGTGGTTCTGCTGTGTATGTGAAATTGTATATGGCGCCAATGTTATGTTTGACTGTGCTGTGTGTGTGTGTGTGTGTGTGTGTGTATAAATAACTAATAGGATTTGCGTCGAATGAAATAAAAGTTACGAATCCATCGTCGCAGATTTGTGCCGTTTGATTATGATTTTTTAACGGCTCTTGGCAAACTGTTTTTGACAAACATTTTACTCAATATGCGACCATTTTTCACGCCTTGCTTGAAAATATTCGCGACTTACATAAATACACACATAATACTGACAAAGTAACTTGCAATTTTTTAAGAACCATTTTTTCAATAAAAACCAATAAGAAAGGATTTTAATTTGATCACCTGACATATATTATTACATATTATTACAAATTACAAATGCACACAGTAAGTAAACAATTCGGTAACCAAATTCAAACAATTTACTGAAAGATTTAATGTAAAATATCTGAACTCTCTTCTATTTTCACTATTGTTCATTGCCTTCTCAAAACTTTTATAGTACAGTCGGCTTAATATCGCATGATATCCACGCGATAGGATAAAAGTCTTATGTCTATTTTACTAGTCACTACCTGTCAGATACAACAAAGGGTAACAAAATCCACAAGTATTTAAGCTGACTCATTTTCAATGTAGAAAGTAACACGAAAACTTTTTCAAATGAAAAGGAACATGCACCCAGAAAGGAAATTGACGCATCAACTTTGTTATTGATGGTAACTTTTTATGTTGGCTGAAACCTTTCATGCAAGTGATCCAGTCGAGAGTGCCCAAGTAGGTGATACATTAACCCTATAACATTTTCTAGTAAACCTTTCGTATATATATAAATAATTATTCACTCACACACTCACTACAATCCGTGCTCTTGAGAAAGTGGTTCTTCCACTCCATGAATCACACTACTCGGGAAATTAATACATAAATAGAGAGATATTAAAGAAATATATTAAATATTTTCATTTTAATAGTTTCTGACATCGAAAATCAAAGTTGGGATTCGTTGTTCAAAGTTTTCCGCGAATGTATTCCTATTAATCGATTATTAAATAAGGATTTGATTTAATTTGTTGGTCTACCAGGGAGCTTATCCTTGTCAGGTCTCATTACCCCGACAAAAACAAACGTCTACAAACTTAAAGTACTTAGAGTAAGCAAATTTATAAGGCAAAGATAATAAAATAGCGGTTGCATCATCAGCATCATCATCACAGTGTTCATTATTAGCATCAAGATTTCTATTTAAAACGTTTTGTTCGTTAAATGCAAGCAAGCAGGCTGGCAAGCATTGGGGAAGACCCCCAAATGGCTTGCTTCCATCTGTAAAACTCAACGTTGCGACTAATGCATTACATTTTTGCCTCTGCTGCCGACGGCAATTTCTGTTGAAATTTTTTGGACCCACCCACAAATCTGAGCGATTCAAAATTTACGCAGCTACTTAAAAAACTATGCAACGATGCTAGCCAGCAGGCAAAAACATGGCTTGAGATTTTGTAAACGTGGCAAGAACCCGCACCGTAATCCAATTCATGAAGTTGCCTCAGTAAAAAGTTCCAGGGTAGTTGGAAAAGAAAACGCAGCCAGCTGTCTGCGCAAATTTGGCGTAAATTTAATTTTCAAATAAACTGCAATTCGCCGGAAGGGCTTTGCCACCATCATCCTCTACTCTTCCCTCCTTTGTGGGCAGAGTCTGCTCGAAAAATATGCACGGTTAAGGCTTGGCAACAAAAAAAAAAAAAAAAAAAAGAAGAAAAAAAAATTATTCAATGCATTGCATTTACATCTTGTTATCGCTTGATTAATTGTCATTGTCCGCGTCAGCCTGTGAACACTAAGTGAAGAGTGGGAAATGGATTTTGGTTACGTGACTGCGTCTGTAAGCTTCATCAGAATAACATGCCACAGCACTTCAAAGCAGAAACTTTGGCAACCATTGCTGCTGCTGCTGTTGCTGCTGCTGCTGAAGCTACTCGATATTTAAATCACGCTCGGCTAGTTGCTAGTTGTAAGCGTTTCCATCCACCTTTTTGGCCACAATACTACGACTACCATAATCAGAACTTTGTTCGGAAATTCGACGTATTTCTTAATGCTGAACAGATTTAAGGAACTGGCTGGTCATCTTATTTAAGTAATTTAAATATGCTTTTCTCTGGCTAAAGTTTTGAATAATACTTAATCATTCTCTTTGATACCAATTCAACTTTAAAGTTGTTGTCCACTTTGTAAGAACAACAGAATCCAGAAACTGGAGTTTATTATATTTTTCTAGCTCAAGTGTCTTTGGCCTGGAGCTAACGAAAAACATATTTAAATTATAATTCAATGTTGAAATTGGATACAATGCAAATGTATGATTTCTATTTCAATTTTCTTCTTCAATTTGGAAACATATCTGCACTTTTTTTTATAAAGGTTCTTCTAAATTTAAATTTATAAATGCAAAAATTAAAGCGAAATAACACCGACCTTTATATAATGTATGTAAAAGTTGGCTAGTCGTGAAAAACAATAGCAATTCATAAACACACCCACACGTTGACTGTGCAAAACAACAAGGAGTCAACATATAACAAATTACAACACATTTTACGCACCCAAAAAATAAGGTGAACATTGCAAATTTGTAACTCATTGTGAACGCAAATTAAGTGTTTCGGGCTTCCGAGGCAATGCTCCAGGCAGACCTTTAATGTGCCACGTATAAATTTTCCAATTTAGGCTGGCAGTCAGCCAGGGCATGGCAGGGCAGCGCAGGACAGGACATGGAGTGGGGCTGGCAAAAAGGTGGTGCTATGTAGCCTATTAAAGTGAAAGGGCTCCCTCACCTACGGAGGGAAAAAAGCAACCGAACGGTCATAAAAACGCAGTAAATTAGCATTAGACACGGTGGTTATTTTATTACGAACTGACGCAATGCACCCCACAAAATGTTGCCGCTGGTTCTCGCTTCTGGGTGGCAGCGTCGTTGCTGGAACTGTTTAGCTCTTATCTGAGCAGCCAACTACAACTCAGAGTCGCGTTTTTCAATAACAGACCATTTTATGCATATTTTTATTTTTAAGTAGCTAAGATAACACATAATCAGACCTCTTTAGAATTCAGAACTTTTTTTCTAAACCCCAAACACATTAAAAATGGGTAGAATGGGTATAAGGAAGTTGTGTAAAAGCATGTCACTGGCCGAAGGATACATCTCTCACCAGTATATATGTATTCTTGATCACTAAAAGCCAAATATTTTCTTTTCAAAGAATTTATAATTAATGTAGATATAATTACAATTGCCTAAAGCAATCGCATGTCTGAGCTGACTTCCGTGTCTGGGTTTTATTAGTTTAGAATACAACATGATTGCCCTTCGAGAGTATGCCTGAGATATGTACATATGTTTTTATTGCCTCAGATTTTTATGAACATTTCCACAATATAGTCCAGTATTAACTTTTTTCTTCTTTTGTATCATTACAGGTATGTTAAGACCAAAGAAAGACGAACCATAAATTGGATAACAACATTTATGAAGTACACAATAAGCCATTTTGAGTTCCATGAACTAGCTTCAAATAGGTGAAGTTGTGCAAATATGCAATCATCTCTAAAATATGTATAGTACGGGCTCTCTGGACTTTTTTCATTTTTAATTTATATCGTAAGATATTTATTTTGCTCTGATAATCAAGATATATATAGATGAGAAATTGAGCGTAATATTTTTCGACTCTCTTGAAGCTGATTTTACTTTTCAAGGGTCGAGCCACAGACACAGACTTATTCATGTTTTCCACACAACCGTTTTGCCCAACCTGGTCTAAACATGGAGAGAAAATTGAGAACAATGCATTGTGTAGTCGCTGTAAGTCAATTGCTGCATGCTCTTCATGTTGCACATTCAGCTTATTGGTGCAACTCACTTAGGACAAACAAAGCCAAGATAAACTGTTAATCGTCGGCAACACCTAAGACAAACAAAAGCAGCTGCGATAAAGACAGCAACCAGAGGTGCTTTCAATAATTGCATGTGGAGCTCAGGGGGGACTTTACTGCCTTTCCCCGCCAATTGGCAGTTGTTGCATTGTTCGCTTTCGGTCACGTGAATGCGTTTATAAACAGGCAAACAGACAGACAGCAAGGACTGGCAAGCAGCCAGGCAGGCAGCAACACCACTCGTGCAACAGCCACTTGCAACTTGCAACTTGCAGTCCACTTTGCTTGGTTTGGTATCTGGTTTCGATTGGCTCAAGGCACAAGTCCGGCTGCATTTGCAAACACCTTGTGCTAATCTTGATGGACTGCCAATTGCCAAATGCAATTGCTGTCGATTGCTGCCTGACAATGGCACCAATAACAACAACAATAACATTAACAACACGTACAGCGTGAATGAATCTGATACAAGATAGCAAACAATAACATTAACTGGCAAGTTTAATTTTTAAAGACACCAACAGAAACAGCAAAACTGAAATCAATTTGTAATATATTTGGAATACGATGAGAAAGCATAACAAAATTCAGAGTGCATGTTTGGTTTGTAAAACGATGCATAATAAGGCCAACCCGAAACCACAAACAACAGCACAGTTACAATAATAGTACAAAATATCAGCATGTCATAGTCATTCAAATTGAACAATAAAAAAAAAATATATATCTACAATTAAAGGGGTTGCGCAATAAAAAATGCTTTGCTTGTCTCTTTGACAGTATGTCAATAGGCAATGTCCTGCTCGATGCAAAACAACAGCAACAACAATAAATTTATGCATTTACAACATCCTAGTAGTAAATCAGATTTGAACACACGCCCACACACACTCACACACACACACACACACACGCACACACACACACAGACTAAGGTCTTCGTTACAATTTCAATTGCAAAATTGCAGATTGTTTTATATGCAGTTGCAGGTTACAAATGTTTGAATGTTGTTGATTTAGCATTTGGATTTATTGCATATTTGATTTGGTGAAACAAATTGTCTGCATACCACAGACAATGACTACAACAGCAGTTGCACAGATCCAATTATGTTTACAGCTGTATTTATTTTCATTTAAATATGGGCACAATGCAAAAAAAAATGATAATATTTTGATTTGGCACTGACATCTCTGACAGTTATATGTATATGTTTTTCAGTATCTGGTGTCAGATGTCAGTGTAATTTAGACACCAATTTCTAAAACGGTTGTAATACATTTAATTGGAAAGCTTATTGCAAAGTTGGCCAACGTTTAAAGCTCCAACACGGACGGACTTTGGACTGTCTGCTTTAGAGCAATGGCTTCAAGAAATTAGAAACCAACCGTTCTTTTACTCAGAATATACTCGGATTGGATCATTATAGCATAGGCTGTCATTATAAATATAGGTTAAAGAATTATCAACATCGGGTTACTTATCACAGAACAATAATCAATCGGCTTTTTATATTTATTATGGAAGTTGATCTCTGCTCTGCTCTGGGTTAATATTTGTTGGCTTTTTGCATGTTGCATGTATGTATATTAAATGCTCATACAGGCTATCTTATAGCCGTTCACTTTCAGTTTGAGCAAAATAAAACCATTCTGGTAAGGACCAACAAATTGCTGTTTTATGTAGTTTAAAATTGGAATGCGTCCAAAGTGAAATTAATTTCAACAATTTGCGGTTTTCCGGTGTAAATAAGTAAGAGTGCTTTAGAGAAGAGACTCGAATCGGATATGCCCTGTACACATGTCATTACCATTGTGAATTTAAAAGCTAAACCAGTGATTGTATGATAAAATGGATCTATGACTTTAGGTTTCTGCCACTCCCAGTTAACAAAAGTTGGAAATTGCGATTAGCATTATTTATATAATTGCCCAACATTACACAGTTTTTAGTCATTTACAGGATATGCATGTGGCACGTCCACATCAGATCTAGGACAAATGCAGCCCTATTTTAGTACATTCACACCAGAAAGTGCTTGTTTCTTTTTTTAACTGACCACAAGTTTTGTGGACTAACTCATTTAATTTAATTGTTAATTTGTTAATTTTTTTTTTCGTTGTAAAATGGTTTGTTTTTGTAATTGTTCTCGGCGGTGGGTCGTTTTTAATTGAATTCACAACATTTGTAAATCTCTTATTTAGAATACATATTTTGTATATTTTTTGAGTCCTACGGGTATGTTAAACTAATGCAACGAAATCTGTAAAATGAGCAAAATGAAAAAGCGACAAAATGCAAGAGAAATGTGCGTATCCGTGGCAGATGTAAAACTGCAACTGTGGATGTCATGGCAACAGAAACACGCACACAAGCTGCAGGTGGACAATTTAATGGTAATTACCTTTTTACCATGTTGTTAGCATTGAGGCGAAATTCGTAGCTGGCATTAGGCTGCCACTGTGGGAAAATAAGCCACAGCGGGAATTGCCATTGTCATTGTTATTGTTACTGTTGTTGCTGTTGTTGCTGTTGCTCTTGGGTTGTGGGGCAAACTTTACATGCTGGCGAGTGCCAAAAATTTGTACAAATTTCCGCCGATGCCGCACAGGCGTCTCTCATGTGTAACGAATGGTGAATGCCATATAAATTAAGTGCGCCGACAACTAAGAAACAACAACAACAACAACCACATGACAGCGGTGCAACACAAAAAGGTAATTTTTTGAGTGGGAAATTTTAGCCCAGCGGAGCCAACAAAATTGGCAACAACAAATTCTGGCGGCGGTTTTGTGGCGCTTCTGTTGATGGCAACGGTGAACCCAAAGTAAAACTGCGAAAAACATTTGCGTTGAACAATCGCTGAGAGTGCGGCGGGAGAAAAACTGCGGTACACTTGTCCAGTGGGCGGAGAACAAAACAAACATTTAAGTGTACTGCATAACTATTATAAAGTTTAAATAAAATAGCAAAACTGATTATAATTGCGGCTATCGTTATAGAATATAATATAAAACATAACTGCAAAGAAATATATTTGAATGGGTCAATTATGAAAATGTTTACGAAGTAGACAAATCAAATCTTTAACAGCCGCTTATTGGGATTATTCAATTGTAATTAATGAGAAATCATTTGTAAGCATTTATTATATCAGTATTTGTCTCTCTATTTCAAAGAGAAATTAATGGCTTTTAGCTAAATCCTCACAACTTATTCAGTTTAGTGCAATTGCAAAAAATAATTGATTGCTTTAGCTAAGCCTTCTCAACAATGACAAATGTGTTTTTAAAGAGCACTCGCGGTTCTGAGCCAGATGTTCAAGGACAGGCCAAGCTAAGAAATAACTTGGTATCTACATTTAAAAAGCATAAATAAATGAAAATCGGCGTAACTGAAAAAAGTTAGCAAAGAGCGCTGTAAACCCATTAACAATCATGCGGTGTGCTTTGACCTTTCAGTTGATGATCATTTTATTTTTTTTTTAGCAATAAAACATTGTCAGGAAACCCGAAGCAATTTTCGTTTGACATCCTTGAAACGGCTATTTAATGGCATCGCCCGTTTCCTTTTAGCATTAAAGCAACAACAATAACCATAAAGTAGTAGTACTGCAATAACAAACGAATTACAACAAGAAAATGTCATGGCACTCTAAAGAGATCCATAAAACAAAAAAGTTGTACAACTAATAAGGGATACAGCTAGACCCAGACCCATCTCTAATGCATCGTTTAAAATTACCACTAAAGTTTCATTTGGTCGCGATGGCAACAGCTCAGTTTTTAATTTTCACATAGTTTATCGTTGCTTCCTTTTCAGTTTCGGCCCAAGACCGGCCGCCATTCAATGCTATTTTGCTAGCGTCCTTTATATTGGTATGAAACTCGAGACTCGAACTGTGACTGGAACTGGAACTGGGGCTGGGATTCGGTATCTGTGTCTCTGTTTCTGTATCTCTGCCATTCTGCGGCTGGCGATTGCTAATATCCGCTTTTAATTAAGCAACTTCCCTTTCAGCATTGCGGTGCGGTGTGGTCCGTGGCGTGTTCCCTCAGTTGGCTTTTGGCTTAGGGCCTTGGGTTGTCTCTTCTTCATTTTTGGCGTAGCTTTTTCAGCTGCCTTTTTATTATTTATGTATATATGTATATTTACTTTTTGTATATATTTGGTTTTTTCTTTTTTTTGGTTTTTTTTTGCCTTAGGCATGCCAAATATTGTGATATTGACCCAAACACAACTGAGGCAGTGAAAAATCATTTAATTTTCTTATTATTTTTTTTTTCTTATTTCTGTCCTTTTTAGTTATTATTGCGCTTTAGGTCCAACTCTATGGTGTAACTTTAGCTTGAGCCAGAAATGTTTTCTAGTTGCGAGAACACTTAAAGGCGCAAGCAAAAAAAAAAAAAAGAATATAAACAAACAAGAGAAAACATAGATGCTTGCTTGCCCCCATATCAATAAAGATTCACGAGGCATGCGGAGTCCTCGCTGCCACAACATGTTCCATGCACCGTATCGTGTGCAATGCAAATGTGTAATACGAGCTGACTACGATGGTCAACAGCCACAACAGAAACAGAAACAGCAACAGCAACAGCAACAGCTACAAGCTTGATTGGGGTCAAATCAACATCACAAAAGCAACAACCACTTAAAAAACCCCGCTGGCATTTCTCTCCCGTTTTGTGGCCCAGTGCAATTTTAGTTGCTAGCTATTTGGTTGGCTGTGTCTTTTGTTGCTGAACAGTTGTAATGAAGCAAATGGCCAACTCAATGGGTTCTGGGCAAAGGGGTGACTTTACAAAACGAAACGAAATGAAACGAACCAATTTTAAAGATATTTAATTTCAATGTATTTTTGCATCGTATTGTAATTTGTATAGGATTTTTGTGGTCTAATGATATTGTGTGGTTATAACTATAAATTAAATATATATTTTTGCCATCCTATTGTAATTTGTATAGGATTTTACGGACTAATTAAATTGTATGGTTATAGCTGCCAAATAAACGTTAATGGATTATTATTTTGTTGATATTTATGGGCCATAAAAAGGAGAAACCTATCTCGAAGCACTCCTATTTTTGTTTTTGTTGAAAAGTTGAGGTGCAGCCGTTAAGCTTTGCTGCCAGTACGAAAAGTGAAAATTGTGCAAAAAATGCTGTAAAAAGAGTCAACAAGCCGTTAGACAATCTGTTCGCCAGCACCAGCCAACACCAGCAACCACAATCCAAACCACATGTCTGGCACATCGTAGGGCTGTTATGGGGTGCTGTGTCTAAAATGAGAAACACATCGTTTCACATACGATGCTTTCAATACCCTTTTAGAAGGTATTATTATATATCGCTGTGAGCCCACAATGTGTATATATTTCTGATCCCAGCACTGATCCCTCTGTTGTGAAGGTATCTTGATTAAAATTTGAATATATCATATTTTCCAGCAGGCAGTGCATAAATTTCACCAATATATAAATATAATATATGTCGAAGGAAGACGTGAAGCAGTAAACTTAATATAAACTTAACTAAAAAAAAAAACAAATGATAAATATATATCAAGCTGGGCTTGGATAGTGTATGTAGTCTTCGTCGTGTCCAATATCTTATTTGATCACTGTAGATGCAGCAGCAACTAGTCAAATCACCTGTGAAAAAAGGCAATTCAATTGATAGATGTCAGCAAGCTGTAGTAAAACAAAAACCCTACTGACCAATGACTGGGCTGGTTTAATCAACAAGCATCCAGTGCACAGAGGCATCAAATCAACAACAAATTTAACAGAACATGCAGCAGCCAAAGCAACCAATGCATGACAATAGGCAAAAAGCTGTATGATGACCAGGGACTCATATTTCCCTGGTCAGCTTACAGCTCTTAGTTTACGTCAGAATGAAAGTAGGCAACATGTCGCATAAATTGTACATATTCAGTCAGGCAAAGTGCTTGAACTTATATTACATCAAAAAAGTTTTATTGACAGCCATTTGAAGCGTCGAATCAAGTTGGTATTATTTACGCTTGTATGCCAAAAGAAATCTCAATCCAACTTTAACAGAAATAAAAACAATATTCAACAGGAAAACGGACATCTTTTTAGTTTCTTCTAGTTGTGAATTGATTACCGACAATTACTGTTTAGTTTAGGCAAATACACTTAGACGCTCAGAAACATTCATAGATATGAATACTTACTTAGTTATGAATACGTTTTACTTAGTATTTGGTAAAATAAACAGTATCAAAATACCTATTACCAAAGTCTATAGACATAATATCTCTTATAAAATAACAGAAAAAGAGTTTTTGAACTCTCTGCTGTTCTTGCTGAAATTAAGAATATCTTTAAACTGTGCTTGTTCAAATTATCGAGTACCACAGAAAAGTATTATTTACATTTCATTTCGGACAACATTTGTGCGGCAAAAAATAAAACCCAAATAACAATCTTGCGCTTCATTAAAACTACTAAGCCAGTGAATTGAGTTATGTCTATTTATATATGTTCAAAATGGGAACTTTCTGGAGACAAGTACCATATGTGGGGGAGCATTGACCGCCAAGTATATTATCAGCAATTGCATTTGCTGTACAGTGTCTGGTTGAGTTGAGCGTTGAGCGTTGAGTATATTGCGACAATCGGCTCACACGCTATTCTAGGGCTTCGCATTGGTTGTCTTGGGAATTAAGTTCTAGCTAAAGCAGCAGAGCCACAAATAAATCTGCTAAACTGAAAGCTGATACTTTTGAAGCACTCAGTATTCAGTAGTCAGGATATCATTGCCAGTAACAACAATAACAACAGCAACAATCCGCCTCAGCATATGTACTGAGTGCTGCTGCCTGGTGGTAAGTGGCAGGTAAATCTCACTCTCTATGGCTGCAATTACTTGTGGCACACATTTCAAACAACTCATCGCCTTGGCAGCAGCCAACTGTTGCGCATTGCTGTCGTCTGCTGCCTCTCATCACTTTTTCACCAATTACTCAGCTTTACGACTCATTAAAGCGGCTGTCGCCAGCCGAATGTATTAAAATGCTCCAGCAACAGACCAACATGGAGTTTATTGCTTCCGAAACTTCTTTCTACTTTCTCAGGTTGATGTATGTGGTTGCATGTGGCACGTCGCCACGTTAAGACATAGTCACTGAGAGGCGCAATAGTAATGATTATGCAAATGCCGCACTTAGAAAAATCAATAAATGGGCACTTTAATAATTTGCCAACTTGCCTTTAGCCAGAAACAACAGCAGCAGCCTTAAATGTAAATCTTCATCCATACATTTTTGACAAACTCTGAGATGAATTGATTGATCTTAAAGTATTTTGAATTGCATTTTTTATGTATGACAAAATCAAGGTATTTTATAAAGAAAAAGACTGTACTGTTAAAAAGTAACAAAAATATTACTCAACTACATATGAAAAGTTTACCTTTTTAAGGACATCAAATTTAAGCATTCAAGTTTTGTCAAACACACAGCAATAAGGAGGTAAACAACAGACTTTTGTGCTTAACTTGAGTCTAATAGGATGGCTTGCTAAATATACTTATGTCTAAGTATGACATACATATAAGCATACATTTCAAGCCAAGTTGCGTTGAATACAATCATATTTTAGTTAACAAGCAGCCACAAGAAGGATAAGCTGCTGCTCACTGCTCCACTTCGGTCCGGTCTGGGCGACTAAAAATATATATGCAAATTTCGAGGGTGTGCAATCTGGGAGAATAACTTGAGGGTCACAAACACACACGTTGACCACAGTGTGTCAACGTGTTCATGTCCATGTCCGACTTTTGGGTATACCAAAGAAGCTACACACACAAAAGCAATTTGGTATTGCTGCTGTTGTTGTTCTTGTTGTTGTTGTTGCTCTTGTGGTTCTTGTTGTTGTTGTTGTTGCGTAATCTTTTATGCCCGTTCGTATCTTTATACTGGTAGTTTTTGTTACTTTATGTTTGCCCGCTTGGTCTCGGCCATGTTATTTGTTGTTGTTGTTTGTTACCATTATTTTATTGCCGCCTGTATTGTATTGTACGGCTGTTTTCCTGACTGCTACTGTTCACTATGCATTGTGCTTAGCATCCAAGTTGGAAGGCCAGCAACTTCTACTGTAATTTCATTTGGCTGTACAGCAAAATGTAACTTGCTTAAGAGCAATTAACTTTTGTGAAGCCAGTCCGAGGTGGGCTTCACATGTTGCTCGACAGCAAAAGCAATAAGGACACTTTTGGGTCGCCTTTCAGGCGAGAAGAAAAATTGCGCTTTGTGTACAAATTTGGTATCTACCGCTGCGGACAATCGATACAAATGGTTTTGGGGAATGGGAAGAAGGATAACAATCTACGCATCGCACACAAAAAAAAAAAAATCCAAACAAAAATGAAGCATTTACCATCAGACAAAATGCGTTGTTAAACATGTTTCGGGTCAATATCAAAAGCCATGATAGTTGTAAGCCACAAAATGTTAAACAAACACTTCCGATAACACGGCCAGGGTTGGGGTCTGATGACAAAAGCCATCCAATGGCTATGCGGTTAATAGACGTTCCATGTACATTTGCCACCTTGTGCGTCCATTTTGGGTGCCTCATAAAACCTGAATACCACAACAATTGCGATTTCTCGTCCCCACACCATCTATCCCAAGCTCTATTTGTATGTACATGTGTATGGCATTTTATGCGCTCCTTTTTTCCATTTATTTATTTACTTAAACTCTGCTTGTCTGCGCTGGGCTATATTTAGAAGTAAGTTTAAATTTGAATTCAAACTTTTTGGGGACAAGTGAGTGAATTCACAATAGGTCAAATCCTTCCTGAATGAGTCGTATTCATTCAGCCAAAAACAGTAGCTGGCATTGTCATGCACAATAATAATAATAAAAATAATAATAGCATTTGCTTTTTATGTGCATATTGGTAACTTTTCCTTACACGTTTTACATATTTTGTTGAAATTAACGACATAACTATTATAGCTATGTTTATTATTATTATTATTTTGGTTCAAGTGTGGTTAAGCTGTCGCTGTCAGCGTCAATTAAAAAATAAGAGTATATTTTTATACATTTTGGTTCGGCGACGGGGGGATTGGTCGGCCATAAAGGTTAATCTTGGTAACAATACAAAATGCCAACGGCTTTAAGAGCATTTTTCCTATAGCACACACACACACACACACACACACTCAGACAAAATGGACGCAAGTTGCGGCATCCAACAGTGTTAAATTTATTTATTATCATTGTCAGCATCATTATTTGCGCCAAGTATCATTTAGGCAGTATGAATGGAGCAACAGCAGCTACAGCAGCAACAACAGCAACAGCAACCATGGCAACAGAAACAAGGCGGCAACATGCCACAGAATGACAAAACGAAGCGTAAAAAACAGGCAGCAACAAGAGCGTCGCAATTTGCGTATGGCACACAAAATGCTATCAAGTTCAAGCTAATGGCTAGGGCGTTGTGACGAATCCGAGAATTTGCTGGGCCGCAGTGCCAAGCCGGGGTCGGATCGGAGGGCATAGAATCGAATGGCGGCGAAAAGCGAACACTGAATGCACATGGAAAGTGGCAAAAACTGTTTGTATACTCAACGAAAGTAAAAGTAAAAGCAGAGACCAGTCAAAGAAACTCCATAATATTGGGGTTGATGCTGCCTAACATCCAGCCAGCCAGCCAGCCAGGCAGCCAGCGCCGAGAGGCGACCAGAAATAATGTTCGCATTAATTCCTCATTTAAATTCAACGGCGCGTACGACGCATTAGTTGCTTCAAGCCACACCACCCATGGCACCCATACCACTCTCACACCATTCAAGCAGCAACCCTCGAGTGGCTGCTGCTGCTTTTGTTGTGTGGTGTGGTGTATGTATGTGTGTGTGTGTGTGTGTGTGTAGCATACTTTTGGGAGCAGCTACTTCGACAGTTTTTCGCATTGAAGTGCTTCTCGATTACTTAAAAGCAAATTCCGTTCCTGGGCGAAAGTGATCAGCGACGGTTGCTCATTTCTCACTGGCTGCTCGCAGCTGTTTCCTTGTTTCAAACTACTTATGTGAAAGCTTGCTGCTTGAGTAGTCGGCAACTTTTTAAATTAGCATAATGCCTGAAATTATGCAACGCCTTTTGCACCAGACACTTGTGTTGCCTGCCAGTCGTTACTGCTGCTGCTTCTGCCACTGCTTCTGCCACTGCTTCTGCCACTGCTTCTGCTTCTGCTGATGTTGTGGCACTTTAAGTGCACTTTGCACGCCCCTTCCCAAAAACAAACAACAAGTGCAACAACATAAAAAAAAAAAAACTGTAACAATAACAATGCCAGCTGGGGGTCGTCGTAGTTGAGTCCAAGGAAGAAGTAAATCAATGCATTACACTCCAGAATGTAGCTGTAGGTGGCTATCTGTGTCTGTGTTGATAATGCCAATAATTCAATTATCCTGCATTCATTTCGCCTTCTCCCATGCTGCTTTCACTCCTGGTCGCCCTTCGCTTGTCTTTGGCTTTTTGTTATTGACAAACCAACTGACTTGCTGATATTGTTCTGTTGTTGGACTTGCATTGTTACAGTTGCAGTCACTTAGCTCACAGCACACAGATAACAAGCAGAAGTGTCACAGCAAGGCATCGGTGGAAACAATTGTGACAATAATTCAAAAATTGCTTTATCATTGGCTATTATACATTTTCTGCAGTTGGATAATTGTAAATACTCGTAAGCTAAAATGATTTTATAGAAATATTCAGCTACTTCGTGTTGATTATTTTAAAGTGCATAAATTATCGTAATCAGGCGACTTAAGAAATTTTGTAAACATTTTTCAAGTTATAATGAATGCTTCAAAGAATTATTTGTGAATAGGAACTGATTGGTCAGTAAGTCATTATGCCTGTACCGAAGAAATTCCATTAACATTTATAAGTCTCTCTCTCTCTCTTTCTTTGTCTTTCTCTCTCTCTCTCTATCTTGCTACTCGTTGTATTGCTTTGGAGCTTACCCGGTCAACTGCCGACGACATTAATTGTGAACATAATTTTATTACATTTGGTTCATTAAAACTTTCAAAATGGCAGCCCCAAAAGAGAGAACCAAAAAAAAAAAGAGAAAGAAAATTAAAAGGAAATGTCGAACACATCCCAAGGGGCTTTTAAAGCGAAGCTCTATGGAATTATGGCTCATTAAATGACATAATGCAGATAGAGCACACACACAGACACACGCACACACACACACAAACAAACAGCAAAAAGTGTGGCATGTAGTCTGGATGGTGTATAGCATACTTTCTGGCAAGTTAGCAGCTGCTTCTCGGCGTGGCAAATGAAAAGCACAGGCGCTGGCGAAGCTGCCTCCGCTAATATATTTCTAATACACAAACACGCACCGAAAATACATACGATGAGAATCGCAGAGCTCAACAGAAGACAGCAGGGAGTCCAGGACATGTGCCGCATAATAGCCTTAACAAGATTTTTGGTTTTTTCTTCTTTTTTTTTGGTTTTTTTGTTTTGTTTGGCATAGCTGTCGTCTTCGACGAGCCTAGCCTCTTAACTGCCGCTGCGTCTTTTTCAATTACACACATAATTAAATGTGTTGCCCCATATCCCTATCCCTATCCCTGTCTCTGACTCTGACTCTGACTCCGAATGTGTCTCTATCTCTATCTCTGACTCACTCTGTGTGCGGTCGTATTATCCCGTGGGGCGTGTGACAGTCTAGGTAAATATTATGTGCTTTGTGTGTGTGTGTGTGTGTGCTTGAGTGTCTGTGTGCGTGCCAGCAAATGCTGAAAATCCCTCCCAATAGACTCAGCCATATAGTCTTAGCTCATATTACATTTTGTAGATTTTAATAAACATGCTGATAATTTAATTAAATCGTATGCTTTTATTTAACATTGAAACATTCTTGCTCAAACCCAGGATCCAACTGTCTGTTTGGCAAACGGCAAACGCCATTTGCTGTTGCCCAAATTCAATTTCATTTTATCCCAAGCCCTTTAAGCCCAAATAAAAGCCTTCTGTTGGCGGGCGTATGATGGTTTTAATTTGTACAAACATTTTGTCTCATTTGTTAAGCCAAATTTGTTTGCTTGGGATCATTGGGCTCTTTAATACAAATTGCGTTAGAATTAGCAAACAATTGTGTTGGTCGGATAGTGAAACTCGGTTTGGTAAATAATTTCACAAAAATGCATATATTAAATAAATAGTAAACAAATAAGGAAAAATGCTCGCGAGTCGGGAGTTGAGGCAGCGAGTAGACAGAAAGAATATGAATTTATACGGGTCGCATTATATAGATTTATAGATGACGCCATTTGGCCCTGATGCGCCCCTCGAAGTGCACTTGGCCCATAAATTGACAGCAAAAAGTGTGCAAAAGTACTTCCAACACATATACAAATAACAACAGCAACAACAACGACAACAACTTGAACGGGGCGACATAAATTTCTATTAAATACAAAAGAGCTTCGAAAAATGTTGTTTTGCTTAGAAAGAAAGTTTTTGGGGACGCTCATTTGGTGAACGGAAGTGAGCTTATTGATTGACACATCAGCTTTAAGGCTAAGCAGATATAATTATTTGTTTCCGACAGCCATCGAAAAACTTTTTACCAACCATAATCTCATATGTATGTTGATTACAAGCAAACAATTCTCGATTACAACTTTGTGTTAGTTGCCAACATTTAATGGTCGAAATGTCTTCAATGCAGCTATGCTCAGAAACGATTGACAGACTTGGAATACTTAATGGTCTGTTGACAAGACACTGTAGACTAAGAGGTGACCTAGTTAAAATATGTGTAATTAGTAGCAGCATCTATCGATTTTGGAATAAGACGAAGGAATCCTCAAAGCACATCATAGCGGATTAAGTCACCATGGTCAGAAAAATATGTAGTAAACATGTAGAAACATGTCTTAAGCTGAAAAGAAAAGACATAGAACACCCAACGCTAACAAAACTCTTGAATTCGTTCAATAACCAGAATTGCTGGAAGAACTATAGACTCAGCTGGGCTACAATAGATCTAAAGAATAATAATAATATTAACTGACTGTCAACAACACAGAAACAGACATTTTTTGTATATCTTTATAGAGGTTTGTCTCGTATCGTTGTTAAGCGTAAGCAAACATTTATAAATGCTTAAAGCGAATACTTCTGCTGTCTTTTCTGATCAATATTTCAGCATATCTTTCTGGTTTAGTTCGGCTCACAAAAAAGTGAAAAATTGTGTAATCCACAGTCCATACGAGTAAAAATGCTGCTTATGCAACCAATTAATTTTGAGCGACATACAGTCAGTTACAGCACTTTGGAGTCGCGAACTGTGCATCCACTAAAAATCAATCATTGGCCCGGGGTTGCTTCACGTCGTGTATCCAAATGTGGATGACCAGTTTTTTCTCATTGGCTCGGTGCCATGAGCAATTTGAATCGCGCTCTAATCTTTGGGCTGTGCTCTCCTTTGGTGGCCAGGTGATTTGTTTGCAATGCCGTTGCCAGCAGAGCGCATAAAAATGCCATTTCTGATACCATTTTACAGGGAGCCTAGCTCAGACTGCTCTCGACTCTCAGCTCTTAGCTCTCAGCTCAGCTGGCATTTGCATTTGGTTTTGGGGACTGTATCTTGTATGTTTTGTGTACGTCGCGTCGACTGTGCTTTAACGATATATCAAATTCAGAGCATGCCCGCTGCATGTTACATTTTATTTAGATTTTTGCCCAAAGATTGCGTTGCATTGTCTGACTAAAGTGTTGCCGGCCAGGAAATGGAAACTAAGTGCAGCAGCCGCACATTAATCATGGACTACATCCTCCGCCCTTCGTCTCGTTTCCAATCCGTTTGGAATGTGTTGAGACGCTGATTCATAAACCATTTATAGTTTTCTGTTGTTGCCCTGTTGTTGTTGCTCGTAAATCGTACACGCAACTTGTTTTGGCGACTTGAAAGGGTTAAGAAATTTATGTGTTGCAATTATTTTCTTGAAATAACACTTAAAGTGATTTACCGCTCCTGATAGGTGGCAGGGGTGGCACAATAGCAAACCTAAGCAAATGTGGAATGGAATGCACAGTTCCCGCTTTCCCCATATATCTCAGCCTGTTACTCTTCCATTTATTCCACATCATTGATTTTACGCTTTTGCATTGCACTAAATAAGATTTGTTAAAAAAGGTCTGGCCGTTTTTTTTTGGCGAAAGAATACCCAAAGTTTTCGCTATATGAGCAATTTGTGGTATTATTAAAAGCCTTTAGGATTTAGTTACTTAGCCTCGTATTGGTTGATGGATTTAGGAAACATTGTGTTGCTTCTGGTTGATGGACTTAAGCAACGTTCTGTTGCTGACGGCTTTGTCATCTTTAAAGTGGCATGTTAACTTGCCGTAGAGTTTGACAGGGCAGCAGAGCTGCATCTGCCGTGCTTGCCAGCGAGAGATCGTCAATCAATAATTCATCCTATTGACAGTTGCATAGCCCTTTTGCCAAGCAACCACAAAGCTGCATAGCTCAACTTTAGCAAATGTGGCTCATAAACCCAAACCTATCTATTTGTTCATCTGATTTTGTAACATTTTCTTCTTGCATTTATTGCAGACCTGCTATGAACTGGAGCGATATTTGCGCGACGAGCCCAAGCTGCAGAGCTATAAGAAGATGCACACGAGTTTGGATACCGCCTGGGATATATTCTCAACGCCGGCCCGTCTGCTGGAGGAGCTGAAAATCAAAGAGAGTCTGGACTCGATATCGACGACCTCGTCGGTGTCGTCGAACTGCTCGCGCATATCATGGGACAGCAATGGTTCGCAGGCGCTCAGCTGTGCGGTGTTGGTGAAGCAGGAACGCATCGACGAGGATGAGGAGGATGCAGCACATGGATTATCCTGTGATGACAAGCTGGGCGCGTTATTTGCACCGCCGCCCTCAGCTATATCGCCCAATCCGAGCATCAGCAGCGCCGGCAACATGACGCCCACTAGCAACAGTAGCAGCAACTGCACCAGCAGCAGCATCAGCATCAACAGCAACAGCAGCGTAAACGTCAGCAGCAACAGCAGCAGCCTCAGCAGTTGCAACACTATCACGCTGAGCTCCAGCAGCAGCAATGCGCCAGCTATTAAGGTGCGTGTGCTGCAGGCAAAGACGCAGCGACATTATCATTTGAATCTGGGCCAGGGTCAGGGTCAGGGCCATGTGCATGACTTTGTGATTCCGCCGTTGACGCCGCCATCATCGCCCGAGTCAAGCCTACGCAGCCATAACTATGCACAGCCGCCACAACATCAGCAACAACAACAACAACAGCAACAACAACAACAACAACATCGGCCGCAGCAAATCGATGCAAGTGAGCTGGCGGCGCTGATAAAGCAACAGCAGCGCCAGCAGCAGCAACGCCAGCAGCAGCAACAAACGCCAGCAGTGGCAACAGTAGCAGCAGCAGCAGTAAATTCCACACCCGCGACCGCCATTCTGCACTTTGGCAGCCAAAGTTCCGTCGCCAAGAATTCCTCACTGACGCAGGCCACAACGTTGCAGCTGCAACAGCAGCAGCAACAGTTGGCTGTGCAACACTTAAGCATTTCGCCGCAGGCGCTTAATAAAACCAGCGGCGGCAGCAGCAACAGCTCGCCGGGCAACGCCAACAGCAACAACAGCAATAACAATAACAACCACAACAACAACAACAATAGCAGCAACAGCTGCAGTGTTGATCAGTCGTCGAGCAACCACAGCAACATTCCTCGCAGCACCATCGTGCGGCTAACCACAGCAAATGGAACACCTGGAGCCGCTGGCATCAGTCTGGCTCGTGTTATACAAATGCAAAACAATGGCAATGCTAATGTTGCTGCCGTGCTCAGCGCCGCCGCCAACAACAACAATAATAACAGCAGCAACAGCAACAACCACCATAACAACAACAACATCAGCACCAGCAACAGCAGCAGCAGCACATCAGCAATGCAACAGCAATCGGTCTCACAGACGCCACAAATAGTCGCCGTGGTTACGTCAAACCCGGTGAAATCCACAACTGGTGCGTATTCTCGATATATCCATATTACTTTTGGGCCACAATATATAACCACAAACTTAACTTGACAGCATCTACCAAAAATCATCACCCGCGCCAGCATCACAGCGATCACAGTCCGGACTCGAAGCGTCGGATACACAAGTGCCAATTTGTTGGCTGCAAAAAGGTCTACACGAAGAGTTCACATCTAAAGGCGCACCAAAGAACCCACACAGGTGAGAATCATAGAATACAAATTAATTATAATTCAATAAAATTAAAAACAAATTTAAAAAAAATTGTGGAACAATTCCGGTACATTTCACTACTCAATGATATAATCATTAGGTGGACAGCAATTTCGTGCCATGCCCACAATTTCCCTTGGCGAAAAACCAGCCAACTCGTCTCGAGTTACTGGCCGCCCCCTCAATAAATCAGACTCCCACGACACCAGGTCGGCGCATTGGTGTGACCTGAACACGAAAACAGGACCACGACCAGGACACGAGTGCATTGTTTTGTTGCCATTGTGGCAATGTCCACACGGCGGCCATGCAAAATCAAGTGCAATGCGAGCGGGCAACCCAAAAAACATCATTGGTTGACAGTAGACGAGGCTTCAAATTTCAATAAAAATCGCATAACTCAACAATGAATTATGGGTTACACGCACATGGGGCACTCGTACACGTTGACACATAGATAAAGCCCAGCGATGAGATGTAATTTTATTGCTGCCACATAACAGCATCAGAGATTCCCAGAGAGGGACATCAGAGACCAGAGAAAAGGGGGGAAAATGTGCTCCGTTTATTGATTTGTGCCATCGCAATTTTTACCATCGAATATTTGCTGCTGGCTTTTGTGTGTTGCTGTGTGTGCGGCTGTGTGTGTATCTGAGTTGAACAAGCGCCCTGTCAGCATGCACTTAACCCATAAAATATACATGGATTTATATTCATATATTATGAAAATTATAAATCAAATAAAATGGCCATTGCACAAGTTAATCAATCTAGTGACGATTTTATATTTATATTTTATTGTACTTCTTTGTATTTTGTCGCAGAACACTCAATTTTATGAAATGCACTATCGAAATTATAAAATTATGTCGAATGTGCATAAGCCATTTAACTTTTTGTTTTTAATGTATTTGACCCTTTCAGTATTACCGTAAAGATGTGTTTGACCCTTTTGCAATATGCCGTATTGCTAGAGCAGTAATTTGAGTAAAGCCTTATACAATATTTTGATACTGCCAACATCATTAAATATTTATAATAAAATTGCTTTTAAAGTGGAAGGTTCAACTTTTTTCATAATGTAGACCAAGTTGTTGTTGACTTTTTATATCATATACTCATAAAATGAGTAGTGGTTGTAATAAACGAAGGACACATCTCCGAATCCGACTAAATTTTAAATATATATATGCATATATATATGCTTACTAGCTGTTTGTCTGTCTGTTTGAAGGCATCCACTTGCTACACCAACATTATATCGATAAATATCGATTACTGGCCACAGTTTACGCATCTTAAACTTTTAACGAGCCAACGGCATCAAATTTAATATGTGTTTCCCGTATAGCATTCACAGAACATCATTTGAAAATAGACACAAAATGTAACTATGAACCTCTGTTAGATATACAGGATATCTCTTAGTTGTGCACACGACAAGAAGAACTCAAACTTTTTCCTTACTTGCCAGATTAAGTGTTTGTTTGATATATAAAAGAAAATGTTTAACAGCAAAATGTGTTTGAAAGTAAAAAAGAAATGCTTGGTACAATTTTTTTCACTTTAGCTTTGAACATAAAAACTTTTGCCTTGGTCAATCGTCAAAAGAAAAGTGTTTTAGGTAGGCGGACAACAGGCAAGTTTATCACGACGTACTTAATTGTTTGTATTTTGCTAACTTAAAAGTTGTAGCCATTGTTATTTCTGTTGTTCCGTGTTTTTACAACATCGGTTCTGCCTCATTGCCGCCGCAATCGAGCATAAGGTGTTAATTTAATATTTTCAAATATACTTCTTTTACACAATATTGCTTACAACATTTTCATTAGCTTTTAATTTTCATCCCAGTGCAGCCTTTTGCTGCATTTCTGGTCATTGCCGTCAGCTGGGCGGATACACTTTAATTGAATTTGGTATTTTTGAATGTATCCGAAATAAAAGTCGTTTACTGCTAGGCAGAGCTTTAAATTTGGGAGCGTTTAATTAGAAAAGCATTCGAGTCACCCAACCGAAATATGTGCGAATAACTAACAAATGATTATCAATTAAAGTGAACAGCAGAGAGTAACCAATAAATGTGTGCAGTGCGCAAAAGATTTCAATTAGTTAAACGCTGTGGCCATAAAAACAACAGACTTGCCAGTTGCAAGCCTGACGTTTCAAATAGCTGGTGGGAGTTGGGCACGGCCGTTAAGAAAAGATTGCAAGTGCAATCAAGCGGATAGACGCAAACAGACCATAAAAGTTGTGTTGAGTGCAAAAGCCAAGGAGGCGCACAGCGCATAAAAGAAAAGCTAAAGAATAGCGTGAACTGAATGGAATGCCACTACCACTTTCCACCACCACCAACACCACCTACATCACCAGCACCACTACCCCGTTCGTTGCATGTCTCAGTGGGGCAGTCTTTCTATTGGCCGCTGACATTAAAACCCGACGCTGGCAAAATTTATAAAATATTAACTGGCTCCGAGCTCTCTGCGTTAAGCGGCACCTGCTGCTCTTGCCTCCATTCTTGTTGCACTTCCACACACCCTTCCAGCTGAAACTTGTAATATGGGGGCAGTAAGGAGTAAGTTTACGTATAGAAACAAATAGCTTAGTTTAAGTTTTAACTACGTTCTCAACAATAAATTCACAATGAGCCGATAGTCGCGTATTATGTTGCGAAAAGAAACCAAAACAAAATCGATGTTTGAATACTTTAACACCCTTAACACTTAACCAACTTGGCCTCACTTAACACTGTTGCATAATTAAAACTTTAAAACAATACCTCACATTGAGCGGCCATCGATGCAATTTAATGTTGCGTTGATTCATAACGCAAGAGTTGCGATAATATCGTATTACTTAAGATTAATACTACTTACTTCCAAATAGTTTTCTATTCTGTTTTCGGTTGTATAATATTCATTAATTATATGTTAATATAGGGCATAGGGTATCTACTAGTTGAGCTCTTTAACTTGTGTTTGTCTGGGCATTGTTTGTGCCGCTTAAATGCGCTTCAACACAAAACTCATAAGTCGTATACGTATTTCAATGCACTTTGCTGTTAGCACTTGAAGCTGATTTACGCACACACACATCCGCACACACACATCCGCACACACACATCCGCACACACACATCCGCACAAACACATCCGCACACACTCTGATTTTATATATAGCTGTTGTTTCGATTTCTCGCTAAAGATACTGACAATATGCCAATGTTGAAGTAGCAGCAACCCACACACACGCTCACAGGCAGAGAATGTCCGCTTGCTTGCAACGTTGTGGCGCGTCTGAGTTGAACGTTTGGGCAGAGAGTAAACAGAGAGTAAATGGAAATTAAGAGAGCGCCACACTTTGGCACTTTGGTCGTTGGCTCGTTGGCTCGTTTGTTTCGCTGGGCAAGTGCATAATGTGAAATTGAGCACGGAAATATCACACATTTCCGCATGCATTAAGTTTTAAGCTGTGTGAATGTATGCATGTAATACATATATATATATATATATATATGTATTTGTTGGTATATAAATATATTAAGCTGCTGTGGTGTGCGTTACAAAGTTTTCCACTCAGCTTTATGCATTTTTCTTGGCTGTCGTCTACTTTACTGGTTATCTGGCTCCACTTTTCACTGCTTTTCTCCAGCATGGCAACAGCGGCAATTTCCTGCCTTGTCTGCTGTTTGTCTTTTAAACTCAAATAATTTTTCGCAATTTTTTCTGGCAGAACTTTGCACTGTTCTTCTATGTTTCAGTCCTTGCACATTTTTAGGTTTTCTACTTTTGTGTGAAATTACAACTTCTGCATTTCCTTTTTGGTTTCCCGGCACTGGCGCTGTAACTCTGTGGCTGGCTTTCAGTGCCATTGACTACCGCTTTTGCTGCCTCCCTGCAAGCATTTGGCACGCAGAGAACTGTTGGCAAAAGGGATTCTCGATTTGGCACACAATTTCACAAAGTTCGATCTTGTTCATTGCAGACCCTGGCAGAAAATAGAATATATATTTTACGGCAAACATTGATTACGATATCTCAGCCCACATTCAGAAATTGAATTCAGCTATATCAGATTTCTACTAATACAAAATATGATCATAATATAGGTACACATGTTGATATTGAGCGGAGATTTTATGTATTCAATTCAAATTACGTACAAAAAATATAAAGTAAGCATACTTCATTTGCTTCGTTTCCTTCCGCCTGTTCCACTGTCCTATGCTGCCTTTATTATCCGTATTATTTGTGAAGGTATACAAAAAGTTGTGCCCTAAACACTATACCAACTATACCCGCTATATCTCTGTTCCTTTCCATGGTATGCATATTTATGCGCTCTTTTGTCTGTCTTGGCGCCAGCAGCAAAAAAAGATTACAACAAATAATGGCTGCATGCAACGTTTGTTAAAACTGTTTCCGACTAACTTATTTAATAAGTGGACGCTTGAGATTTTTATTATGAATTTTTATTAAATCTTGTTTTTGAACCACTCTCATTGCAGGTGAGAAGCCGTACAAGTGCTCCTGGGAGGGCTGCGAATGGCGTTTCGCTAGGAGCGATGAGTTAACCCGCCACTATCGCAAACACACTGGAGCCAAGCCCTTCAAGTGCCGCAATTGCGATCGCTGCTTCTCGCGCTCCGATCACCTGGCCCTTCACATGAAACGCCATATGTGAGGTGAAATCTAAAACTAATTCAATATCTGAAACAGCATCGACTGTTCAACTGGTCTACAGATAATTCAAAAAAATTCACGCATCAGACGATAGCACAAGCAATTTAGAATTTGGTGGAAAAGTTTTGTGTTGCCTTTGCTTTCATTGTTTTTTTTTTATTATTTTCATTTTTTTTTCAGTTTTTGCTTATCGTTATCGTTTCACTTGTAATATTTTTGTTGTATTATTTACTTTAAATGTTTAAGTAGTGAGCGGTAAGCAGTCAAGTATCCATATGCATTTCAAAAGTTGACAACAAATATTTAACAATTTACCAAAGCAAAGCTATTTTTTGTGTTGATGCAGAAAATAAATAAATCATGCAATCGTCATGAATCAACTTATTAAGCACAATAAAAAACAAAAATAATACAAAAAAAATAAACAAATAAAAAGAAAAGAAAAAACATATATTTTTGTTTTGTTTGAAGCGAAGACAACAAATATTGTAAACACTGCCAAACGAAAGTGCGAAACAAATTTTAAATATTTATACAAATAAAATATACTACAAAATGTTAACATACATACATACATACAAATACAAAGATTTAAATTTAATGAAAATTATGCATCGTAATGGCGTAGGTACAACAAAATACAACAAACACAAGTGCAAAATATGTTTTAAACAATAATATGAAATGCTTATATTTTCTTACATTAATTTTAATATATTTTAAATTTTGTAATATAATTGTTGTATAGGTTGATTAAATGTATTTTGTATATTTGTCAAGTAAATCATAAATGCCCAATAAATACACGATTTTGGCGCTACAAATTGATATTTTTTAAAGCAATTTTGTTAATGTAATTGTATTTGAAAAGCACACATTTGTTTTGTGATGAAAAGTATTACGAGGAATTTTTAATCTGAACAAATCATAACGCTACTTTTCTGGTTTGAGACAAAATGCGATTTCCTATTTTTGACATACGTTTACAAATTCTTCTTTATGTGCCTCATTAATTTAAACAAAAAAATAATATATAAAATACTTGAAAACAAACTTTTTTATGATTACAATTTTTAGATGTACTCCAAAAAACAATTTCTGCTCAATTCAAGCAGTTCACCTTTTATCAAAGTTAAAAGCATTTAATAAACTTCCACAAGATCTTCTGAAAATTCAGCGAAAATGTTTTCTGGAATGATGTAGCAATGCTTTTTACTTTCCATCATTTTGCTGTTTCTTTTTAGTTATTATGTGCTGCTTATTATTTAATTTTGTTTATAATTTGATTATTATTAAATATTTTTAATGAATAAATATTTTTTAAAAAATTTGAAAACTTTTATTGCATTTTATTGGTAGGATTCTTATTTGCACGACACAACATGACATCAATCAACATGATCGAGCATTATGGTTTGTGTGATGACAAATTCTGTGATCCAGACACCAAGAAATAGCTAAGACAACAAATAAAATACATATACACACACACACACACATAATAAAACATACACATTTACACACGATTGTCAAAAGTCACTCAAATGTATTTGATTATGTTTTGTTAGGCGCATTTAGATGAGCACTGGTACAGTTTGTAAAAACTATATTGGAAAACAATTATATACTCCTATATTTGGCATTAAAAGTTGATTCTTGATTTCTAGCTTAATTCTCAATGATTGTGAAGTGAGAGATTTATCACTTTATCGACGGTTTGTGTGTGGCTTGTGCTTTGTGTCATCTCAATGTTATGTAATTATATATAGTCTCATATATGGATAAGAAGTTACAAACTAAAAGTTTCCTTAAGATCATATATATATGTATATATATATATATATATATATATTATCGGATAAAACGTACGAGTATACTGGATTTGATTGTCCAGTATCATTTTTGGCTTCCATGCGAACAAACAAACATAAAAAAGCACTGAACAAGATTATGATGATGTTAACACAACTACTTATAAATATTATTAAAACCCAAAAGAACAAAAATATGTACGATGTGTCAAAAATACTTCAATCAGTTTAGTGAAACTTTTGAGAAAGATTAACCAAACCCAAATGGAATATTTTGTATAGAAAATCCTTAAAGCTAAAAACAAAATCCAACAAAAATCATTTAGATTAAATGCATGGGGGCCTAAGTATGAATAATGTATAAGTACTCATGTGTATGTATTTTACAATCCAAAATTCAAATCGTAAATGAGAAAATCATGTATTTTAAAAAACAGAGCAAAACTAAATAAGTACGTATAATTCTGTAAACATTAAAACAAAATAAAAGACTGGTCAACGAGGTGTTCCGCGTTTATGCAACAATTGCAACAAAAGTAAGAAAGTTAAAAAATATTAAGTAAAATGGAATAAAACTCAAAACAAATCTATTAATTATACTATATTTAAAAAACGCATTCAAATACTCCTTAGCATATTGCCTTAGCAATTAAATCATTCATTCGAAAACAAAAAACAAAAACCAAAAAAAAAAAAACAAAAAAAAAAAACCCTAGCAACCCGATATTTTAACTGGTTGAGATTGTATCGTTCAGGTTGAGTAAGAGCGCTTGTAAACTTATTTTTGACTGCAAAAACAGTCCACTCGGCCATTTGGCAAAGGCTAACAAGTATATTGTCTACTACTATTCATACGTAAACTGTAAAGTTAATAAAGTACGAATTTTAAGAAACGCTGAATGTGAGTCTAGAAGTACTAAAAAACAAAAATAAAAAAATAGGGGAAAAACAACAACAACAAAATAAAAATAAAAGACACACTGAGTATAGATTAAATAATTGTCTAAAATTAACAGTTAAACAATTTGAATGTATACAAACAGCACAAAATGCAAGACAAGTATAAGAAGAAGAAGAGCGTACACTGTACACATTTTCTATAGATTTACAGCTTAGCAATAATATTGAGTAAAAAGTTTTGAAATATTTAAATACACAAAGAACACAATTTAAACACAATTTTCGTTAAGCTTTCGTTTGCATAGTGCTTGTCAAAATTTGGTTAAACTATGATTTAGGTAAACAAAAATATTGCATAAAAATTTTGTTAACATTTAGATATAAACAGCGATTGGTAAAGTGCATAGCAGAAATATATATAGCTACATATACATATATATATATAATTATAATATTAACGTTTTATATAGGGAAAATAAGCGCATTAACGTCAACATTTTGTGTATAGTTTAGTGAAATGAATTAGTTTAATGTTAAAAAAAAACCAAAAAAGAAAAAAATCAAATGAAGAAGAAAAAACCCAAACTTATTAAAACATACTAATTAAAAGATACATATACATTTACATATGTGTGTATATGTAGAAATAAAAAAAAAACATAAGAAAATTATATGGCAAACTACATATATGTGAAAGTTGTGTATGTTTATGTTTAGGCAATAAGAATTCAAAACTGACGAATTGGGAGAGCATGCAAAGCATCTACAATAAGACACATCATTTTGTATAAAACGTGTAAATTTACAGACACAGAGGCTGGATAGAAAAAACCGAAAATGAGATGAGCACAGACCAGCTGAGCGCACCAGAAGCGTTATACAATAAGTTATTTCGGTTTATACAAAAAAAAAAACTTGGGCGCGAAACTGAGTTCTTTTTTGGGTCAGCAGCAAATGGTGATTTATATGGATTTTTATAAAGATCTTAATTTAGCTTTTTTGTGAAAATGTAAGTTAGCCTACCTACATACACAAATTAATTAAGTTAAATTATATAAAACAAATTGAAATTGTACACTTAAGGAGCGTAATTGATATCAAAACAAACACATAAGTATCAGCACAGGTAAACTAAAAATACATTTACAATAAAGTTGTATGTAAATCGAATAACATACAAACAAAAAAAATGGCATCAAATTTAAACAATGGCTACTTTACCGCTTGTGTATAAAACGTAACAAAAACAAAAACAAAAAAAACAAAAAATCGGAAGCAAAACGTCAAAAAACGAATCCTTAGCTAATAGCAACAAAAAAAAATCTAATTGTCAGTGTTTATTATTACTATTGATGTGCATTTGCTGTTTGCGTATTTTTACGCTTATTCTTAACGCAAATCTCTTTTTTGCCACCAGTTGTACTGCTATGTGAGATGAGTTGAAAAGTTACTAATAAATGGTAACAAAAATAACTGCTTTAATTTATTTTTTTGTAAAATAAAAACAAATAAAATAAAAAAATCGTTTAAGGCATTGGAGTGAACAACTAAAGGTTTAAATAATTTAACTGCAATTTTTATAGAATTTAATTCAATTAGCATATTTTTGCCGTCATTTTTGTATATTCTATGAAAAGTATATCAATTATTATTGATCATTTTTATTATTATTATTATTATTATAATGCTTGTTTGTTGCAACTTTTTGTGAATCTCAATATAATATAGGTATATATAAAAAATGTGTAAGAAACATCTAGAAAATAATATGAGCATAAGTAAAACATAAAGCATTCAAAATATGAACATGGCAAATTTATTGGGTAAACAGCCTATAGAACAAATGCGAATCTTGTATTTACTATTAGTTCATTATACATTATACAACAACAGCAGCAACCAAAAACAACAACAACAACAACAAGAACAACAACAAACCATACGAAGGAGCCGATGGCATAATTATAAACGTTATTTTATTCTTGTATAAGTATAAACTGAGGCATTTTCAACGTATGACAAATATATTGTACGCAACTTGATATTTTGAGGAGAATTTCTGTGAAAAAAATATAGAAAAATATAAAAAAGAAAAATATTTGATTTTAATTTCTGGGAAAGTATGTTGGTAAACAATGTGGAGAAATGTTAAAAATAAACGCACCATTTAAATTTTTGGTGCATTTAAATAATGTTGACTTTGTCTTGGCAAATAGAGACTCGGTTTGTGAATATATTTAACTCATGTGATTGCAGGCGGCATTAAACAAACAGTTCACATCATTAGCCCCGAAGTGCTCAAAAACAATAACAACATCAGGGATAATATTGCAATGTATGAAAGCACCTCATAACGCTGCACATTAATTTAAATTATGTTTTTCAGCATACAGGCAAATTTTCATCAACTGTGTGTATTCATTATTATATGATTCCAGCTGTTAAAGCGGCAATGGCGAATCAGATAAAGCTTCTGCAGTTTTATTCTCTGTTGCACTTACATAAATTATTAGACAGCAGCAATTACAACAAATATGACTACAGATTTTTACCTGACTAACTGTACGGACAAGTAATTTTGTGTTATAAAATTGGTCATTCGTAAGACAATAAAAATTAAAAATGAACATATGCTTTTTTCATAATTAATTAACGGTGTGTGTGCTCTCAAAGTGGTATTTAAATGGAAGCTTAAGACTATATTTTCAGCATGACGTATTTTCAACTTTTGCTTCATAATGTTGAAAAAAATTTGGACTTCAGACAAAGAGGGACTTCAAATAAGAGGAAATTATTTATCCATAATTTTATAAATTTGGTATTTAAAAGAATATTTTATGCACCTGAAGACACATATATATACATGGCATTAGTATGCTATATTTCTTTCTATACACATTTCTTTCAATTTATCGATGTTTCCATATGGCAATAATTCGATTTTCGAATGCTGAAGAATTGTAATGTTATGTTTTGATATAACCGACAGTTTGTGGAATAGCTTCTAAAATAGCTTCCAAACTTAATGATTAGATGGCAAAGATACAGAATATATCAACTTACTTAATAGTGCTGAGCACACTTCATAGATAATTAGTAGAGTTGTGATGCTTTGTGTCATTAAATACATTTTCAAAGCCTCTGAGCACCCGCTTTTAATGCATAGAGCACATAGGAAACCGAGAAAATGGATAATTGTTTTTATTTTACTTTGAACCTTGTAATGAAATTAGACTCTCATGTGTCTGTTGTCTGTTGCTCACATACTGAATCGGACGCAGACCAATTCCAACGAAGTTTTTACCCAGTGCTTTTCCTTTCAAATCTGACTCCCCTTTTGCAGTGACAGCAGACGTAAGACTTTTTTCCTAAATTCCCCATTTCCAAAGATGTTTTTTTCCTTTTTTTATATTGTAAGAAAGAAGAACGTGAAAACTTTCCATATTCTTAATTTTGCTTGTGCTCTCCTGCCGCATCTTAACTTTATGCTAGCAGGAAAACTTCTAATTGCGTACATGTCTAGCAGACACAGTGATACCCCCTTTACATGGATTCGTACACTGGAACTCACAAGTATATGTATGAATAAATATATGTTTATATATTATTGTATTTTTATGGGACAAACTTTATGCACACATTTACAATCACTTAGCAGCTATTGATTATCACTACGATACGGTTACTTTTCCCATATTTAAAGCATTTTCCGTAAGCTGAAATTCGCAGTGTAGACCAGGCTAACAAGCTTCAATGCAGCCGGATCTTCAGGTTACCCGCTGCATATTTATCAAAATTGTTTAAGAAGTTCAAACTACTTTGTGAGATGCGTCCCAGTGCTTTTAAAAAGTTTTCAGTTCTCAGTTTTCTTCGGCACACTTGCAGATACATGCGCTTGTACGCTCACCAGATATGTTGCCTTGTGTTGTCTTGTGTTGTGTTGTGTTGTGGGTTGTGTGTATTTCCCGTCCTCTTTACATTTGTAGCTTGTCAAAGTGGCTCATCGCCTGACATGTTAACTTATTTTGCTTGTCTTCCAAAATCCGACAGAGAGAGAGACAGTCAAAAAGAGTTAAGGTAAACAGAACGATGCAAACAACCAAGAAGTGGCTATGGTTTTGCGAGTAGGTTAGTTTAGCCCGGACGACCCTTCAATAGGGTTCGTAGTTGATCCAAAGGTTGGGTGGGTGTTAAGTGTGAGTTCATTATTAAACAAGCTCTGAAGTTTATCTTCCTTTTCAAAGCAACATCTTTCAGCAGGTTTTAATATGAGCACAGAGTATAGAGGACAAAGCATGGATTCAGTTTTTTGCATTAATTTATAATTCAATTTACTATACGTTTTCCATTCACTTTATTTATTATTTTAATTAATTATCAAGCAGATTTTAATCAGACCGGAAAATATATTATTAAATCACAAAAATAAAACTCGTTTCTAAATTTTTAATTAAGTTGTTATTGTGTGATCGACACACAATTTGATGAGTATAAAAATGCAGTTCACAATTCTTCATTTGTGTCAGCTATATATCTAGCTTTTATTACTGAAAACGATTTATTTTAATTAGTTAATTAATCAATTAATTTGCTTAGGAAAAATAAATTTACTTAGCGTATAGCATTCTTCAACAGTCACTCGAAATTCGAAATAAGTAACTAATTTACATACTTTTATTTATATAAAATCTTTACATTTTCATTTCTCTTTTTGTTTGTTTTGCTTGTTTGCTTAATTTTTTTGGATTGGACTTACGCACTTACGAACTTATGAACGGATTTCAGACATGTTACTAAAAAAGAAAAAAGCAATAAGACGATAAAAAGATTTGTACTAAAAGGAAAATCTTAATTGAAAAGTAGAAGAGCAGAGTTGCACTTTATGTGGTCGAAAATGCTTTGGTCTGTAATACATTTGCATTATTAAACATTTGCTATATGCTATATGCAAACAAATCGGTAAAGAGTTCAGAAGTTCATTGACTAGTTTATTTTAGGCATAACGTTTATGAAGCTTGCTAAGTTTGAGTCAAAGTCAGAGGCAGTTGCAAACGGATAGCAATAAAGTGTTGGCTGGAAATGTCGTGTTAAGGGACTTTAGAGGGCAACAGGCAAAACAAGAAGTGGCTCACCTGGTAAACACACACACACACACAGTCATATGCTAACATAGTGCCAGGAACTGTCAATGACAATGACATCAACTGCAGACGAGCCCATAGAAAATGGCTCATGGCTACAAAGCTTAGGCTACGAGAACACAATCTACTACACAGTCTTGGCATTGTTAGAGAACAAATGCACAAGAGGCCATAGAACATGATATCAAAGTTTTTAAACACAAGCTGTGCTGTATGCTGTTATAGTTTAATTTATCATCTTTGGAACACACTTGTATCATTTGGAACCGATCGGATTAAATTGATGGACCCAAAAATCGCAACAAAAAATAAACTGTCGAGTTGAGCGTGTTTAAATACAAATAAAATCAATAAGGAAACCCCTCGTATATACAACTCCGTGTCTTGCCGTTCCAAATTATCAAACTTTGTCAAATGTGATCCGATTTTTGAAAATCAACGCTGTTCCAGATCGATTTTCACTGTTAACATGGACCCACAAAAAGCGTTGCAATTTGCAAGTGGGATGCGGCAGGGCAAGTGCAGAGCCAATAATTTGACGCTGACATCTGCACTGATTGTGCTCATGGCAAATAGAGACAAAAGAGCGTTAAATCTAGAAGCAGATTTAATTCTTCGTCGTTTGGCAGGTAACACGGACGGGCGGAGTAGACGCGAGGAGTCGGTTGAGTGGAAGGGTTGTGGATGGATGTGTGTATAAGGGTATGTTGGGTAAGCAACGCAACAATAACACGAAAGGCAAACAAACGCAATTGTCATCACCATAAAAAGAACATAAAACTCTTTTTACGACATAGTGGTTGTCATGTTGTGTGGTGGTAAAGTTGGATTTGGATGGGAATGGGTACTTGGGCTGAAATAATCAGATATGGCAAAAAGTTGTCTGAGGTAATAGTTGACGTCACTTAAGACTTGGCAGTCGTTCATTAAAGTTTCATGTCCCTCTTGTGTTATGACCAGAAGATGTTCAAATGAAGTGGAAATCTTTCATTTAGAAACTTTGTTTATTGTGCAGACTAAAGGAATACTACGACTACCATTTGAGTTTGTATAATCATGTGCAAGAATCCAATCTTGACCACCCTAATTCTATTGAAAAATCCATGTATAATCGGAAAACAACTATTTCTCTTGTCTAGCTATGCACAAATTCTTTTTATTTTCTCGACAACAACAGCTGCTATTTGCAAGTTTATTCCAATTTTTTGTTCAGCATCAGTGCAGATATGCATTGCATATGTGTGGAGCAGGCTCCAGAGCCGATTACGTTTGCTTGACTTCGATTTGGGGTGTGCGTTGGAGTCGTAATTGATAATACATTCAATTCTCCCAGTCAATTTGCTAAAGTGCCCACTAAATTTCAGCAAACTCCACAAAATGCACAACAGCAACAAATAAAAAAGCCCATCCAGATGGCCTGTTATTATCGTTAAGAGTGTTAAGATATAAAATCAATAACAGGCGACAAACAAAAGGTAATAGTAATAAAAGCGGCATAAATATAAGCAGACCATACATTAAAAAGAAAGCTGCGACCAATCGCTGCTCTTAAAAAAATATGAATCGCACAGAGAGAGAGAGAGGGAAGCAGATAGACAGAGAGGGAAAGAGACAGATAACAGATGAAATCTTTGCTTTGTATCAGACAAGCTGGGGAACCGATAATATACATATATGCAAATCTCTCACAATTCTAAAGCTGGTGTCCTTAAACTGGGTGCGTAAATTGCTGGCGGCGTCCTTGAGCGTTATGCATATATATTTGTAGGCCACACCCTGTCCCGCCGCCCTCAGTCAGCAAATTTAAAAGCTGCATCTGTGATGTTTGCAGCTGGTATTGCACTGTTGTCAGAGTATTCCGCAGTCGTTTACGCCCGACTGTAACATTCTCGTCGTTTTAATGTTCGTTTTCCACTCCAACTGCTTTACGCTTGTTTATGTCTCTTTTTCGTGGTTGTAGCTTCTACTAGTTTTTATACCCTGTATCCATTAAAAATGGTTAAGATGGGTAACATGAAGTTTGGCAAAAGCACACATACACAGCCATGGCCAGCCACGATTTCAGGGCTTATAAGGAATAGTCATAAAAACAGAGAATAAAAAAGGCAGCTTATATTTGAGTGCGACGACCCTTTTAAGCTAAATAAAATTAGAAGCTTTGTTAGAGTCGACTTACAATCTGCGCACAGGGCATCTGGCAGTCGGTCTTTGCCGACTAGAGTATTCTTTTTGGTTTGTTTATTGTGTGGCGTGAACCTTGTTTGAACTGGTTTAAAATTTCTTGGCACTGGCCCGACCAGCCTCAGGAAGGACCAGGCGAGGCCCAGTCGGAAAGCCAAAGAAGTAAGGAAAAGGTTGGCCAACTATGAGCTCATAACTTTGTTGCATACAATTAACAATTTGATGCTTTGCCAATTTTGCCTCTTCTTTCTGTGTGTAAATAGTCGAGTCAAGGAAGCCCCAACTGGTATTTACATTGTACATATCTGCGGCAGCTAAAAAGGCCACATGTAGTCTTAAAGGTGTCTTTGATTGAAAAGTGCAGCCAAAAGTTTCGCACCTCCCTTGGCCAAGTCAGTTGGCCCAGCATTAAAGAGATTTGCCAAAATCCAAAACCGACAAGATAACTTTATGTGTAGGACAAAACTTTACAGCTGCAGCGTGAGACTGCATCTTTGTGCAAAAGCTTTAAGGTTAACTATTAACTTTTTAGCTTACATAGTTTAATTTTAATAGTCGGAGTTTGCATATCACACAACGATTGCTTAACTTTTATGTTTTTTGCAAATTAAAAAAGGCTAGAAGCGGTATTGCGTTGTAAATATTTTACTACAAGAAAACATCTTTCTTTGTCTTCAGCAAAATCTGCAACTGAGTCGATATAGTCACGCCTGGTCCATACTGTCTATATGGATTCCTTGATGTTCGAGACAATAAAACCAGGGGAAACTAAGTCAAATTTGTAGCAGTTTCCATATCTCATACAGATCAAGAAATACGAGTAAGAAAAATCAAAATTAGAAGCACCAAATCTGATAGTCATTAATCTCCTACACATTGATCAAAGTAATTTTTGACAGTGAGTAGTAATTCTTTTAAATTTTTGTTTGCTTTCTTTTGCTCTTCAGCTTCCGATGGAAACATTAATAAACGCTAAAGACGTAATTTAGGTTTTTTGTTTATATATATTTGCATATGTTTTATTAATTATATTTGCACCTACACTCAATTGCTCAAATTATGAAACTATAGTCTTTATACTGCCCAAATGTTGCAAATCTAAACACATTCAATCTTGTAGCATAGATGATGATGATGCTGCACAGGCAGGCCCTGCTCCATAATTTAGTGGTTAACAGCTGCTGGTAAGCCGCACAGCAAGCAGCAAAATTAGCCAATGGTTAGTCGGTGTTCGGCTATGTGTGTGAGGCAGATGCCATCGTCAGTGCAGGAATTCCGTTTGACCTTCACCTGGAATGCCAATGGCCAGAATCTGTGGACCGAATCAGGACGAAGAGGACTCTGACTATGTGCAGATGCTTGGCTATGTGTTGTCTCTGAGGGATTTGAAAATATTTGTGCCCCTCAACGATGCAGATACATTGGCAACCTGCCTTGGCATGAGAAATAGCTGCGTTTACTAACAGCTTATGCTGCCAAAAACATTTTTAATAATTTAGCACACATATTTTCCCATCTGTGGCAATATTCACTTTGAAGACCTTGCTGAAGGTATTTCTACCTGTGCTGGTTGCTGGTTGGGCGCAAGGAGGCGTCTGCCAACTGACAATGTACCGCATAAGTCGATAACGACACAGTTGAGTAATGCCAAACCTATTTCCCACACAGTATCACCATTATTTAAAATCTCAAACTCTCAAATGGGACAGAGCTTTGATGTGAAAAGTCGTTGCAGCAACCTTGTGAAGTATGAGCAGCTAACTGAATGCTTGGGGCACATTATTTAACCGTACGTAAAGTCACAAGGCACTCAAATTAGTGGCATGCAGCCACAGCCCAGATTGGCGCAGAGAACATCTTTTAGCGGCTTTCAAAAAGCTCTTTCACTATCCCTTTGATGTTACCCATAGATGTGCCCTGGGTCATAGAAACTCACAGCTCACAGCTCACAACCATCAGCCTCAGCTTAACGACAACTCATTACGATTAGTGCAGCAGCAGCAGCATCAGTTGTTACGGGCTTTTAATTGAATTCTACTTCAAAACGCTTCATTATTATGCAGGAGTGTCTAACACTTAAAATTCGGTGTAGTAACATTTTAACACTTAATAAACAGAATGCCCATAGGTTCTATAAAACAACTCTGACAGCTCCATGCAGTTGACTTAGGCTGCTGTTAAGCTTAAGGATATTAAAAAATATACAGAAACAAGTAAGAATGCTATAGACGACTTTCAGAAACCCTTAACCTAAGGGATTACCAATCATAATCAGCAGTAATATGTTGAAATTTTCAATATTATAACTTTTTATATACCTCTAAATATGGTTTGGGAAAATGAAAGAAGTTATCGAAATTGACTTGATCTGCGTATGCTCTCTATGAAGGCTGTAGTTCTTATAGTCTCTAGACTCAAAATTGGCTTGCTTATCAATAATCTATATACACTTAATGCTGCGTTCTGTTTACTATATAATTTGTACAACTTCTTTATACGCTTTTTCTCATTTTCAATGGATTCAGGGAATAAAAAGCACCAGTTTTCAGCTCATGAAAAAATGTTAACTTTTGCTACTAATTCATTTTACGGTCAATAGCATTAAGTCTTCCTCATCGTGCTAGTTAACTTCGTTATACATATATACATATATATATATATATATATATATATATATATATATATATGTGTGTGTGTGTGTTTGCCCGCTGCTTGTGTGTTTGTCTGCCTTGTTTGCTTGTAGCGTTGTGTGCCTGTTTGTCCATCTGAAATACAAACATGCTTTTTATCATGAAACGCTTCGAAATTGAATTTTAATACACAAAAGCTGGTTCCCTGATGTGTTTCATTTTTCTTCATTTTTGGCATGTGCGGCTGAGCCGATAGATTGTATGACACCAGTATCTTTTTACTCAACCATGACACAACGACAATGTGGCCCTTCAATTTGCAGCTCGGTTACTTTTAATTTTTACAACCTGGATATGGCTAAGAAAGGTTATTCGGGTGTTCTGCAATGCTGCGATGTTAGACATTATAGACATATGTTCAAGTTCAATATAAACAACCAATTCGGTATAGATATATCCATAGCACTGTTTGTCCATCTCTCCTTCCGTCGATCTGAAAGACTATATACAAATCAGCATATTATGTACTACAAGTAGAATAATTGTATTTAACTTGAACTAACTGAATGGGATATACCGATCCAATGTGTATTCATGCTGAGTGTTTCTGTTTGTTTAGTTTGCTTTTGTTTTTGAATAAATTTCGAGTGTAGCGCTCTTATTTTGTCTTCTACAGATCGGTCTCAGTTTGCGCAAAGTGGGTAGAAGTTTGGGGCAATTGGATTATCATCTCTTGTATTTGGCTCGTTATGCACATGCCAAATTATCTGCAAACGTAAATCCATTTACCTGTCCATGCACTCGACTTCAACAACTTCATGCCATTTTTATCGATTCCCTAAATAAATTTGCCAACTTCTGAAGCAGGAGCAGCAACAGCAGCAGCAACTGATTTAATTTTTGTATCTCATTTAGCGTTCTTATTTATTTACAAAAAATGCATTTGCTTTTCGTACTGTTTTTTTTCTTTTTCTTTTTTTTTTTCTTGTTGATGCAACAAACCCGTTGCTGTTGCTCCACGAAGCAAATAGCGCACTCTCAAGAAAGCAAGTAAAAAATGTTTGAAATTAAATTTTCAAGTAACTTTCACTCGAGCGCAGTGCAAACTAAATAATTCAAGGAAGCAACGTAAGAAGGGCGCCCAGCGAAATGGGCGTGCCAGACAAATACTCAACACAAACACATGAAGCACAGGTGTGCGCATGTGTGTGTGTGCGAGTGTGTGTGTGTGCGTGTGTGTGTGTGTGTGAGTGTGTGCGAGCACATTTAAATAAACAGCAGTCAGCGTCAGTTCGCATTCTCATTTCCCTTTGGCGCCCGTTCAGTTAACTTTTTGCCAGCAACGAGCTGCAGGACAAGGACAAGGAGCCAAAGTTGGGGGCAGCCATAGCACTGTTGGCCATATGATAACAGCATTGAAGAACCCTTTTGGCGGGGGCTTTTGTGTGTCCTACGTTGCCATCGTCATGCTAAAATAGGCAAGTTCACTCAGGCAAAGCAATTGCACAAATGGCCAATTCTACTCGTAAGTAGAATTTTGTTCGTTTCGTTGAGCGGGTTTCGTTTTAGGTTTTTGGCAGTTGCCAGTTGCCAGTTCCAGTGTCAGTGCCAGTGCCAGTGCCACAGCCAGAAGGATAACTGTGGGGAAAACTATCTAAAGCACTACTACACTGCGACTACAAACATGTGAATTTGAGGGTGTGCTCTCTATGAGTGTGTGCTAGTGTGTAACGAAGCATAGATAAAATAAACAATACACACAAATAAAAATATATATTTATATATATATATAGATGTGTGTAAGATGGAGGAACGTTGCTGCCGGGCCAAAGTTTAAAGTGCTAAGAAAAAATATAAAGTTTTTTTCTTGGCAAAACATCAACTTGACACCAGCTGCCAGTTAAAACTGCGTTCAATATAAACGTTTATATATTTGACATCAAATTAGTTATTATTCACTAAACGTGCCCCGAAACGAATATCTACATTTTTCTAAGTCTTAATCTCATATTGGTCTGGCAAAATTTGGGATTTTCTTTGTTAATTTAAAAATAGAATAGTCTCTATGTCGTTGGAGCTGTTGGGTTAATGTGTCCTCACATTCGACCCATTGTTGTCTTAAGGCTGATTGCGATTTTATGCAGTGCCATCGATGCAGTTAATTTAATTTTACGATGTTGCCGCCAATCATAATTAAATCCACGGTCAATGTCTAGTGGTGTTGGCTCTTTCGATTAACTTTTCCTGGACAAACGGCCAGTCAGCCAGCCAGCCAGCCAGCCAGCCAGCCAGCCATATGGTTGAGCGCAGTGCCGTGTATTTGCAAGTGACACTTAAACACATGCTACCCGAGCTGCTTTATTCTTAATTGAGTATTATCCTTGTTGCAAACAGTCCGTGGAAAGCAGTCGCTGGCCAAGGCATGTCTGTAAGCAGCAGCAGCAGCAGCAGCAGCAGAAGCCACTGTTTGCTTAATACCATGGTCAGTAAATTTAATTAACTTCCCTTAAGGATACATGCAACATATAATAAAAGCAGTGCACAACGACCAACAGCAATAACACAAAAAACCCAACTTCAGATGACTGTCCCTATGCTGGCTGCTACTTTTGCTGCTGCTGTTGCTGCTGTTGCTGCTGCTGCTGCTGTTGCTACTGTTGCTGTTGCTGCTTCAACTTCTCTCGGCCAATGCTCCGCCTGTCGCCTCCATCTTCAGCTTCAAGTTGCACTGGGATTACACACATGTACGCTGTCCCGCGGACACAACTTGACTGGCTGGCTTGCTGGCTAGCAGGCTGGCTGGCTGGCTGGCTGGCTGGCTGGCTGGTTGGTTGTATGGCTCGCCTTGTCATTGTCCTTTGAGATGTTGTGCAAACAAGCAGCTTAATGTCAGCCGACACAAGACAAACACAGACCAACACGCAGGCACACAATCACACACACACACACTCACACAAATACACCAACACACACAATGTAAAGAAATTAACATCTTTTTGATGAGCATATGTGGCACAGACAAGAAAACATTTCCCAACTGCAGTTGCAAGGCGCTTCGATATCACTGCCTTAAAGCTACAATCGCTGTGTCTTGGTGTCTTGGTGTCTGTTGTCTGGCAACAGCTGTCGCATTCCTTGGCAACAACGAGGAACACTTCGACCTCCATCGCTCAGTTTTTGATTCTCTTTCTTTTTTTGTGTTTTGGGTTGCGCTTTTATTTCGCGTTTCATAATTCATGGCTTGCCTACTTTGCATGCCGCACATCACGTTCCTTTAGCCGAGTAGCTGCAGTTCCTGACCGTTGGCATTGTCTTGTCTGGCCACGTTTGTGCCATAACAAATGATGCACTCGACATGCAGCAGGTCTTGGGGATCGTGTGTGCATTTGCCAGGCCGTGCACAGTGCCCGACTAACAGATACCCTGCACGCAGACAAAGCACAATTCTTTTAAAATTGAATTAACTTCAAGTATCTCTGACAATTGTCTATTTCAAAACTGTCTCTTATAGTCTCTGAGATCGTCTTGTTTAAGCCGACTTACGAACTAAATCAATAAAAGGGCTACCAGTTGTCAAATCTCGATATACATTACACAATGAGATCTATATTCAATTTCATTTTATTTTTAAGTTAGAGTTTCCGAATCTGGAAAAGTCTAAGTTTGTTATTGCCTTAGAACTGCAGCCAGCCTCGCAAGAAGTCTCTTTTACACTTGTTTTATCTGATATTTCTGACTGCAACATTCTCACTTTATTTAAAATAATATGACGCAGTTCGATGGAAATTGAAATAGTTTTCATTGAGATATAAGCAAATGTTTGATACAACTAAACAAGTTGCAACAAATGTACAATAATATCTATCTATCAATATAACTGCAAATAATTACCTTCGACAACTTACTTCCTACTCGAGCTTCACTGTGAACCAATAGGAGCCATCAGAGAGCCAGCAATGTGCGCTGCAATTGAGAATGTGGTATGTGAATGAAATTGAGATTGTGGTGAGTGTTGTGATTGGAAACCGACCAGCAAAATTGTCAATTGTCAATTGTCAATTTCCATTCGGATAAGAATCCGATTAACAATTTATTTTTCATGTAATTGCTGTAATTTAAAGTATTCAAACCATAAATGTACATTTAAAGTGTCGGCTTGAATGCTGTGTGAAGAACATTAAAATTGCTTCTACGTATCATTGGACGAGAGCTTAAAAAGAGTTTAATTATGGCCGCAGCAGAACGTGCTGCATAGAAAATCATGGAGCCAGCTGCGTGCCACAAAGCTTTTCCATATCTGATGCATGCAATCAAAGTCAAGCAGCCGCAACTGTTGCAATAAGTCATTTTGTCAGGCCATCAGCACACACAAAACATATATACACACACACACACACACACACACACACACACACACCATCATACATGATACACACACACACACACACACCATCATACATGATACACATATATTTGAGGGAAAAGTGTGGCATTAATACGCCAGTTAACATTGCGGTTAGCGGCCATTTCACGTTGTCGCAGTGCCTACAGCCATTGCAATGGGTCTGCTGGTCTTGGCCATTATGTTGCTGCGTTTGCTGGCTGTTGGCAGTTGGCAGCTGGCAGCTGCATTTAACACTCGACGAATGTTTCCTTCAGACTGTCAGACACAGCTAATGTGCGCCAGCGTAAAGTTTAAGTTCACTGCCAGTAAAAGCCATTTAAAATTACGTGCTTGGATTTCTGGCCGCCGTTGCCGCTTCCGAGGCGCTGTTATTGAGCGCTCTTGTACGTGGCCAACTAGCTGAAAAACCAACAGAGCCAACCAATCGTTGGCGGAGAGTGCAGTCCGCCGACCAGGTTTGTCACTTTGCCACTTTCGGCAACATATCTTTTTTTCTTCTTTTTTTCTTATTTTCTACTTCTTTTTTTGTCCAGCAACAAGCACCGTATGTGTGCGTCAATATCACACAGCGCCTGGCATCCTGGCAACGTTGCACATAATTTGCCCATAAACGAAAGCCTAATATAAAAATTCTATGAAATCGTGACCAGCAAGCGGAAAACGTTTCACCCAAAAATGTAACCGAAAATGATCTTAATGCTTTACTCAGTCCTTGTCGATATATATAAGTATATATATATATATTATACAGCAGAAACCGTTCAGATTATTATTTGTGTTTAAAAATAACCTACTAAGCATTATTTCTCCAGATTTATTTTGTTTTCTTATGTGACCATCTAATGCTCAGAATATTGATTATTTGTACAGCCATGGAATATGATAAAGCGGTAAGGAGCAAATGTAAATATATATATATATATGAGAGAGGAATCATCTCGGGTACAATCGACATCATCTAGACTATTTGTACGCCCATCAGACACTATAATTCAGTCAGAGACTTTGAATTTTGAAAATGAGCTCTAGGAAAACATAATCATAGTTTCTTAAAGTTATTTTCGCACTCAGAAATTTCCAGTTAAAATTGGACTATATCTATCATAGTTTTTGAGAGATTCATAGAGAAACCAAATGTAAAAGATAGATTACTAACAATCTTTATTTGGCTGCAGGCAGTAAAATGAAATAGGAAGAATTAGCCGAGAGAAGACTTCTAGTTCCTTAAAACTCTAGCTTTGAATACGTAAATAATTAATTTGAAATGAATCCGCTATGCGTGCTACGAACACTTCATGCTTTTCGTGCCAAGGACAGATTTACTTGCATTTTAATTTAATGGCTGCAGGGATTACAAATTTTGATTTTTCAATCCAATCCTAGCTACGTTTTAGCTGTGCCGTTATGCAATCATCATCAGAAATATACCGTCCACATGGACTTATTTAAGTATAGCCCATTGATTTTTGATTATCCGTCTTGCTTGACTGGGACTGTGGATTGGGAATAACAAGGCTGTTCACTGCAGCACAAAAATAAATAATAAAAAAATATAATAGAAGCTGGTAGTCAACAATATTGAGAATTTTTGTTTTTTCATTTTGTATTTTTTTTTGCTTATTTTTTCAGTTGTCCCTTGTCCGCTTTTTGGGTAACTTTTGCGCAGAACCAAAAACAGTTTGCACCAAAATTTGTCAAATTAAATTGCATGTACAGACCAAGAGTCTGCTGACAAACTCAGAGTCAGGCCGCAACTTTCGTTCTTGAGATTGAATTAAAAAGTTGACGGCGGGCGCCCAACAAATACTGAAAATTATTCTGCATAGTTGTTGTTGGCGTTGGCTTTTAATTAAAATTGTTTACTAAATATGCTAGAATTTGTGCGGTATGGTGCGGTTACTGCTGATACTGGATGACAGGTTGGGGGTGATTCGGTGCGGTTCGATACAGGTCAATGCACATTAAAATTTGAGAGGACGCTTCCCCGATATGGCTTTGTGCTTAGTGTGACAAATGTTAATTATCGCTTCGCCCTAGACTGGCCTTTGATGCATTTAATAAGGTTCCAAGTCAGAGTGGCTAAAGCGAAATACATTACAATGATTATGTTGTTGCTGTTAGTGTCGCTGTTGCTGTGTTGCTGGTGTTGCTGGTGTTGCTGCTTTTGCCGCGCTACATAATTCAGCATGACATGAACTGACAATAAAATTTAGTGCTGAGCGGGCATAATAAAGTCAGCCATGACGGGAAGAAGGATCTGCTGGCTGCCGTCTCAGGCTCCAAGTTGATGCCATGCCATGCTATGCCAAGCCACGCTATGCCATGCCAGCTGGCCATAAGCAAAGGGCTAAAAAACTAAAAGCAAAGTCATGCGGCCGGCAGTAATGAAAAGCGTGCCGAGTGCTGTGAAGTGAGAAGGAGACGCTTTTTGCTACCACTGCCCGGCTGTAAAACAGTAAGTTGGCATTAAGTTGCAAGCATAATGAAATTATTTCTCTGGCTCGGCGACGCATCGCTGGCAGTTTTGCGTTGCTGTTGCTGTTGCTGTTGCTGCTATTGCCACTGTTGCTGCCACTGTTGCTGCTGATGGTGTTGCTGCTGCTGGTGCTTGCCGCTTCCCTGGCTAAGAAGCGCGTCGGCACATAAATACTTCATGCTTAATTGTCCTTTTGGGTGCAATTTCAAACGCTGCTACGCACACAGCACAGCTGCAGAGCCCAGCACAAGGAGCGGAAGCAGCAGCAACAATAGCCATAGCAACCAACGAGCTGTGTATGACGATGACAGCTTCAACTTGAGCTTTTAAAGCTGTGCCATCTCTTGCGGCTATATCCCCTCCTTCATTTGCTGTCTTCACTTTACCCCATACAAAATAGCTATAATTTTGGGGCCTCTAACACAAGCTGCAAAATTATCTGGTTTTTAATTCTCTGCATCGTATTCCGCTGGATATGATCCTTCAACTCTTTTGAGCAATTTGATGGCCCACAATTCGGAATCAGCCAAATGTGGTGCATATATACCGCATACTGCAGCCAAAATTATTATAGGCTAACATGTAAGCGATAACGAAACGAAATCATACGCATAAATGGCGATAAACATAAATTTAAATACAAATCAGAAATACCTTTTTTGAAAACCAGAAAACCAGACGCCAAAAATAATCATTAATTTTTAGATTTTGTGGCAAATGGCAAATCAAGCAAATTGTTTCGGGTTCGGATTTCATGTGGAATGGCTCTGTTTGCGTATATATTGTTGACAATGGTCATGTGGTACATGGGAATGAAATGTCGACAAAACTGCGCTTTGCCAAATTACGAAGTTAAATAGTATGCGATTTAAAGTCAATAGCATTCAATGGCAGCCAATGAACATTAACCTTTTCAACTCGTTAGCTGCTGCATCAGCATTTACGGGCAGGGCAAAGCCCAGCTGGGTAGCGAATCTCCTTAATTATCAGGTTTTATTTAACCAATTGCCAATTGACGACAAAGCTTAATCTTCTCAAGTCGCAAAGAAGCCTTAAAAGGCCAGGCAAGTTGCACACACGAAATTTGTGTGGCACATGTGGAAGGGTTCTGGCATTATTAGTAAATGATGTAAATTCCATTGTACACTGGGGAAATTAACGTATTTTGTCATGTAAAAATCAGTAATTTTCTAGTAGCGCCCAACTCTAACAGTATTGTTTGCTGGACTACTCTCGAAAGGTCATTAAATATTAATAAAAAAAGAAAGCATGGACAACCGCGCAATGGCCCCAAATTATCTCAAATGTAATCCATGCAAAGAGTATGAAAACTCGGGATGACATGAATAACTCTTCCTCATTAAAAACTTATATAAATTCGATATGACTTGATACATATATATATATATCTATAACTACCTAATTTGTGCTCTTAGTAATATTATTGGAATTTTAGTACGTTTTTGTATAGCAGCCATAAAAGAACTCATGCAGAATATTGCTAATTTTGTTGTTAAAATCCCTTTGTTGTTTTCCGTTTTTTTTCTTTTTTTTTTTAGTTTATTGACTACTCTTTGGCATCGTCATTTTTATTGCTTGCCTAATTATGAAGTCACTCAACATTGACACGCTGCTCTCCATGAAAATGATGCAAAATAAATAGCAATAACTTGGCGCTAAGCCGCATAAAGTTAACGAACTAACAAGTCACAACAAAGTTGAGCGTTGTCGCAAACGCTTTTTGCGAGAAGCTGTGCTATTTTTTTTAGCAATTCTGCTTGCAGAATTTAATGGATATTTTTTATGTTTAATGGTTAATTAGTAATGACAAAATGTTACTCATGCATCAGTAACTTGAGAAACCGAATTAAGCTGACATAAATTGTTAGATCATAAAAAAAACTTTAGAAATAACTCATTTTTGAAATTTAAGTTTCTTAATATTAAAACTATATATATAACTTACAGCTCTTACTACTATATGTAGCAGCTTATTGTGCTGAGAGTAAGCAGTATGCATCAGATCAACATTTGAGGGTATTTATTAGCTCCGTAGTTGTCGCCATGAATACCATTAATATTTCAATTAGGCGATTTCAGCTATTGAAATATAATTATTTTGTGTTTGGTGAACTCTTTTTTCAATGTAAAAAAAAAACATTACTACTTTATCTACTACTGATTAATAATTTTAAAACGAAACAAATCTATTTTGAATTTGATGGAAGCCTGGTTTTTTCTAAATCCAACCGACACCCATCAAAGCCATTTTATATACAGCTAACTTGATCCACAACAATTAGAAGGAGAATAAAAATTGTTAACTAAAAGCCGGCGCGTTGGCCACCAGGTGTTAGGCTTTCGTATAAGTAGAGAACCGAAAAACCAACCACAATGACCCATTAGCAGGTTGACACGCCAGGCGTCCACAGTCAATTTGTGGTAAGGACAGATAAGTCCTGCGGCAGCGGCGCCTCCTTCACCAGCCAGCGAATGATGATGCCATCTGTCGTGTGGGACATGGCATGGGCAACGTTTAGCTAACGGTTAGCTACCATCAAGTCAAACGACACTTCCGCCCGGACCGGTGGACAGTGCAAGCCGAGACGAGGCGAGCCGAGTCGAGCCGGGTCGAGCCGTGGTGCTTGAATCAAATGGAGCTTTTGCCGGCCAGGTGTACATTTTGTCACCGCCAACATATATTCAGTGAGCCACATTTCCGGATTGTCAGACTTGTGCATCCGTCAACGCTGCAATACCTGCACTCAACATACCAATTTCCTGTTTACACTTCCTCCAATACGTATAACGATTACACCCAAAACATTTACATCTACTCTCTGCGCTTAGTCAAGCTATAAAAATAAATACCAAAGTTTTTCTTCCTTTTTTCTCCCTTTTTCGTTTTTTTTTGTTTTTTTTTTTTTGTTTATGTTTAAGCCAAACATTTGACTTGGCTCGAGCTCAACGTTTCCGACTTTGCCATTGTCCAATTACAGAATATATGTTTTTTTTTAGTTTTTCTTCTTTTTTGGTGCTAGCTTACACGTGTTGGCGAAAGCATCAACTACTTTTGCTCAACTCGCCACATTAATGAAATGAATGAATCAACATGAACATCGTTGCTAATGCACAGATGCAGCAAAAATCCAAAAAAAAAGGACAGAATAAAACGTCCACGTCCAGTCCTGCTCACTAATAAGGATCCGTCTGAGAGCGCACGTGCGTCAGCATGGTCATCAGCATCAAGCTCATCATCATCATCATCATCAGCATCATCATCATTATCGTTATTGTGTGTGCGCTGGGAATAGCTTCGCCTCGGACAAATCAATTATGTTGCACACAAGAAGAGCACTGTCTCATTTAGGACAGTCAGTGTTCAGTGCTCAGTGCTCGACTCTCTTAATTACATGTCGATGATGCTGGATGCTGGATGGTTGGTGCTGGATGCTGGCACTGCAGTTTCCATGACAGTCAAAAGTTTATTAATTCCCAACGAGCAAATCACACATGCATACCAAAAACTTTGGCTGTACAGCAAAAAGAACATCTAAACGCAAACATTTCACAATTTACAAATTTACAATTTACAAATTTACAATTTACAATTTACGGCATTCAACGTGCACAACAGTGCCAAGAACAGTTTGAAAAGTTAAAAGCATGCCAACACCTGTCCACACACAATTGCCGCACTTACAATTTGCAAAATGTTGTGGCATTTTACCTGATTTGCTTTACACTCGACACAACATTTTGACAGTTAACGAATTTCGGTGCAAAAGTTTCGCAAATGTTTTAACATTCCAAAAGAATTATGCTGGCGGGAGTTTCTCGCCTGGCATTTTGAGGAGTATTTAATGCCATGGACCGAGTTGAGTTAGAGTTGACAACAAAATTAAGTGAGGCAGTCGTGCGTGTGCCCGGTTTGTATTTGGTAGAAGTCTCGCAAAATTGTTCAAATTGCACTTTTTAACTTCGCAATTTAGACTTGAAATAAGTCTTATGAATATGTGCATTTCACAGATTTTATGTGGTTAGTTCAACTACTAAACTAAACTGGAACTGATCCGAAAACTATGTTTGCAAAAAAACTGCGTAAGCGGCAGCTTAGAGAATTTGAGTAAGTGTCGATTGTGAACGCAGAGCCAGCGACATCTTTCAGTTATTGCCAGAATTGAATAACTGCTCTCAAATGCATTTCTCAATGTCTCCCCAAAAGCTAAGCCCCAACGGCAGCAGCAGCAGCAGCAGCCAGGAAAAATCTTTTTACGGGGGAACACATGCAAAACATGGTTACAGCTTCAGACCCAAAAAGCACAAAGAGGAAATTAAGTGCTGACCATTTCTCGACATGGGGCTTGCTGGGTACAACACACATGCACACACTCTCTCTCTCTCCCTCTCTCTAACTCACTCTCTCTATCTAACTCTCTCTCTCTCTCTCTAACTCTCTATCTCTGTCTCTTTGTTGGTCATGCATTCATTTCACTCAGCACTACTTTCGGATTAAGTCTGCGCCTGTCATGTTGATTTGTATTTACTCTTTGCGAATATGTATGTCTATATATGTATGTGTGTGTGTGTGTGTGTGTGTGTGTATCGTGTATGATGTGTATGATGTGTATGTCTGCGGTTGGGTTGCTGTTGGCATTTTGGGTTAAAGTTGATCAACGCCTGCCTCTGCCTGTGTATGTATGTATTTACTGTGAACGCGAAATATTGTTAATCCCATTGATTTGTTAATGATTACCATTGACACTGCTGACCAAACAGCTGTGGTTCAGCATTGCTGTTGTCGCCATGTTCCTCGTCGGCCAACCAAATTCGTTTTGGGGTTTTGTTTAAATTTACGACACAGAAGCGGTTTGCAGACCCAAAACCAAGGACAACCAAACCAAGCAACACAAGTTCTACTTGAGCATTTCAAGTGGACTTTGAGGTAAATTGTCGCATCAATTCTCTGTGTACACGTCTCTATGTGTGTGTGTGTGTGTGTGTGTGTGTTTGCCTTGCTCCTTGGTGTATTGATATTTCACAAGAAATCAACACACAAATAGTAAAGAACACACACAATTTCAAATCTCACTCCACTCACTTTGTCACCATTTGCAGCGGAAATGAAAAATCAAATCGAAGAAAGGCACAGGAAATGTAGCTCTTCGAATTTCACTTGACGTGTGTATCTGTGTGTGTGTGTATGTGTGTGTGTGCTGTCCTCTGTGCTGTTTAAATTTAGCCAATGTCTAGCATTGCCAAAGTGCTCTCCACTCTTGACTATTTATCTCTCTTCTACCATGTGTGTGTTTACCTACTCAGCGCTGTCATAGACATAAAATCGTATTTTTATTGTTTCTTGCTACATTGTTTTCATACACTTGCTGACCATTGAATACTTTGACTTTTACAAAGTAGTTTGTAACACCAAAAACAAATAATAACGCTTACAACTGTTTATAGTGTTCCTCGAATGCTCAAAGTAAAATGTAATCAGACCAGCAGACAGAGATATGGATGATATATAATGATATATTAAATATTTTTAATACAGAATATAATGATAATGTTACTGATGACAGGCAGATCGTAAGATTGCAGCATTTATTAAATAATAGAAACTTTAAAGCTTGGAAATATCATAAACATAAATGTAAATCTTTTAAGCTTAAATTGCTCATTTTTTTCACAAGCCGCCAGATTTTTTCTAATAGGCATCGGAGTACCTCATAGAAATCTGGAAACCTGTTTAAGACCGAAGAACGTATTAACTGTTCTTTAGTGTAGATCTGTGTGAACTGCTTTACATAACTCGCTTACACAATGCAAAACTTTGAAGCTGGATTTACCAAAGAAAGTAAGACTATTGGAAAGCTTCATTGAATATGTCAAAGAAATATATAATACAGCTCAACCTGTCTTAAGTTGTTTTAACAAAGGTATCAGCATATTGCACAGTCGGTTTCATCCCAGTACCAAGTGCTTACTTTATTATTTTGAAAAAAATAAATAAGCAATCTACCATACAAATAAGAAAGAAATGTCACTTTTGGCACGCCGAAGACTACATACCCTTGTAGAACGGACTAAATCTGCTGAAATCTAAGTCTTACAATTATATAAGCAAATTGTATTTATGCGATTTCTGGCTGTTGACTGATTTCAGCAACTATTTTGTAGGAGAAATGATTGCAGTTATTTATACGCATATCTCGTTTCCCACAACTTAAAACGTATCTTTCGACAGATGGGTTCTACAGCAGCTAGATACCATAGTGATCCGTTCAGTTCCGAATTATAATATATATAAAACATAATGAAAAGGATAATATATGAGGAAAGGCGGAGACGTCTCCATCGACACACTAATAATACCCTCAACAAGGGCATACAAAATAAGAGTATATCAAATTCCCTTTATTATAAGCACAACTTTATTGTTGGTTTATTCTTGGCATTTGTCTGTGCTTGAGACGGTTTTATCTTCTTGGCCATAAGCCTAAGCAAATACAAACCATTTTCTTTCGATGAAAAAATTCCTCAAAATGTATGGCGAAAAAGAAGCGTGGATGGAAATGGCGAAATGCCTGAAAATAATCAATTGATTCGGTTTACTGAATGATGGAAACTCTCCAAGAGTGCCACACGCGATGTACTCGGCAAAGATGTGTAAAGTTGCACTAATTTATTGAAATCATTTACCGCAAATCAGACAATTCCCGTTCCGTGCACAAGGACTAATTAAATATTGAATGCGTCTTACAGTTGCTGATGAATTTGTTTTCATTGATTAGTTGCCAGCCATGCCATGTACCTGATGTTGAGCACACAAGCTGCGACAACATCTACCAGCCAGCTGCACCGATTCCCAGAGGTCTGATTGAACAATGAATGATTTAATTAATAAATAAATAAGTGAGTGCGTGCAGCAGCAGCAGCAGTCGAGTAATTGCAGATGCAAAATGCATTACACAAGTGTGACTAACAATTAATTATTGAGCACCGCTAGCAACTACCACAATTTCAGTTTTAACTTGTCCCTGCCACTAGTCGACAACTTGTTTAAGACACTTAGTGACAATTATTGGCAGACATTTGCCATTTGAGATTCGATGTCACTTTGATCAGTGATTAGAGCATTGAAACGATAACAAATCAAGCAGCAATTAGAAGTAAACTATTTTTGATACATATCGCATTTAGTCACGTTTGTACATATTGAGAGCACAATCCAAACACTTTGTCAGTCCAAGTTTCTAGGCATGAAATCGAGAATATTAAATTACCATATAACTTGGCATCGCCGACATGAATGGGTGGGGCCAATTTGAAAGGCCAGCAAACGAATACAAGCCAATTTCTATGCAATTTGCTTGCTATTGTATTGTACGCTCAAAATTTCAACAAAATTTCATATTTATTGCGGTTTTGGCGTCAGTCTCAACTTAAACTCAAATTCGATGCCTTGTGGGCCATTTAAGATTTTAAAGTGAGGCCAACCGCAAACTAGTTTCCTACGAACCTGCTCAACAGTCGTGGAAGTGGGGCGGCGCGGCAGCTGAAGAAGGGTTCGATATGTGGTCTAGGCTAGGTATGCATGACAACCGCAGCCCACAGAAACTTTCACAATGGAAAATGATAGCCTTAAGGTCCCAAGAATAGTGCGAGTGAGCTGCAGCTGCTCCAGCAGCACTCACATCCACTGTCAATTTGAAATTATTTCATTTTGTGTAGATATAAGCTGCATAAGCCCAATATACGCCAAAAATTGTACGGATATCCGGTCGCCTTCCAGCACCGAAGGCGCGCACAATCGTCAATCATACCTAGAGGCAGGCACTCCATTAAAACGCAATTAGTGCCGATTGGAATATGGATGGCGAGTTCGAAGTGCTCCGATTGAAGTTGAGGGACTGCTACTTGGGGCTTCAAAGTTCATGCATTGGCCCTTGCCCGTTTTGCAATTCAAAATGAAATGGAAATTTGAAAAAGAGCTCAGACAATCAAATTAGAGAACCGCTCATTATGTAAAAGTCCCCTTTTTTGCAAATCAATAAAATTCAACCGCACACGAATCAAACTTAAAAGAGCCAATCATACGTAAAATATTGTCAAATGCGCCAGCCAAGTGCATGATTAAACCAGTTAGGCTGATGTAGCCGACTAGTCGAGTGAGCTCAACTACGAGATATCCTGAGCTCAGTTATTAAATATTTGATCAGAGTTACACACTCAAATGTAAGCAGGTGTGGAAGTGCTGTCAGCCGGCACAGGCACTGAAGGATAAAAATAAAAATTAAGGCAGCACATGTTTTTATTCACAATCTGCAACTGAAATCGCCGACGCGTGCATCTACATACACGTATACGTATCTGGCTTATATGTATATATCATCATAGATATCGTTGTGCTGCAGAACTCACACACACACACACACACACACACACACAGTCACATTCTCATGCATGCAATTGCATATTTATGAATACAGCAAATGCTGGCGCCTGCTGATAGTATGGCAATCAGTAAGAGAATACATTTTGGCTCATAGCCTGGATATTCCTTCTCCGAACCCGATGCAGTTTTTAAAGTTGGTCAACAATATTATGATATATATCAATTGGAAGGCTCAGCATTTCAGCTTGTTTCTTTTATTTCGTAAAACGGTAGCAGTTGGCGATGAAAATAAATAAATACAAAGTTAAATTAAATAAACTTAAACAGCCAAGCTTGAAGAGTCTAGCTTATTAAGAACAGAAAATGAAGAATAGAAGAAAATTGCAAAAAAAAAAGAAAAAAATATACCCCTTTTGTCAATCTTTAATGGGTGTGTGTCTGTGTATGTTTTGGCATTTGCCTGCACATGTGTGACACTCGAGCCAAAGGACGGTCGCAGATTTCACGGGAAAAACAAAATAGGCTGTTGGCAACCACAATTCACACGGCACAGATCCGTTAACTAAGGACCATTATGGGATTGACTTATTGTCGTGGCATGTAAATAACAAAGCAGAAATTGGCAGCAATGCAAGCCGACAAAAACAAAATGGATGCCAGACATAGCTGTGTACCAATAGTGGCCAGAACAACAAACAGTCAACACTCAAACAGGCACACTCAACTGCACACATTAGCTCTCTTGTACACAACAAACGGACCAAGCAGCGAGCATTAAGCAAATGTTTACCTAAATGCTCCCAAGCCAGTCAATAAGCCAGCGCTTAGATCTGCAACTTATCAGGAACATATATAGTTCATCTTGAGCAACAGGAAAATCGTTCTTGATGCACAGAAGAAATCGAGATACTTTTGGCGCCAAGTGTAGCTCACCTTATTAGGTAGAATCTTCAATAAAAGCCTTTCTTTTCTTAATTACAGCTTTAAGCAGAAGAGCTGAATCAAATAACCCTTTCACTACTATAAAAAACATTTGTGACACGTTCAACGTCCTTACCAAAACAGTTCTTATATTTAACAAATCAAATTAGTTGCACAGCAAAAAAATTGCTTGATTATAAACGCAGTAAGCCGATCGATGTTACTCATTGAGAAACTAAACTTATTTTAAATTACGGTCTTTTTATAATTCTATACAATGTCTATCTACGTATTATAAGTAATTTTTTAAGTTGTAAGCCACGTCTGTGGCACGCTGCATCTCATCAACATGGCAGCTGGAGGCAACAAAACATCGCCACAGTCTCCGAGTCCAGTAATATTTGCTCGCAATTTTTTTCGAGTCCTTAACGATTCCGGGGCAGTTGAAGGGAACAATTTAATCGTCTCACCAGTTGCGGCACGCAGTGCCATGACTCTGGTGCTGATGGGCTCCGTCGGAAAGAGCGCCGACGAGTTGCGTTCCGGTCTTTTGCTGGGCAGTGTAAGAAAACTGGAAATCGCCAGGCAACATGCCGAATTCTTGAACACGGATTGCGTTTGCAATCCGAAGGAGTCTCAATGCGCTTAGCCACCGGGCTGTATGTCAAACACGATCAGCAGCTGCACGCCGACTTCAATTCGAGAGCTGTGCAGTTCTTCAACGCTCAGGCAGATGGACTCCACTTTACCGATGCGGAAGCTTCAATGCAGCATGTCAATAAATGGCTCGAGCGGCAAACATTTTTCACTGTACGCCATTTGCTTAGTCCGGCATCTTTCAATCCGAAATCTAGCGTTATTTTGGTTAACTCCCTGTACTTTCGAGCCAAGTGGGCAACGCGCTTCTCCGTGGAGCGCACTGCGATAGATGATTTCAGGATCAACCAAGACCAGAAAATGATGGTGCCCATGATGCGACAGGTGTGTGTTTAAATTGAGCAGTAAACCTTCAGATTTGAGGCTCCATCCATTCCAAAGATTAGATGAGCATAGCTAGTTACTATGGTTGCTTGTCAAAGAACAAGGCTACTCTTGTCTTCTCCTCCCAAGAAGACAACTTCTATATAAATTATATATATATTTATTTACATATTTATCTACTATATCCGTCTCCGTATATCAGACCTTATTATTATTTATATTATATATATTTATTTATATAAGTTCTCGTATACCACTAAGACTTGCATATGTGTTTTGTAATTGGTTTTTTCATTTTTGCAGGAGGGACAATTTCGGTTTGGCGAATCGCGAAAGCTGAAATCGCGTATTTTGCAGTTGCCCTTTGAGGAATCGGACATTTACATGCTGTTCATAGTGCCACATGCGGTAAATGGACTTGCCGAGCTGGAATCGAAGCTAGGAAAGCTGGATTTGAACGAAGTGGCCCGCAGGGCAGTGATGCATGATGTTGATGTAACGTTGCCCAGGTTCAAGATCGAATGCGAGGTGGATTTAAAGTTGCCGCTACAGAAAGTGAGTAAGCCAATTGCCTATATCTAAGAACTTTACCCAAATATGTGTATATTTGTGTCAGTTGGGAGTAAGGCGCATCTTTGAGCCGGGCGCCGCTGATCTGAGCAGACTGTTTGCCAAAAAGTCGCCCCATCTCATTACAGAGGCAAGGCAAAAAATCTCTTTAAATGTAAACGAAGCCGGCTGTGGCACAGCGGACCACACACGTAAGCCACACACATTTAATATGCGGAAATAAATTCATCAAGTTATGTTTCTCGTAGAAGGTCGAGTTGTTGGCGCAAAGCTCAATCCGGAGCGGAAAGTGTTTAAGGCGAATCAGCCATTTGTGTTTGCCATACGGAGCAATAAAACAGTCTATTTTGTGGGTCATTTTCTCAAGCCCTGATTAGCCCAAGCAACTGACATTGTAATTTACAAATAAATCAATGAGTATAGCACTTAAGCGCTTTGGACATTTTTATTACGAACCCCTTTCCAGCGTAACAACAGCCAGGTCAGTCTGGAAAATTGTAACAAATGACAATATGCCAGGAGCATCAAATGATTACCGCACAAATGTATACAATGCAGAAGTGCACACAGACACAGGCGACCGAGTCAAACATACAAAATCATGCAAACCAGCTAAAGATAGGGTAGAGTAGGGCATGACTGACTACGTAACTCTTTTTGCCTTATTGTATATGTGTCAAACGAAGACTAAATAACTCAGTGAAATTCACAAGCTGAGCAAAGGGTATTGGCGAAAGACATATAAATTGCCATAGCAAACCAAACAAATAGCAAAATGGCAGTTGGTTTCAATGAAGTGAGTCCGTGGGTGGCAAATAGAAGTTATGGCAGGAGTTGCTGCCTCAACAGATCATTGAGAGATTCGCTGATATGAACGAAGCCAACTTGCAACACGCAGTCGAGGCGGGCGAAGCTCAATGAAAAGCTGAAAAGCAGTAAAAGAAACGTCGCGACGTTGGCACTGCCCCATGCCCCATGCTCCATGCCCCATACCCTATGCCCCGTGCCCCGTGCCCCATTTCTTTTGGCAAAATGCTGTACAGCTTGTTAGCCAATTTTAAATACAACTACTGCCACTGACAGTAATCAAGATTGCATGGCGGCGGTGGCAACAACAATGCCAAATGACATTTGGAGGGGGTGTGCGGGATGCGGGGTGCGGCTAGCAAATGAAAAATAAGTAATTTCCCAACTGTGCTGAACTATGTACGCAGCAGCAGTTGAGACAAGCAGAAGCAACAAGAATGGGGAACGGGGAACGGGAACTGAGACTGGACTCCTAGCTGGAATTGGAGTCGAAGTTGGCGCTCAAGTTCGCGTCCGGTTGCAAACTTTGCCGTCCAATTCATCGATGATTGTGCCGTGGAATGGCCGTATGCCATTGGCATTGCCATTCTGTAGCGTCTGCCATTGATGGCCACTGCCAGGTATTGTGCAAATGTTTATCTTTCGGTTTCAGTTTTGGCGCTGTGCGCTGTGCGCTGCGCATCTTCCTTGATTTTACTTATGGCCCTAGGCCGCTGGCGGCGCCATCAAAACGGATGTGCAGCTGCACAAACTTTGTAAGGGAATTGGAAAATTGGTCTCCATTCCGGACTGTTTGGTGTAATTTCGAAATGCTAATGTAATGTCAGCGTAATGAAATTACTGAAATTGCTGCCACACAAAAGTAGTAAAAGCTAAATAAATTAAATGAATCGAATCTCTCAATTGAGTTAAACCATTCAAGGGCTGCTAATATGGAAGCACCTATTTTACTATGTTGCTCAAATATATTTTTAATATATATCTTTCTATTTTTTTTCATTTAAAAACATTAACGCTGCCGCTGCAAACGTGTATTTAATTATTTATTTGGCAATGCAAAATAGTCTGTTCAATAAACAATTTGTTGGAGTTGTTTGTTGCTTTGGTTTTTTTGCAAACAGCAATTTCCCAAATGGCCCTTTAAAATGATGATGCTAAAAAGGATGCATATGAATATTTGCCGGTTCACATCAAGTTATATGCGATGGCAACTCAATAAATCAATAGCCTGAAAAAGTAATTTATAACCAATCAAACGCATCCTCATGCAACACCGAGTCTCAATAGCCGCCGGTCACAAAATGTATTAAGCATCTTCTTTTGATCGCAATGCAAATAACAAACGTGCTACTGTTTTTAGTGGGGGATATGAATACCATATACAAATATGTACAACAGTATATATCTAAATATATATATATATGCATATGCATGCAAACAATCGTTTCACAAATTGCATAAGCCAAACCCGCAATAAAAGGGCAGCAGGAACATTGCATAATCAAATCCAATATGTATCTGTTACTAGCTCTGCGTATGTATTTCCATTTAACAGGAACCCAATATACAAATATATACATATATGCATAGATATATATATTGTTTGTATTGGCATACAAGCTATGCATCCTACCCAATTATGATAGCCCTATTAGAAATTTGCTCATATTCCGGTTGCAAAACGAGATTTCATAAGTGAACTCCGGCATTACTATTTGTAGTCTAATTTGTGTGTCTCTCGGACAACAGTTGCAATGAGCATACATTTGTGTGCTACTGTATTCTATTTGGTATTCTAAATGCTGAAAGCTGTCAAATCTCATTAATACGAAATTGGTTTTACTTGCTGCTGATGTTTGACTTAAATATGAAGCCATTTTCTACTGCAAGACTACTGCAGATAGATGACCCAAAATGAAAATAACCCTGAAAACTAGATGCGTTTTCTGGTTTCTTGAAATTATTTCAAAAATTTACCACAAGAGGAATTCCAATATGGTAAAGCTCTTTTCTATATTTCAGAATACATTTCTTAAAAATTGAAAATACTTTTAAAAAGTGAAAATAATAATCAAATTTGGTCTATCGCCTGCTAAGAGTCTATATATTTCCCACTATTTTAAGACTACGCCACTTTTAGAGGACTGATTACTGGTAACCTCATACGTTGAACCCCAAGCAACTTCAGCTAAAAACAGAGTATTACGCAGTCGTTTATGCGCATTCATTTCAATCTCAGTTGGAAATTATACATATATATTTTTGTCTGATCAAATGTAAGCAACAAAGACGCAATTGCAGTACAATTTTAAAGTCAGAAATGAGGTGTGGAAACGCAGTGTGAGTTGGCAGTGGCAAAACAAAAAAACAAGCGTCGCTTATCGCTCAGCTGCAGCTTAAGCGCCGTTTAATCCATCACAGCATGGCGAGTGCAGCCGGCATAGACAGACGCCACCTTGCCCCATAGTTTGTGGCAGCACGCGTGTGTTGCAGACCGTGCAAAGTGCTGCCGTTGCTTGATAATAAGCCGTCATGCCACTGCAACGGCCCGGACAGGTTATCATTGTGGCAACGGACTGTGTAAGATATGCGTACAAAAGTTGCCCGTTAATTTCATATGCGAGACAGCAAATTTAGCCAGAGTCGGATGCGACTCCTAACTTCAAATCAGGAGAACAAAAAAAAGAAGGCAACGAGTCGTGCAGGTGATTTAAAAGCCATTTGTCAGTGGAAAGAAGAGTTTGGGCGATTGGCTTGGGTCACTGAAATTATTCAAATTATCTTGAGCAAGATTTTACTGTCAAAAGCCTTCAGGAAATCACACCAGCAACAATAATATGAATGGACCAAGACCAGACAAATGCAGCAGCCGTTACCCCAAGGCAGCAATCAAACGGCTTTAGTGCCATTCTTTTATCGCATGCCCCCCATCCCCCCACCCATTCAGTACCCCCTTCTGCACAATCCAATGCTGAAGTTGCCAAACGCACCCCTAGAAACAGCAACCGGTAGCTGACAGGCGACAGGCTGCTTCATCCAGCTCCTGCTCGTCCTGGCTGCGCCTCTGCCGCTGCTGATTCGCTGCTGCTGTTGTTGTCGACAATTGTAAATCCCATCTATTATAAGTGCTTCTTACCACTTGGAGCTGAGCATTGACATTTGGTTAATGGCAAAAATGTCACCGAAATGCAGACAAACAAGCAGCTGCGTTGACAGCAAGACCAAGACATGCCCAAGACACTGAAACAGACCAGTTCCTGCTCTTTAATATCCGAATTATCATTGTAGCATTTAGCCACAAGAAATAAAAAGAAAAGAAAAGAAATACTTTTTTGCTTGTTTCGCATATTCAATATACAAAATAGTCGCAGCTTTAACTGGAGCACACATTTTTTAAGGCACTGTGCGTAATTTATTAAACAGCGGGCAGGCTTTGAGTGTGTGCTGGAAATCAAAGGCAGTCATAAATCAAATACAATTTGATTCACTGATTAGAAAGACAGCTGCAAAACTACAAACACACTCACACACATGCTTTTGTTAGTATATGTGTAAATCTATTGTGTGTGTGTGGGTGTGTTATGTGTGTGTTTCAGTTGCTTTAACGCACCTATTTAATCAACCCAACCCAAACCCCAACGGCAATTGATTAATAATGACGCTCACAGCATGAGATGTGGAATGCTTAGTTACAAAGCATAGAGGAATGGCGTGCAGGGGGCGTAGGACAGGCAGGTCAGGGGGTCAGCTGTCAAAACTCAACTGAACATGGAATCAAAACGGATTTCATATCTAAAATGTATGAAAGAACTATAAAATGCTCTGCCCGCTTTCAAAATTGCGTGGCCCCCTTACAAAATTCCCCAGCTACGCCCATGTATATCTATCTATATGTGTTCGAGTGGAGAGAGAGAGTGAAAAATTTCAATGTGCAGATATTATTCGAAGCCTTAAAGCCATATCGAACAAAAACATTTGCAATGGCAACAATTCCAAATTGCTTTCGTTTCACTCAGTGTGTGTGTGTGTTGTGTGTGCTCTCAAAACCAATTAATTCACATATTTGATACGAGCATAAATATGCAAGGTGCCTAATTGAAAAGGACATGATGTGGCCACAGCATACAGGTTTTGTCAAAATGGCCCCAAAACTGTACAAAATACTTGCACACATAAAATGTAAAGTGTCATGCCGGCATCGGTTTTTGGTGTCGGTTTCACATTTGTTTTGACAACTGATGTCGACGAGTTCGTTTTTTGTTATTGTTTGCTCTTATTTGCAATTCCTTAATATGCCTTTTATTGTGCACACATGGATATAGTTCGAGCAAACTGCAGTTCAGGCATTATTTAGTTGCAAACGCAACAATAACTCATTAGCATAACATTTCCATCTTCCGACTCCAGCCGACGACGACGAGTTGTCGTGCAACATATGCGGCAACATTTCACTCTGTCAATCAGTGCAAATTCAGCGACATTTGACAGTTGCAAATGTCAGCGTTGCATGATGGATGCGAAGAGCTTGTAAGCAACCAACCTAATCCTCCCCGCCTCTAACTGGCCTTCCCACAAAACTAAACTAAAGTAAAGTAAAGTGCCTATAAAATTCACCTTTTAAGCTTTAAAAACAAATAATTATAGCAATTTGTAATCGTTTAATAAAACACTGCCATTTTTTGGCCAATTGAGCATACGCATAGCCAAACTGTGACGAGGAAGCCAAGAAAAGGGATAGCTTCAACAAATATAGCTTTCCGTTGATTAGCTATTTCATCAGGCAGTTGTCCTTCATCTGTTTCCATATTTCATGTAAACATTTTGCTTTTGTTTCTTTGGCTACGCCAAAAAAGGCAAAAACAATGGCCAAGAATAATTGTATGAAATAAAAAACGGATTTGCATATTAGATTCCCAGCGTCAACCTTTCTGAATGCTGTTGATTTTTGTTTTTGTTTGCCGTTATGGGGCAAGAACAGCAGCAGGAACAACAACAACAACAGCAGCAGCAGCAGCAGCAGCAGACAGACGAGCCGGGGGACTGCAAAGTAACCTCGGAACTAGAAGCTCAACCTGGACGCACTGATAAGCAGCCCTCACCGTAAGTGCAGCAGTCAAGAGTGGACTCTGAATAAATGCCAACACCGGCTGCCACCTTGTCACAGAGCAAAACTAATACTCAAGACAATTTTTTATGACAGCATAACACCCTCAGTGTCCCCTTCAAATGGGTCCACAGTTAGTCTGGCTTCTTGTGACGAATGATTTAAAGTTTTGCCCATTTCTTTTTCTTGTATTGTTTTTCTTTTTTTTTCTTTTTTTTGGGATGTTGCTCATGGCCCTTGGACATGTTTTATGTTTTGTTTTCTGTATACTCTCGTCAAGAGTATTTTAATTTTGTCGTAAGGTTTGTAACGCTTTAAAGTAGACGTCAGGCATATATAGCCTTCATATATGGCATATATAACCTTCATTCATGAGCAGCAGCCAGGTCCATCTATCTGTTTCTGTCTGTTTCTGTTTAAGAAGTTGCCTGAAGCAAACTCATCAGCTATGCTGTAATCGGCTTTATTAACCTTTTGACAAAGATTTATAAACATCGAAGTATTATATCCTCCTAGCTCTCATAGGAGCAATCAGTGCAAAAAAAAAAGTACTTGTATGAAAATCTATTTCCTTGGCAAATTTATACTAACCAAACTCATAAGCGATGCGTGCTAACAGTTTTGACAAAAAAAAATTATCAAATTCAGTGCATAATATCACATAGCTGACATTAAATATAAAGGTGGCCTTTTGAAATTTATAGTCCAATTTAGTTGACGGCTATTTGACTCCAGGTCCACAAGGGTATATAATCTGCGGCGTGCCAAAGTTAGGCATACATTTTTGTTGTCCTGTTTTTGGTGTTTAGTTACATTTTGTCTTTATTTCGGATTGAGGAGAGCGCCAGGAGTCTGATGAAGTGCGGGCATTGCTTTAAAGTGGGTAATATATTTTTGTGATTTCCTGCCTCGCTTAATGAGATTTGGCTACGCAATTCTTGTCGTAACTTTTGCTGCTTGCTTTTTATTTGCGCTCATCTTGAGGTAATGCGAGAAGTTTTACGTGCTCTGATTTGCTTTTGATGAATGTGTCTTATGCACCATTATATTTTTTTTTATTTCTTTTTTTTTTCTGTGGCAACGATACTGTGGGTGGACGCAGCAAATCGATGGCAATCAACAAAAACTTGAGCAAAGCCTCGGAAATATTAGTTTTGATTGTGGTGTAGCAAACAATTATACATAATTATATTATGCTAAGAGTTAAATGAGTTCGGTAAATCCATTTTATAACTACAGTTGCCAATGGTAGGACTAGTGCTGCTGGCTATTCTATTCTGTTCAAGACAATTCAAATATTTAAACACTATTTTCGACCAGTGTCATTGGGATGTGGTCGTTGCCGTTGCCGCTATATGAAACCGCAGCGTAAATAAATGTGAAATTCTGTCGGTTTGCTGGTTTGTGCTGGCAACATGCAAATTTTGTGAGAAATAAAAAAATAAAATAAAAAAAAAACATAAAAAGCAGCGACAACTATTTGCGCAAAACAGTAGTGCAAAGCGAACAGCTTGTCTAATTGTAATCCGAGTTGTAAGTCGTTTAAAACAGACAACGACCACGACGAGCACTACTCGAATTAATTACCCTCGGAAGTTGCTTGCTAACAGCGCAGAGCGAAACGGAACGGCACACGGAAATGCCAGAACGAACCGGACCGGAGTGGACCGGAGTGGACTGCACTGGATTGGACTGGACCGGACTCTGCTCTGTGGGTTGCGTTACGGATTCAGATTCCTGTCCGATCGCCCTCTCTCTCCCATGCTATGTGGACTTTGCGTTTTGGGAATGTCATCATCAACGCGTTGAAGTTCGAGTTTGTAGCATGCAGCTGAAATGCTGGGCCTGGGAAGAGCTTGTGGCCACAGTCCAATGAAAATGCGACCACAATGTCTCTCTATCTGTCTTTGTCCGTGTACGTGTGTGTGTGTGTGTGTGTGTGTGTGTGTGTCGGTGATGTGCAAATGAATGCAGCGGAAATGAAATGAATTCGTTAGAGGCCGCAAAAAACGCAGCGTTCAACGAGCTGCGAACATTGCAAACGGGTTGCAATTAATGAGTGCCTCCCGCTATGCAATAAAAACTTGCTTATGGCTGAAAGATACTGTGGGTGGGATGAATCAAAAACAAAAAAAATCATGCTTAAGCATTAAGTATAATGGGGCGTGGTCCATTACGCTTAATTTTAACAAAACTCTGAAATAGTCTCTGAAATATGACACAAACGTTAGCAACCCACTGAATTTGATCCAACTAAAAATAATTAAATCCTGTCTTTCTAGCTAAATCCAAACTATATTCCTATTATGCCAAAACATTTGAATTTGATACAACTAAAAATACTTATGGCATCTCTAGATGAATGAAAGCTATATTCGCTTTGTGGCAACATTTTTCAAATTCGCAACCCATCGAATTTGATTCAACTTTGTGGATCTAATCTAAACTATATCATGCTGGGCCACGTCTGTTGCATTTGCAATTATCTTTCATTTTAGGTACGCGCCTTTGAGCAACTTAACAAAATGAGCTCAAATTAAAATCTTGTTAAAAGTGCAAGCAAAAGAGAGAAAGAGAAAATTACAATGAAAGTCGGAAATGGTACGCACGACATTTGAGAGTAGATGCTCATGACTTTGACAGCCGAGACAGTTAATCTTGGCAAGCTACTTAAAAGTCAATGCAACAACAACAGCAACAACAACAGCAACAACAGCAACAGCAACAGCCAACGAAAAAAACTCACAAAGTGCAGCAAGAAGACGTAGAAGAAGAGCGAACAAAACTTAATTAGAAAATTATGCGCGCAACTTCAAAAGCTGCAACCACTTCTGCATTAGAGATGTCTCTGCCTCCTCCTGTGTATGTGTGTGTGTGTGTGTGTTGGCGCTTCAAGCAGACTTTAGTGCTTATAATTTGCATTTTAAATGCCATGAAGTGATTTTCTAATGAATCAAAAGCCATCACATTTTGGCAACGGCTTCAACTCCATCTTCAAGTCAAAATCTCGAGCAACTCTCGTGCAGTTTTAATGATGGCTTCACATTAATGGCTGTCAAATCTGTCGCACACAGCGCACACCCCCACCTAACTGCCTAACACATAAATATGTTGCGACTTGCAACATAAGATGCAATTTTCATGCCCAAGACTTTTTTCTCGGCAGCTGCATTTTTGATGACATTCATTTCACAGATTCATGGCGAGGACAACATCACGTTCTCGTCTCCTCTCCTCGACATATTATGTTCACTAAGTGTATGTGTACATATGGCATATATGTGTATGCATATATCTTTCTATATACGCTGACAAGTTTATGTCGAGTGCTGTTTGCCGTTGTCGCTGGTCATAAGCCGCGGCATCAAAGCACAACTTTGCCATGAGTAGCGACGAATGCAGTTAAATAGCGAGCCGTGTTCCCCATAATGTTGATTTGTAGGTAAACTTTTGGCATCAGTACATGGAAACGATAATTTCACACATATTTGCCAAATGTTCGCATAGTAATCATAATTTTATCACGCGCGTTTGCGCCCCTTGACTTTGATTAAGTTGTGCTTAAAGTTTGCTGATAGATACGGGCAGGCGGGTCTGGGGGGGCTGGAAGGCTGGAAGCCAACACATAATGAAGACATTTGCGCGTAGTTGTGGCAAAAACTTTGAGGACAAACTACGATTTCACATGCTGGGGAAAAACTGTAAAGTTGACTATGGCAGCAATGCTGTGAAAGTGGCGGCGATACTAAAATCAAAGTCAAAAGTTTAATGTAGATGGGTGCATCCGATGCCAAAATAAAGCATGCATTAAAATTCATTTAATGGTCAATGCACTCAGCACAGACACAGCAACAACAACAACAACAACACTAACAATACACACACAAATAAGTTGTTCAGCTCAGTTCAAGCAAGTTAGATAAAAACTGAACTGCCCTACAAATGTCACTTTAATTATCATGTAAATTAAGTAGTTGTTGTAAGTCGACTTAGGCATTAATATAGCACATTATAATCGCCGTTGAATAATTATTATGTATTTTGTGCTTGGCCCTGAAAAGTATGCTATAGTTTTTAAATTCGAAGAATGCATTGATTTCTCTGGAGTTGATTGTATAAGTCACGGCGCTGCCATAGTCTCAGCTGGTTAATTGCTGCATGCTCTTTAGCCATTTGTTTTGGAATATAGATGCAGTCTGCCGTGTGTCATTAGAAAGTGTTTAGCATGTCTGGCAGCCCAAGACACATGCCAACTCTTCAGCAACTTGGGACTCAATGGATAGCTCAAATTAATCCATTGTTTTAGCCGGGTTTGTTTGAATAGTCTACATAACTTTCAACAAACTTAAATTCCATATGTGGGAGAAACTATTCAGAACACGATTAGGTTGATGTGAATAGTTTTACCTTATAAAATCGAAAATAGAAAATTTTAAACACTTTAAAAATTCCATTTTCAATTTTACATGTTGCCTTTAACTGCACATCGCACACTGTGTGTAAACACAAACTTATTGAGTTTATGCATGTACGACAGCCAGACAGATTAAAATTCATTTTTTAATCACCAAATTACAGAGTATTAAAGCAGAAATAAGTCTGTGACGTTTGCAATGGTGACGACAACTATGCCGACTAACTTTTAATTGAACTTTAGTAAGTTGCGCTGCCAACTTCGAATGCAAACGCAATAAAACCATAGCCAAGATACACGTTGAGATGGCAACAAAGCGGACAGATATATATAAATATATATGTATATAGAAAATAAAAGTAAAAAAAAATTAAATAAAAAAGCAGGTAGCGCAGCTAACTGCTATGTATATATTACTTTAATGGAATAATAGAGTATGTTTGCAGTCGTGGCTAGGCGATTGGGGATTGGGGCATAGAGCGCAGAGCGCCAAGTTTGATTCCTTAGTCTTCAATGGCATTGTGTGGCACGATGTAAAGGAAAGCCTTTGGCTTCGCGGCACAAGCGCCACAAACGCGTTCAGTATGCAACGCGCATAATGCCAAACGCAATTGTCAAATGCCGGTAACTAGCCAGCCTGGCCATAATCGTATTGAATGACAAATAATTGAGGTTAGTTTAGCCATTGATCCCTGTGAGAAGGAGACTAGCAACAACAACAAAAAAAAAAAAACAAAACGAATAAGAAAAAATAAACCAAAAAGTAGAAAAAACTGTTCGTAAATGGCAAACACGTTTCAGGGCTCATGAGCAAGTGTTGATGCCACCGAATGCTAGTCGTATTGTGGGCGGCTGGGATTCCATAGACGAACCACACGTGCTGATGCTGATGTTGCCAGTTTTCCCCAATACAAAAGCGCACAATTTTCTAAAGAAAACTTTGTAACGGAAAAGCAAAAGTTTTTGCCTTCGACACCGCAACGAGAATTGTGTTAAGCAGCAGCTCAAGAGACAGAATGAAAGAAAGGGGCAGAGAGAGAGAGAGAGGGAGAGTGAGAGAGGGAGGCAGAGGTTGTGTTGCAAGCAAGCACTTCCTGCTGACTGCTAATCCATAGTCATAGTCACACCCGACTAGTGATAGTTTTGGGCGTACGTGTGGAACCTTTCAATTTAGCAAAAATTAAATTTATTATCATTGGAACTGATTGTGAGAGTAGCCAAACTTACAAAACGCATTCAATATTATGAATTGAAAGTGCAGCAACTTTACAGATATTCACCAGATTCTTGTGCCACACAGTTACATTTTATCGCTTTTAATTTCATTATGTATGTTGGTATTTTTTTTTTGTTGGCACATTCCCCAGATAGCAGCTTCCGAGTTGCTGGTCAAAGTCGTTAAAGCTTCACTTCCGGTGCAGCCAGGCATGTTAGCGCGAATTGCTGGCCAAACGACATTCAATCAGTCTGTTGGCCAAAGCCCGGAACAGCACTGATGAGCATCCATTGTCTCAGTATTTGAGCAGCTGTTGATGCGTTGGCTCTTTGGCCGTCGCTTAAAGTGCATAAGTTATGCAATTTAAATTAATCAAAAGACTCGTCACCTACACGACTCGTGTGGCAGGCTCGTGGGGCATTAGCAGCACAGCTCAACTAACTGAAAACAATATTCACGCACAACTTTGAGACCAAACAGCGCGAGTAGTGTGAGCAGATAAAGAGTACACTTTGAGAAATCAAGCTAACTATGGGAATATACAATATATAATCTACACATAAGCAATATATAATCTAAATATAAGCTAGAAAGATGCAATTTAAATGAAACATGTTTGACTTTAGCCAGCTTTAAATTTCATTAAGAGAAAAGTACTTTTATTCATTTTATCTATTATCTATTTATATATATCTATTATTTTATGCCTATAGCACCCCGATTCTGGCACGAATTTAATAATATTATTTGCGTTTCTATGTCTTGGCTTATTTGCACATTTTCCTCTATTTTTCTTCTTAAAATGTTGACCAACTATTGAGCAATTCAATGTCCTGTTTCTTCAAGTAATGTTAACAATGTGAGTGCTGCAATGGCTTGCTGATATTCCTCGTCGAATTACATAACTATTACAAGCCATAAGAGGTCTAAAAGCTGATTATAAGACTAACGAATTGAAGCACACTTTAAGCTTGCCACAAAACAGACCTTCGCCAGTTAAGATGCAGATGATTTTCTCGGCGTGTAATGTGTAAAGGAGATGGCTGCTCTGTGAGATTACTGCAAACACTTTCATTAAAATTATTATTGCAGAAAATGCTTTTTGCTGTTGCAATTGTTTCCACTCGTCGCACCAAGCCTGCAACTGCACACACACGCACACACACGCATGCATGCATGCATATCCCACTGCACTTACAACACGATGCATGCAACACGATGTTGCTGCCGCTGTTGTTGTTGTTGTTGGTGCTGTTGCTATTTTATACTAGCCAAGGCAACAAGATGAATCCGGTTGATGCTGTTGATGCTCGTGGTTCCGCTGCAGGTTGGTTTTCAGTGGCACGATGGCATTGCCGGTGTTTGTCTGCGGTGCCGCGTGTGCTGATTGCTTGGCTGGCAATGCCAAAGGCGCTGCTTGGGTCTGGGCTGGGCTACACGAAAATGCAATGTGCTTGAAATGAAAACATTAAAAATTTAATTGCGATAATACAAGCGCATAAAATGTTAATGGAGTGTATGTAATCTGACACAGCAGAAAATCCGCGACGATGATGACGACAACGAGAAGGACGACGACAAGAACGAGGACGAGGACGAGGACGACGACGAGCAGAAAGCAACTGCGACGGAACACAACGAAATCGCCGTAGGGAAGCAGCTGTAATGAAGGATAAAAGAAATTAAAATACTTTGTGTGTTGGCAACGGCAACAAGGAGCTGTCTGAGTCACAGCCAGCTGAATCTCTGAATCCGAATGATCTGCCACCGTCAACAACCAAGCAGCCAACCAACCAACCAACCAACCAACCAACCAACCAACCAACCAGCCAACCAACCAACTAACAGCCAAGTACCAAAAATGCAAGTAATGCATATTAAAGTCTCAAGCATCGCGGTGCTGCTGCTGCTGCAATACGCAGTTTCACGAAAGTGGAAGCTTTGAGCAGATACAATAACAAAATACAAACAGGTAACATAATACGCTTGCATAAAGAACTACTGCATTGCACAGCTAAACTGCAAAAAGCAAAACTAAAAACAGCCCCAAGCTAAACAAGCAACAATGATCCATATCCGAGTCAGAGCTCGACGGGAAGTTACCTTAAAGCCAATTGGCCAAGATGAAATAAAATAGCTGATCGGTTTCAGTTTACTTGTGTTTGCGAAATGCACAATAAAAACAATTAATAAAAGTGTAACACGTGCGAAAGCCAAACAAACTTAAAAATATATCAAAACGATTTCATTTTTATTTTGAATAAATGAAGCATAAATTAAAAAAGAACAAACCACATTAATTGAATTATAATTGTATTTTAAAAGAAATATCAGAAATACAAAAGAAATGTTGATAATGGAATCAGGCTATTAGATATTCAAGCCAACACGGATATGGCTCGAGCGAGTCTGCTGTTGATGCTGATTTATCAGATCTGAGTTGCTTTCTGCTGCCTGTGACATAGTTTTGCACAAGTTGATTATGCCCCTTTTTTGTTTAAGCCATTTTCAACCCATTGAGGGTATAAAAAGCAGCTCAAGCTTTGAAAATTCATCTTGACAACGTCGTCGTCGTCGCCGACGTCGTCGTAGTTGACGCTATTTTTTGTATTGGCAAAACAAAAACAGGAAGTGCTCTGCGTTGCTCTTAAGTACTTCCTGCTGCTCCAGTGCTCATTGTTCAGTGACGCCATTTGCTCCATTGCCAAGTTATCGGAGCCATAGCCAACAAATATCTAGTTCTCGCACTCTCACACTCACCCTATAATTGCTGCAGGCGTCTTTTTTTTATTCTTTTCCTTATTTTTTTTATTTTTATTTGCTACCTGTCAGCACAGCACATCGGCAATCAAAAAGTTATAAAAACATTGCGCACAACGATAGATATTTTATTTAGCATATCGAATGCAAGCAAAGCTCTCGGCGCTGTCAACAAATTGCAGCAACTCCAGCCACTGTTTGCGACTCTGACCGCATTCATAATCAGTGTGCTTTGACTAGCGATGAGTGCGTGATTCGTGATTCGCGTTCTTGCAACACAGTTGCTGCACCATGTCACTGTACTGGCAGCTATGTCTATATCTGCCACACAAGTAAGTGGGTCAAAGTTAAAGGGTATATCGCACAAATAGTAAAACTCACTTAAATTATTAATATATATGCAGCAATGTTTGTGCAATGTATAATTTTCTGATGGGGAAAGTACAACGATAGTTGTGTGGCATCATCCCCGGTTGTAACTATGCAAATTGCCAACTGTTTGCCATATGCTGTTTTTGTTTTTGCTGCTTTAGAATGGCCACCTTTTTAAAATGCAAAACAAAACTTTCGGTTAACAATACTAATCCGGCAATTTATGCAGGGGATTTCGACAGCTGGACCACAGCTGCTTAAACAAACTTGCTGGCTTGGCTTGGCTTGGCTTGGCTTGGCTTGGCCAACAGGACAACACCTCCCGACTAGAACACAAAATGCGACAAATACAATGCGAAACAGCCGGCTACTACAATAAATAAGTGCCTGAGTGGCTCTTCTGCCACAGAAAATAGCACAACACCCTGTCGAAAGATGCCCAATTATGCAAACAAAAATAGCGACCCATAAAAAAAAAGAAGAAAAATTAAAAGAAGAAACAAGGAACAGCAAGCAAAAAAACAAAAAATCAAATAACAAAAAAGTGCTTATAAAACCTTACATGCTCTTATCTCTTACAGCTAAACACCCTCGAATATATTCTCACGCCTCCTCAGCCAAGGGGGCCGGGGGCGGCACGGGGGCGTATGCGCAACTTTTGATGCTGCCACAATGTAAATTTTCTCTCGTTAGCCCACAAAAACAATTCATTACAGAATTAGAAAGTAATTCGAACGGAAATTTTACTTTTGGACCGCTGCACAACATAAAGTTGCCCAGCTGGCGGAACGACAGGGGTTGTGTTGGAGACGCCACCGTTGTCTGCCTCGCTATGGGAGTGTGTCTGCTGTGTGTGTGTGTGTATCTGTGTGTGTGTATACGCTGTGTGTGTGTGTGTGTGTCAGGGTCGCTCGCCACCTGCGAACCTCAACATAAAATTTAAGGCGATTAAAATGTCAAACACGACAAAGCGTACGGTATTAAAAACGCCAACAACGTGGCAACAGTCGCACACACACACACACACACAAACACACACACACATACATAAATATATATTTATATTTTATGGTATAGTCAGCGGTGTCAATTGAGTTTTCCTAGGACTAAAGCACTTCAATAGATTTGATCACAGATCGATGTGCTGCAATGTTTTTTTGTATTTTGATAGATATGTTTGATGATTTAAAAATAGATGGAATGCTCATACACTCAGAAAAAACAATCACCATACTAACTCACTCCTTTGTTCAGAAAGTATAATAAATAGCTAAGATTGAATCTTTCTAGTTTCGGGCTACATTTTACTAAAATGTAGAAAACAAACTGTCTAATTTACAGGTTGTTTTTATGTGTGTACACAGAACACTTTAGCTTTTTGTTACTTATATTATTAATAAATATTTGTGTTTTAATTGTTTTTTGTTTGTTGAACTCTTCGATTCGAATATGGGAATAAAATTAAATACACAAATAACACTTTAGCTGTCGCCAATTTACAAAACATATTGAATTCGTATTTTAAGATTGAACATATACAAACATCTTAGATAGCTTATTAAATTTTATAAATTTAAGCAATTTGTGCACGCATATTTAGAAATTACTTCTAAAGACCAGCAGAAATTTCACTTGTGTTCAGACGATTTTCATTTAGTCGTATTCATTTTCCGAGTGTGCTTCAACTTTAAGCTTCAGTTTGAACACGCGAACATCAATTCGAACACTTTTCGATTTTCACGGGTCTCCATTTCGGTGTGTATCGTTAATCGACCGACCATTTTGCAGGATATCTGTGCAAAGTGTAGGCCAGCATTATTTTTTTTTTTGCTGTTATTTTCTGGGTTGGCTCCACTGATTTTTAGCTGCTGTTTGCTTTTGCATAACAGCTTTGACTGCTGATGTTGCTGCTGCTGCTGCTGTTGTTGTTGATGCTGTTGATTCTGTTGATGCTGTTGATGCTGTGCCTGCTCCTGTTACTGTTTTTGCTGTTTGCACTCTGTGTTAAGTACTTAACGGCATGTCAGCGCCGCTGGTCAGCCAGTACCCCCCTTCTAAGGGTGACCATCTCCCTTTCGATATTGAGTGCGAGTCGCGACCGCTTTCGCTGTCAAATTCAAATTGTTTTTACGTATGCGATGTTGTCCGACAGCCAAAGTTCTAGTTAAATTCTGCACACACTTTAAGCGGCAACTCGGCTGCGGCTCTATGACTGACTCAATGTCTGGCCCCCAACTATCTGTCCCACTGTCTGTCTGCCTGTCTGTCTGCCTGTCTGTCCGTCCGTCTGTCTGTCCGTCTGTCTGTCTGTCTGTGTGTTACGCTGAGTCGTCGCGAAATTGCAAAAGAAATTGCGCAAATTGTGTGACAGTGTGTAAAGTTGGCACTTTCACACATAACTCATAACTTTGGTGGTGGTGCTGGGGGGGTGGCACAAAACTTTCGCCCAGGCCGGCGGCGGGTGGTTGGATCGGTTTTTGGGCCAGCACCAAATAGAATAGAATGGAATAGAAACTATAAGCACTACATTGGCGGCTATTTGGACGCTCATGTCGACTATTTATCTCAGCGAGCTGAGCATGAGAATTGGTGGAAGGCGATGTTGTAATGGTGTTGGTGCTGGTGTTGGTGTTGGTATTGGTGAGCTTTGCCAGAGTTTTGACAGCTCATATAAAATACCATAAAACAAAAGTTTTTGCTTTAACTTTCAGCGTGGTAGAAAGTTGAATGCCTACAAAAGCAGCAACGACTATTCTGCTGGCCACCTAGAATAAACTATAAACTCTTTGCGGGATTAGAAACGCAGGGCAAAACACAGATTGAATATTTTTTTTACCCAAGTGTTTTCTTCTTTAAAAAAAAAAAATGAGAAAAAATAAAAGTTGTGCGCCATTTTTTGTGTGTACCAAACAAACGTCAGAGGAACAACACCACAGGATAAAACTGGCAGAGGACCAGCCGCTCATGAATTATGAAAATTTAAAGCGCTGCAACAGAAATAAAAGCAAAAAAAACACAAAAAATATTTGCAGCACCAACGCAATGAAACTTTGTAGCTGCTCCCCCAATTTTTTTATATTTTTGTTTTTATTGTTTACGCTTGAAATTAACTGGCAGCTGACGAGTTTCAATTGCAAAAGGCACACATTATCCCCATACGTATATAACAGGCTCTTTTTGTTATTTTTTGTTTTGTTAATTGCTCACAGTTCTTTTTCCATTCATCTTAACCGACAACATACACTTGGCAAAAAGAATCACTTTGAAATTTAACCGAAAATCACCGCAAAATTACAACTAGAAGCTTTTTCTTTAAGCGAAAACCCCTGTTTTTTTAATACGTTAAAAGTATAAGTATTTTCTAAAATTCAGTGCGATTTTCCTCTGAGTGTACGTGGCCATGTGTTTACCCGGTTGACATCATACATTGTGGCATATATACTGAATATGAGGCTGCAATGATTTTGTTCCATGACCAGGGATGGGATAAAATAGGGATGAATGCAGCCGAAATCCCTGGCTAAAAAATTTAAGAGTAGCTTAAGAATTTATTTCTTTATCAAAATTATTTGAACATTAATATTAAGAAATACATTTTAATAAATTATTGGTTACTCATATTTTGTATAAAAATATATTTTATTTTAAATTAGTAAATATATATAATAAACTTATTTGTTGATCAGTATTATTGATAAATGTGTTATAGTTTATATTAAAAAAAACATTTTAATCATTTGATAAGCTTCTCTTTAATAAAAAGAAATAAATATTTTAAGCTGGGAGCTCAAGTTTTTCTCCCTTGAAACTATTTGTTTAAGTGATTTGCATAAAAGTCTGGAGCTTTCTTGTGTGAATAAGACGATAGTCACACACCCACCACACACACACACACACACACACACACACACATGTGATGCATGTACGCGAGTGTATTTTGCTTGTGTTTGCCGCATCTAATGAAGTAATGGAAAATGCAAAAAATGGCGTGCAATTTTTCAAAAAGCACACAATTATGCTGGTTGCAACTGGCAAACAGCAGCAGCGGCGGCAGTGGCAGCAGCGACAGCAACGACAGCAGTTGCGGCAATGGCCATAAGGTGGCCAACGTCACGCAGCATGCGGCATGCGGCATGCGGCATGCGGCATGCGGCATGCAGCATACATTTTGCTGCTGGCTGACGTCACAGCGATGCCTTCGCTGAACGTCAACATTGCGATGGCTGCTAATAATAATAACAGCTCATGAGCACTGACGTCTGACTAATGTTGCACCCAGCCAAGTCCGTGTTGCAGCCGCCCACAGTCATTTAGCATGCAAACGCAGCTGCCACGGGCAAATGTATTCCACAGACATTACTTTTTATTAGCAGCAGACAAACATAAATAGAGCAGATCCAGTTGGGAGTTTGGGGCGGGCGACGGGGAGCACTTTTTAAATCATCAGCCAAATGAGAAAAAACGGAAATGGAAAAGGAAAAGGACTCGAGTTGATCGGGCCCAATCACGACAAATGTCAAGTCAACGTTTTAAAACCATCTCGAAGTAAGTGCTTGACAAAAGCCGGCTGACAGCTTTCCTCATTGTTAGCCTGGTCAAAAGTTTTTTCCATGTTGTTGCTGCTGTTGCTGTTGCTGTTGTTATTGTTCTTTGTGTTTATGTTTGTGTTTGTTTTCTATTTATTAAAAAACTTTTGTAATTATAGCAATGCGTCTGCTCTGAAGCGCTGTGGCAGGCTTACACCTCAAACCCCGACACCTGCGTTGCAAACACATTTTCGCCTTGTCTGTGGCGCTGTTATTACATCAAAATAAATGAAAATCAAACCGAGTGGCGCCTTCAAATGCATTACACAAATTATGAAAAAGCTTAAAGCACACACAAATGGCTCATAAAAGTGGAATTTGCAACACAACACCTTCTTATTTATACTTGTATATCTCTTCTCTTCTCTATTTATTTTTTTTTATTTGTTGCGGCAAACTATTGTAATTATTTTGAACAGCCAATGAGGGCAATGAAGTTTCGGCCACATGGCTATACACACACACACACACACACAGACACAAACTACAACAGCTAATAGCCAAGCATAAATGACCTTTGCCACTCTTGGGGCATGAACACAACAGACACACACACACACCCAGTTATGGATACTGTTGCTTGTCGTGCTCCTTGCTGCTCTCAAGAATTTTGTGTTGCAAACACAATATGGCTGCCAAGTTGTGTCCGGTGCACAGCTCCCATCCCATCCCATCCCATCCCATTCGCATGACCATGCCCCTAGACGGTTTATGATGTTTGCCCCCATTCCCATCCCCTGTCCAAAACATGACACTCTCTGAATTTGATGTTTGCTGTGCAACATTTTGTACAACATTTTTGGGCAAATTATATAAACAAATGCCGCAGCAAGTTTTAGAGGACACCGGTCACTGTCCAGTTAACAGTAGGGCGAGGGATGGAGTGGAGGGGGTAAAGTATACGAGTATCTGGAAAGTATCTGCAAACTGAGTTGCAATTATTTTCTATATGTATCACCAAGAAGAATAACTTTGCTGTGCCATTCACTTTCCATTTGCTTTTATTATACCCTGAAACCATTAAAAATGGCCATAATGAGACACTGCAAAAACATGTTTCCGGCAGAAGGAGGCATCTGCAAACACCTGAGGTATATATATTCCTGATATTCTATATATGCTTATCGTGTCCATCTCATTGATCATTCGTATTTAAGATCTGGGTTTAATCGAAATCATATTTTAAATTTATAAATATATATTCGGGGCTTAGTCCATAATATAAACCTAAAAAATTCTATTATGTAAATTTATGAACTATCTTTGAAGTCTTAATGTGTGTAGTCAAGTAATATTTGTGCTTAATAAGAGCATAACTATCTTCAAGTTATACAAATAGGAATGCTAGTAGCAAGTGCCCGACTCAGAAATACCCTTTAACCAGCAGCAGAATATATTAAATCGATTAAAGAATTAATCAACACGCTGTCAATATTATGTGAATGTATTCTCAAAACGAAGTTAGGGCTTATCTAAAAAAATGTATGGTTTATTGCCATAAGAAACCGATTTTTATCAATTTATGCAAAACCGGGGAGGTTATCGATAACACGATAAACGATAACATATCCAGTATCATATATATAATGACGGAGGGACAGACAGACTTAGCAGTTGATGCTGATCAAGAATGTATATCCTTATATTTGTATGTCTGCGTCATCAACCCTTATTTACCCATTTTAAATCTATATTTTTTACCATATTTTAATCCATCCGATAGAAGAGAGCCTATATATAGTAACATGTGTATTTGTAGCTGAGGCCAAAAATCCCATTTTTCTTCCTTGCTTTCTCTCTGGCAAAGAAAACACAACTGCATATTACTTGCGGCTGGCAAACCACAAGTAAACAGAGAGCAACAGCAGCTAATTAATTTTAATAAATTGGCCGCAGACACACACACACGCTCACACACATATACACACTCACACACTCACACACTCACACACACACGCACACACACACTCGAACACACAGACACAGACACAGCGATATTTAGATAGGCGCCTGCCTTTGTCTGAATGCCCAAAAATGAAAATTAAATAAATCCAGTGCCGTCAAATTAACACACGCAAGATCTATGTAATACACCCCGCCGTATACTACGGTAAAAAGTTTCGGCAGTCATGGCCACGCCCACTGGCCGCCCATTTGCTGGAAGGCATCCATTTCAGCTGCTACCTCAAGCGTTGTCTGACAAAACGCCGCATATGAATATTTATGTGTGCGAAATTGATGCCGTTACAATTACCGTTACCGCTAACTAAACATACACACACACACGCACTTGTAGCAGCTGCTATAGCAGCTACAAAAACAACTAGAAACGGCTACTGACAATTTACGGCACTTTGCCATAGAGTTTTGCCGTCGAATAAATTATTGACAGCTTGTAAATTTCACTAAAGTCAGCTGCGGCTTGTGTGTGCGAGTGTGTGTGTGTGTGTGTGCCCCAAAATCTGGCAGTTGTAAATACACACATACATAGATACATATGTAGTGAATGGGGTACGCATAAACTAAGTCAGTCAGAGAATGTGGTTTAGTATCCGACTTGAGATTAAGTTTGTGGGTTGCACAGCGAAGCGAATCAAATCTCAGTTTAAAAATACATTCGCAGGTTCATTTGAAAATGGACTAGCCCTGTCATACTTGGATATACATTTCAAAATTATTCAGAATTCAAATTTCGAAATTATTCACGGATAATCTCTTAAGCAGATCCCATTATTGGAAGTTGTTTATATCTTATCTTGGTGTTTAACAGTTCGGCTCTTCTGCTGCTGGTGATCATACCAATGCTATCGATCGATATCGATATTATATGTTAAGTACATAGTTGCATGTTAAGTTACAGATGTTATGTTACAGTCTTAGTACTACACTAGTGGTCTGCTACATTTATATTTTATATTATATTATATTTATTTATATTAAATTATATAGTTAAATATTGTTGTATTTATAATCTGAATCCATTTCTTAGACTGCAAATTGCATGGAAATAATCATTTCAGTATAATTTTTGATTAATTTTACTTTAAATATCTTCAGAAATTTTTAATTTCAATTTAAATTGAATTTTTAATTTTATATATTTCAGACTTTTTGTATTACTTTGTGTCGACTGACTTTAGTTGACATTGACTAAATAATTGTCAAATATGCACTGATGATGTCCGATAGCCTAGTTGACTAACTATTTACTTTCAGTTGAGAGAGCAGCTTAAGCATATTTAGCAATTAATGGATTTATATACTATGTACATATGTCCGCTAAACAAATTATTAAACTAATCTGCTAAACATATGAAAATAGAACGATTTTTTACTGCCGCTTAATGCCGCCGTCAGTGGTGCAGTATTTGCGCTCCACTCTGCAGCACGTTCTGCATGGGGCATGGGGCATGGGGCACATTTGCATATTACACATGGAATCAAAGGGGATAAAGCGGATGAAAGGGAATTGTGCTGGGCTCTGACCATAAAAGCAGGGTGTGCGAATCCACGTCACTGTTAGCGATAATTTCTTTACACTTTTAGAGAGCTTCACGAAAAAATACTATCTTTTTTTTTTTATTTTATGCAGCAGGCTTCCGTTTTTAGCCCACTTAATTCCATTTGAAACTCGCGAGCAGCGATGATGTCGCTATTAAGGACACATTAGTCGGAAAACTACAGAATTATGTGTGTGTGTGTGTATGTGTGTGTGTGTGTGTGTGTGTGTGTGACCACCACAGAGTGACAATGCAAGCATGCATGCTAATGGCATGGAAAGAGAGATACACACACACAAACACACCCACACACACACACACACACAGATATTTGCATATGTATGCTCATAAATAATTGCAGTCGCTTGCAAAAGAATTCAATCTCCATGTTTACACTTGCAAAAAATGAATTCTAAAAGAGAATTGCAAATTCTTGTGAATGGCTAAGCTTAAATTAAAAATGTTACTATTCTAGTAGGTCAACGAATTTGAAAGCCAGGGCATTAAAACGAGAAAAAACTTTCGAATTGCAATTTATTTTTTGTGAATTACACAACTTCAATTAAGATTGTGCAACTAAAGTTACGATCTACAATCTCAATCAAGAAGTAGAAAAAATATAAACAACAAATCACAATTGCAAATTCCATTTTATGAATTAAATAACTAAAATTAATATTTTTAAACTCAAGTTGATGTCTACAATCGCAAATCATAAATCATGAAAAGACAACAAACTTTATCCCAGATCATATCAGAATTCTTTATTGTTTGTCCTTATTTTATTTATCTATTTTCATGTTGATTTTTCATTATTTCATTCAAATTACTCCCTTTCAATTTGATTTAATTTAATCTCGTAAGTGGACATTGAATAATTAAATAATAATATTTATTTTATTTTAACAAAACGGCACTACCGTTATGTCATGCATTTCTTATATTTTTATCTGTATTATGTACACAGTCCATCTAAAATTAATTACTCTCTTGCAATGAACTATTTTAAATGCACATAAAATAATACATATTTTATTTAAAAAACGTGCCGTTATTTCTATTTTTCCTCAATTTTTTTCTCTGTAAAGTCTATCGCTTAAATACATGTATCTCTGCACTCCAGCTCAGATTTTATGTCTTTTTTTTGTGTTTCTATCTTGCTCTGCCATTCAGCTGGCAGCGTGCATTTAATGCGTGTTGCTCTCCGACCGGAAGAAGGCCTGTGATAATTAGTGGGTTACTTCTTTTTTAGGGGGCTCCCGTCATCAATAAAAATCTGTTCACTTGCTGCTAGCGGCTGTTAACCATGCCAATAGCCCGTTAATAGACAACACGTTGGCCAATTATGCGCCATAAGAGCGAAAACAATTTAGAACGTGTTAAAAAAACAGCATTTGTGACTGAGTTTAATTGAAAGAATATTGTTGCCCAAATTGCACAATTACGATTTGATAAGGCCGGTTTATTAAAGCAAGATTAATGACGGCACATAAACGTGGTCGAAATTCGCCAATTGATGAAACTCTTTCGACATTTAATTATGCTCAACATGCAGAAAGAGAGAGAGCGAGAGAGAGAGAGAGAGAGCCAGGAGAGAGGAGAGTCTGGCGTATAAGAGAGTACACAACATGCGCGCAACACTCGCTATAAACACTTGCGTGTATAACAGTTACGCATACAGGCATTACAGTGTGGTGTTAGCTAACAGTAAGTGCTTATGTTATGTACATGCTGTTAAACTGCGATTAAAATCCTTAAATATATTATTATTATTTAATGCGACAAATATGTTCGAGTTTCGCTAATTTTTAACATATTTATAAATTGCATTTATGCAATCAATCATAATGCTTTACATATACATGCATAATTAGCGTTAATTGAATGCACACTCAATTAAATACTTAAAAAGAGAGAGAGCAAACTTTAATTGAGTGGTTGGCAGACAAGTTGCATAAAAAAAGTTGAAGAAGCACCTTCACAAAATAATAATCAACAACAAATACTTCTTACACTCAGTCGGGCAACTCTGGACAGACTTTGGCTTTGGCTACGACGATGTTTTCATTACGAGTGTGTGTGTGTGAGTGCTTGTCAGTGTTTGAGCGTGTGTGAGTGTGAGTGCGGATGTTAACGTCAGGCAAACAAACGAATATGCTTGATGAATACTCGACATCACGTACGCTTGAGAAATGTACGTGTTTCCATTGTAAGAAAAGTCAAACCCCGCCTCCCCTCCCTCAAGGCAAAGCAGACAAAGGCTAGAAAAAATAGTCAATCCCAAAACCGAAAAGTAGAAGAGCAGAGAAAGAGCAAGGCAGAGACAGAGGTAGAGCGAGAGAGAGCGAGAGGCGAGCAGAAAATACAAAACGCCATTTATCATATTCGTGGGTTGCCCTTTTTATTTATATATTTTTGTGGATCACGAGTGTTTTATTGCAATTTATCATTAGACGACAGCACTCACACACACATCTCACACATCACACATACGCACGCATATTTACAACTCGTTTCATATCCAGCATTCCACCACACCCCTTCCATAAAAGGTGTTTGCAGCAAGCGCAGTTAATTTAATAAACTGCCGCTTGTCACTATTAACTGTTGTTGTCGCTTGTCTTTTGCTGTTCTCTTTCTCCTTTTCACAGCATGTCGCCGTCTGCACACCCCCCACGACCATTAGCTACTGCTGCTCCCCCTTCCCCAACTCATGTAATAGACAGCTTAATCACAATTTAAGCAGGTGAGTTTTTGTTATATTTTTATGGGTTGCTTTTGTATCTGACTTCCGCAACTGTAATACAACTGTGGTGAAAGCTGTAGCAGTCAAAATAAAATTATATTTATCTCTCAAACACGTCCACTTACTTTACTTTAGTCACAACGAATCAGCTCTTTTGCTTCAAGCTGGTGATCACACCAATAATATTGATCGATATCGATATTATATGTCAAGTACATAGTTGCATGTTAAGTTACAGATGTTATGTTACAGTCTTAGTACTACACTAGTGGCCTGCTACAAAACAATAGCAGTATTGTGAAATAAATTATGTATTATTTTAACACATGCACTCAATACTGAAGCTAAGTAAAAATTGCAAGACAGGAGAGCTATTCAATTATTAACATACAAATTAAAGACATTAAATTGAACCAAAGCGAAATTCCGATTTTGGGTCTATAAAAATATTGATATTCTGAATATGTTTTTCAAGACCTCGTATTGACCTGGAGTCAGCGAGAAACATATTTAAATTATAAAAGAGTTCAGCACGCAATAAATAAATATTGAGAATTTGCATATTATGAAAGGTTATTAATAATAATTATTATTATTAATTTAAGTGATGAATAAATTATTATTAATATTAAAAATTAATATCAATGGACAAGGAAAATATTTTTTGTGAAGCTAATGAGTTGAAATTACATTAATTAAAAGCATTTCTGACACATGCAATCTGCAAAAAAATTTAAAAGAATGCAATATAAAAAGAAACAGCTATTGAGTTGTATATGTATGTATATATTTAAAAAATTGATGTGGCAGTGTGCAATGAGCAGCACGAAATGAAAAGGCTGCGGGGCAAAACTTGAAGCGAAAAATGGCAAATAATGGTGACATGGCGAAATACAATCATAATCATAATCATCATGGTGCAATGCAACCGCACAAAAACTTTCGCCATCAACAATAAGCAACGAACTGAAGGAGCCGAGAAGGAGCAGCAAGAGGAGATGGAAGGATGAAAAGCAGCAGAGCAAATAACAAGCAACATAATAGAAGATAGTTGAGAGAAAAACTAAGAAACAAGGGACAAGGGGGTTGGGGGTTGGGGGACTTGCTGCGACAACCACAACAGAAATAATAATGGCATATAAATGAAGTAACAAACATTGTTTTCCTTTGACATAACTCATTAACCAGCAGAGGCCACAAGACGAATTGAGACAGCTGCAGAGATGTGTGGGGAGGGCAAAAGATGGAACTGTAGATGGAGCTGCAGATGGAGCTGGAGATAGAGCTGTAGATGGAGCTGTTATACACTCAGAAAAACGATTGGGAAAAACATTTTTATGAATTAGAAATGCAAAGCCTAATTTTTGCTGCAAATCCCATCTAAAATTCAGAAATAAATAATGAAATTTAATGGCCACTAATGTTTAATAATATAATATAAGTAACAAAAACCTAAGAATTATTAACACACAGACACATTTTTTCTATTTTTTTGAAAAATTCAAATTTCTATATCAGAAAAAAGCAACCATAAATATTACTAAATAAGTATAACGTTTACTAAACTTATGAGCGACTTTTTTTATAAGTGTTTTGCAAGACAAAGATGTGCTGCACAAAGCAAGCTGACAGCATGTAAATGAATGTCTTGCAACTGGTCGCCAGCTGCAGCTGCGGCAGTTGCATTTGCAGCTTTAGCAGCTTTTAATAGAGACCATCCCAAAAATTTCTTAATTAAAACAATAAGCAAAGCGCAGGCAGAGACGCAGGCAGAGCCAGAGGCCAAAGCAGAGACGAATACGAACTCAAAACAACAAAACCACTAATGCCTGCAATTATATGCATGACACACATACACACACACACACAAATACATGCACACGCACATCAACAGCTGTTGGCAAAGCTATCCGCAGCGACGCAACCGCAACCGCATCGCCGCGCTTGCTGTCTGTCTGCCTGTCTATCTGTCTGTCTATCTGTCTGTCAGCAAAGGAGCAGCGCGCTGCTGCTGTAAATGAAGAAATTGCGCTATTCCCTTTTTGTTGTCTTCGTCGACGACGTCTGCTGTGCTGCGCTGCTCTGCTCGGCTCGTCTCAACGCTGAATGATTGAAAATTTCAACGGCATATGGTTGCGAGCTTTTGTCCGTCTGTCAGTTGTGCCCATTTGCCAGTTCATTAGGCTGCCAAACGCGAACGTAGGCTGCTTGCTGCGGCTAATTAGAGTACGCTTAACTGGGAACTATGAAATTAAATGATTGCCAGCACACACACACGCACACACACACACACACCGCATTCACACAATCGGCAATCAGGAATTGGCAATTGCCTGTACGTGATTTAGCAAAAGTTGCACGCACACACACACACATACACATACACGCACAGAGTGACAGGGGGCGTGGCGCTATAATCGATTCTGAAGTGCGAACAAACCTACTACCTACACCCCTCCCACTCATCCCCCAGCACGACGCCTACAGTTATTTGCGGCCATTTTTTAATCTACACTTGAACGCCAACCAGTCAGCCTGGCGAGAGAGCAGCAGCGTGGCAGCAGCAGCGTGGCAGCAGCAGCGAGGCAGCAGCAGCGAGGCAGCAGCAGCGTGGCAGCAGCAGCGAGGCAGCAGCAGCGTGGCAGCAGCAGCGAGGCAGTATTTGCGCAACGTGATGAGATTTTGCGGTTGCTAACCCATACGAGGGCAGGCCTCTACTTTATTTACATTTTTCTCAGCGCTGGCTTGGCTTATCGATCTCTACTCGCGTTGGCTTTGACTTTTGCCTTACTGCGCATTCGATGTGGTTTAATTTTTGCTTTTCTATACCCTAACACCAGCAGGTGGTTATACAGTATATTGGTTTATGTGTTCGTATGACTTGAAACCTGTCTCTCTGTCTGTGTCCGCAAAAATTGGACTGCTAAGGATATCGATAAAAATCGATAGTTAAAATTGAAAATTTGAAAGCTACAGTTACTAATTTTGTTTGGTAGTTTTTAGGATATGTTTCAGGATTGACTTGTGCTAGAGTCACGCCCTTAAGTATCAGGCACACTTGTGCCTCCAAACCGATAATAACAAATAATAAAACGGAAAATTTTGAGTTGGAATATAGATTCCTAAAAGCATCATTCAAATATTGTTTGAATAAATGCCATCCTATTCCTTGCCACTTGTTAGACGTTGATGGAATCCAGAGTATTACGCAGTCGGTTGCGCCCGACTTAAATATTCAAACTTGTATTTTTTTTTTATTTCTTGCGCCTAAACGCAGACAACATGGGGCGACAAGTGAAACGTTGGGTTCGTGCCACAAACAAAATAGCTGCTGCGTCTCGAAACTTTGTTTGGCCAGTGCTGAAAATAAAAATGTTGTATTATGAATAAAAGATGTTTGTCTGGCTCACCGTTGTCAAAGTAGAAAAAAGACAATATCGTCACTATAGTAATACAATTTGAACATGTTCTTAAATTTGAATTCCTTTTGAAGGCCACTCGGGCGAAAATCTTGCAAATTTAACAATCAATAATACTTATTTAAAGGAAACTTCCTTAACTTCCTTATCTAAATGGACTTCATGTATTAAATAATACAAAATCGGCTGCTAGAAAATATAACCCACGTTCTTAGATAAATTATTCAGTTTTGAAATAAATTTTTAATTTAAGTTAACTATTTATTAAATGGCATAGTCTTTAACATAAATTATTGCTGCAATAATAATAAAATGAAAAATAAAGCATTAATTACTGTGCAATCGTCTGGACACCAAATTGACCAAGTTTCTTTAATACCCAGAAAACCATTACAAATAGTTCAAAAGGGTTTCATGATTTTGCGTAAAAGTATGTCACAGAAGTAGTATTAGTTCCACATTCCACGCTTACATTCGATTATACATAACTTTTTAGAAGTAAAGTTGTCATTAAGACTAGAATAATATATTGAAAATGATAACAGATGGTTTCAGGGTAATTCGATAATAAAAAAAAGGAATAATCTTAAATGATTTTCCTTCATTAAAGCCAAGTCTAAGAAGCAAACACTGCAACACGGACAACAGCCTCTCCACAGTTGACCATTGGCTTGGTTAACAATGCTGTTTGATTTAGATATAGTTGCTGTTCTTGTTGTTCTTGTTGCTCTTGTTGTTGTTATTAGTGTTGTTATTTCTGGCTAGACCGCGTACTCAATTGGTTTTTGTGTTTCCGCTTTTCCATAGAAATTTTGCCACTTAGCTGCTCGCTGGTCGCGGCGTATTTTGTATTTGCAGCTGCATTAGGCTCACTTCGATATAACTGTACATGTCTGGTACACTCAGAAATTTAAAAAATAAAAAGGTTTTTCTGTTTTTTAGAAATAATAAATAATTGAAAAATTCGTCACATTTTTGTGATTATAGATTTAAGGCAAACCTTTCTAAATATTGGAAGAAATTGTTCTATATTCCCAAAAATGTGAGGAATTTTTCTATTTTGTAGAAATATTTTCTAACATTTCTAAAAAGAAGAAATGCACAACTATAAATTTTAGAAATTTGCATTCTAAATAATAGAGTGAATAATAAAATGTAGGTAGATTTTTTGATGAGTGTACGTCGAACTCTACGTTGATTTGTGTAAATGGCGCTAATGGCCGATCACTCACTTGGCTCTCTGGTCTGTGTCCACTTAACTGCATTTCAAGGACATGCGGTGCGGCAATTATTTTGCTCAATACTCGCACTCGACTTTAAATTGTTGCCGGTGCTGTGTCAGTTGGGCAACTGTGAATGGTGCACACTGTGATGAACAGTGGCGCATATTTGGTATGCTCTTTGATTTTAATTTGTCGCCCTGTGCCAATTGTTAAGCAAAAGTGGCTAATTTGAAATTCTTTTGAGCGAAGTGCGCACATTTCTGAATGTCAACTTGAATACGTTGCGACAACTGCGCCCAACTGTCGACCATTCGAATTAGTAACTGGCAACTGGGAAGCTGGAAAGCTGGGAAGCTGGAATCTGCGTTGCTGGGATGCTGGGATACTGGGATACTGGGATGCTGAGAACTGCTCGGTTGTCTGTGGCGGCGGCTGTTGGCTGTCTTTGTCTTTGTGTTGCGCGGCATGAAATTGAATTTTGGTCTGCAGCAGGTGACGGACGAGGAAAGCCCAGCCAAATTGGTCTCAGCCCAGTTACGCTGCTTATTTACATCCTTATTCATTTTTTTATTTTTATTTTTTATTTTATTTGTTTTTTTTTTTTTGTTGGCCCACCTTATAAGCCTTGCCTTCAATTATGGCTTACGGCCAAACGCCGCCATTTTGACACTCATACAGCATTATTCGAAATGAATGAAATTTCTTTATAACTACCATCAGTCAGTTTTTCTGCATGTTTGTGTCGTTGTTTTGTGCGCTTGAATTTCAATTTACATAAGTCCCTGCATCTGCACCCAGCACCCAGCACCAGCAACCAGACCAACCAGACCAACCAGCTACCAGCTAACCAGACAACGGCCTCAGTCATTCTTTAGCCTTTGTTCAAGTTTTATCTTAACTTTGTGCCACGATTTTCAGCACTTTTTGTCGTCGACGGCACAAAACTTGAGTTGTTTTTGTGGTTAAATGTAAATTTTATTGAATTTAAGTCTTTTGTGTCTGTGTGGATAAGCGTTAAAGAGGAAATTGCATAATTATGCCTAATCTTGAGACCTATTGCAGTGCCGCCACTCAACAAAATGTGCAATGTGCAAATGGAAATCGGCACTGACTGCCATCGCCAATCTGCACTCTTTGTCTCCCTTGGGACTGAGTAAGTGGCTCAGTTTTGTTTGACAAATTCAAATGTGTGTAATGCCGAAGGCGCAGATTATTTGCTTTCAGCCGCAATCATTGGGAGAGAGATAGATAGATGGAGAGTTGGAGTGAGATGGCGAATGGAATGGCATTTTTATCGTTACATTTATGCAACATTTCAATCATTAATAAATCAATTAAAATAAATTGGAATTTTGTGCGCTGATGTTGAACGCACAACGATTTTAATTTTTTGTTTTTGTTTTTTTTTAATTTTTTTTTTTTGCCGTGCCTCTTCTTCGATTGTGAAAATTGCTCTGTTTCAGTCTGCGCCGAGTTTGGTTCCATGCCATTTAATGCAATTACGCAAAGCTGCCTTGGTATTATTGTTGCTCTTGTTGTTGTTGTTGGTTTCCGAGTTGTTGCTGATATAAATCAAAAAATGAATCATTTGATGCGCTCGACATATCGACGAGCCCCTGCCAACAAGTTAAATTATTCATTTGATTTACGGCGACACAAATTTGTGCGGCCAAAATGAATGATAACTCTGTGATTTAAAATGCACTTATATAACTGTAAAAAGACGAAAATTATGTTTGCCAAGCTCAGAAAGATAGTTGATACTGAACATCCATTTTTATTCTCCCATGCTGGACATAAAACTACTTTCAGCGCCTTACAAGGCAGACATGTCAAAAGTTGCAAGACGGCTGTCGATGTGCCATGAAGCAGGGGCCACAAATAAGGGCGACGAGGCAAGGGCAACAGCTAAAAACTACTGCACTCACACACACACACACACTCGCACACACACACTCGCACACTTCAATAAGCGGTTGGTAAGAGCCAAGTGCTGAGAGCATTAGAAGTTTGCCTTGAAGTATGCAATGCTCCTCGCAAATAGATGCCAAACACAAACTGCTGATTTCAAACCAGGATCGACAGACTGTCATATAAAGCTCACAATTCGGTTGCTTGCCACTAACCAGCTGCAACGCAGGCAACCCTAAAGACCACCCACACAGCACACAGCACAAATGCGTATGGGAACATAATTTTTATGATACCATTTCAGATGGGTAAAAAGGGCATATTGGTTTTGAACTAAACTATGTAATAGGCAATAATAAAGCATATGCGACCCTATAAACTATACATATTCTTGATCAGCATCAAAAGAAGAAATGTTACACTCATTTCCATCTGTATAAAAGCGCGAATCTCAGAGAACATTAGAGCTGGAAATTTCAAATATTTCATAGAATTTCTCGTATACTCGCACAGATAAAGTTTATTTAATTTTATCGATAACTGTCTTCGTTTCGCGAATATCGATATATATGAATATCGATAGCGAAAGCAATAAGAGCCAAACATTTTGAAGGCAGAGCATTCTAATTGATATATAATACATATTGACAAATTATTCATCAACTATGTATATAGTAGATAATATAGAGATAAGTTTCCCAACGATATGTGAGTACTCAAAATGTAATTAAAGAAGAAGAAAAGAGTGTTCGATTAAGATTGCGCAAAATAAGGCATTGTAAGATTTACAAGCAACGTACAAATTTGAGATTCTTCTCTAACCACGAATAGGAATAACATTTCTTAGTTATTTGCAGGATAATATAATAAACAAATGTAATCCACTTGCAAGCCCAATTGCCATAATCAGACTCAATCAGAATTAATGTCAGTTCTGTTCTTGAACTGTGAAAATCAATTTACTCATTAACACAGAATAAATATATAATTAAATTGCAAACCACAGTGCCCACAAAAAATGATAAAAATGTAGCCGGCTTATCACCGCAAAAAAATACTTCTTTTTTTATCAGCTGCAACTTTAGCTGGGTGTTTAATCATGCTATTATATCCAATACTAATTGCAAATATCAATTCAATGAGCCGCATAAGCCGCTTAGGCCAAAAATTTGCGTTCATTGCCATTGCCAACAATTTGGCAAGTTGGCTGCTCGAAAAGTTTAGCCGCAGTTTTAATAATGCAAAGTAGTCGAAAGCAACCAAGAACTGAAATTGATGCCAATGTCGATACTTGGAGAGCGGCTTCAAAAACTGCTGCTGCTTGTAGAAGTTATACAGAAAAAATACAAAAATAAAATAAAAGTTGCCACGAAATTAAAACAAAACAAGAACTGCAGGAAAAATGCAGTTCAAGCACAGCACAACTTGGATACTCTAGCAATAAAATATATGTTGATTTCTGACTATGAATATTTATGATTATCCAAACTATATGAAAACCATTGGCTTTTCATGTGTGGATATTTTTAGTATTTAGCAGCTAAGCTGCCTTTGTTTTCTTATTTATTTATTTATACATTTTTGTTCTGGCAAAATCCAAAGTTTCCGCCATCATCTATCATCTACAAAATGAGGTCAACATTGTCTGAGCGAAAATTTATTTTGCGTTTTCTTATTATTTTTTCTTATTAATTTATTTATTTTTTATTTATATATTAATTTTTTTGTTGCAAAATTCAAAGTTTCCGCTATCAGCTGTCGTCTACAAAATGAGGTCAAAATTGTCTGAGCCAAAATTTAATTTGCGCAAATAAGTCGAGCGACTTTCGCAAAATCATTTGGCCCGTGCAAAGCCGGTAAATACCCTTTAATATTGCATATGTACTTTTGCAGATGCATATGTGTGTGTGTGTGTGTGTGTGAGTGTGTGCGTGTGTGTGGGTGTACTTCCGCTGCGACTATTTCCGCTGGTCGCATTAACTGCAGGCGCATAACTTTTCCAATTTGCTTTTGGCAATTATTGATATAAGCCACTGCCAAACAACACTTCAGCTCAGTTTTTCTCAGGCTCTCTCCATCTCACTTTAATTCGCTCTCTCTCTCTCTCTCTCTCTCTCTGTTGCATTCTGTGCGGCATTTGGATATGTGAGACGGCCCCGTCCAAGCATATTTTCTTACATTTTGCGCATATTTGTGCAACATTCTCAAAATTCTTCAACAAAGTTTTGTTATTATTGCCGTTTTGCTGGAGACTCAAGAAGTCGAGACTTGGCTTGCTGCTGACTGCCACTTTGATTACTTTTGCAGTTGCCGTTGCAATTAGTTTGTTCATTAGACGAGGCAGCAAAACAGCCCTTGACAGAGTTAGGCATAGCTAGTTAGAAAGAGAGAGAGCGAGAGACAGAGACAGAGAGAGAGAGCGAGAAAGCAAAGAGTTGCAGCTTGCCTTGAGTTGATTGGAATTCACACACTTAATTAGTTGCATGGCCAGTTAATTTCCTTTTTGTTCCTGCCACAGCTGCTGCTGTTGCTGTAGTTTGCTAATTGTGTACAGTTTTGCTGAAATGTATCTTAAAGATACACATGCTGCTTGTTGTGTGTGCCTTGCAACTGGCCGCTGGGAATGCAAATAAGTCAACAAGCATGCAACCCAAGTAGAACTATGTGGCATTGCAATCAATGTTGCTGTTGCTGTTGCTGTTGCTGCTGCTGCTGCAAGCCTGTAACTCTAATCCTTAAGCTCTGGCATCCAATACAGCTCCGAACTTGTAGAAATCGTTCAATGTTCTTGGCCACAGCGATCTGCATAAGCTTTACCATAAGGCATATATGCCCTGGTCTCGACCCTGGCCCTGCTCCCAACATGCTCATGCATCGTATCCATTACACTCTGCACATATTTGTTGCATAATATGTAGCAACTTATGCACCGGCACATTGTTGACCAGTTTTCCGGCATTCTGAGCCAAGTCTGCCCACTCTTCTCTTTCGTATTTGCATTATTTCTAATGCCAAAGCGTTGTGATAGAAAAATGTACACCGAACAAAAATGGATGGGAATAACTAGCATATCCAAATTTGTCGACTATATAAAAACAATTTTTCTTGAATTAAAATAAAACAGTTCCATAATTCACTTTAAGCTATGATCGTGTTTATTTTTTATTAAAATTTAGACAGTATTGTAATATTAATATCTTTATTCAACAGCTGTGGAGTATTGAAACTTTATTTATTATATTTGTTTATTTATTATTTAATTTTATTTTTTTTCTTGATCCTATAATACACAATGCATCAAGGCTAAAATTGAGAATTTCTGCATTGAAAAGTACACATATATATTTTTTATTTTTTATTTTTGTTGTTTGTATACAATTCGCATGCCGCAAAACAAATGTCAGAGACAAACTCGTCAAGATGAATGACTGTAAGCAAATGCAGCGACTTCAGCTTACATACCAGCATTATTCCTTGTCAGTGTCCTGCACATTTCAAAGGACACATGTCCAGTCCCCAAAAAAAAAAAATAAAAAAAAAATAAAGCGAAACAAACCACAACAAAAAAAAACAAGAAACAAAAATAATCCAACTAGTATGTGACTTGGGGCAGTTGGTTGGTAAGGCTCGGAAAATGCTCAAGTAAATTTCGTTAAATGAGAAGTAAATAAGTAAATACTTGAGATAACTCAAAGATACGTTCTCGCTGTGACAATTTGCTGCGGAGTTTTCAATTTAATTTAGTTCCCCCCCTTTTTGCCATTGTTGGAACTTTGTGTATAATTTAAAAGCCTTTCAATATGCAAAGCACATCCGCAGCCGCATTTAGGCGCTTTCACTTTGCCGGTAGCTGAAATCAAGAACGAACCAAACCAAAGACATTTGCTCAACCAAAGAATGTGTCGCCCTTCCATATATACGAGTATGACATTCCTGCCATCAAACGTCGACGGAGTACATAAATGTCGGAAGGCAATAATGAAACGTTCCCAAGTCATTTAACAAAAGCATGTGGCAACCACATATGGGGTATAAATACTTCGAAACGAAAGGGTGGAGAGTAGCATTGAAGGGGTTCGAGAGAAGTGTCTCGCTTCACTTCACTCAGTTTAACATTAAAGCCAAACACTCTTCTATTTTCTACAATTTTTGACTTGCTTAACTGGTACATTTTTATTAGATGTGCCAAATTTGAAGAAATTTGACACAATTAAAGAAAAACCAAACGAATTAAGCAACACACAAACCAAATTCCAATTGCCCAAAAATGGGCTTGCAAAAGTATGAAACAGCCAGATGGAAGCATCGCCCACACCATAAAATGTATATATATTCTTGATCAGCATCAATATCCGAGCCGATTTAGTCTAGCCATCTATTTGAACTCGCAGATCTCAGAGACTATAAGAGCTAGAGACTTCAAGACTTGAATATGTCCAGTTTATTTCACTCTATCGATAACTGTCCTCGGTGAATATCGATACTTATCGATTTCCGACAGCAATAAGCGCCACAATTTTCTAATTAATATATAACATATATTGACATAATACAACTGTACAAATTTTGGTATTTTAAATCGGTTAGGAAACAGCTATTCGCTTATTGATCTGATTACTATTAGCAGGGTATCTCGTAGTCGACCTAAGGCGATATTCAGCGTTCTTATGTGTTTTACATCCTTTGCATCCTTTGATAAACATAGTTGATTTTATTGTTACTTGCATTTAGTGTAGCATTGAAATACTCCATTTCGTACACTTTTGAGTAGAGTTCATTTTTATATATAATTTAGTTATTTTAAAACATAACTTAAAGCTAACATTAAATCTATCTTTTTTTTAGCTCCCAAATAATTGTGTTTAAATTGGAATTTTTCAATTTGTCAAACGTTTTGGCAGGCGACTGCAACAGGACACGTGGAGACACTGAGGAGTGGCAACTACGCAGTTTGACAACTCCAGTTGTGGCATGCATTGTTTGCGATGAAATCCGGAGACATGACGTAGACGTAGCTGTTCCATCCTGTCTTGAGTGCTGCTTTAGGTGACTTTTGCAGCGCACAATTGTTTGATAATGACACTAACATGTTGCTGAACTTGCAACTGCATAAAGGAAACCTGCTACATCCCATTTTTTTTCTTATCTATTTTTTTATGTTTTTTTTTTATCAGTTTCTTGAAAATTAGTATATACCCAAAATATTTGTAACGGACTGCCGCCAGCAAATTTGCATGTCGTAGTCGAAGCTGACGTGCTCCTGGGTCCCGAGGCGCCACGTCTAGGCTTGATCTCATTTTGTGGGGCGCTGGTTTGACGCTGAGGACCACTGCAAACGATTGTAAATTAAGTTTTAAGCAACATGTCTGCAAAAATCATGCCCGGGGACAACAGCCTCGGCCTTTGTGAGCCTTCCACCAGCCCGGTTGCTGTCGCAAGCAGTTGCAAGATTTATTTTTTCCGTATTTTCTTTTCTGTGTGTGTGTTTTTTTTTTTTTGTTTTGCTCGTATTACTATTTGAAGAATGGAAATTGTGTTTTGTGTGTTTGATGCAGTGGTCGTGCAGTTCCTTGAGGAGCTGCTTTGCTATTTTCGCATCATGCCTATCCTACTTGCATTCTTTTTGTTTTATTCCTTTTTTTTATTTATTTATTTTATTTTTATTTTTTTATTGTATTTGGCTCGTCGTTGTATTTACACTGCCGCAGTCAACAGTCGGCGTCGGCAGTTGCTATTCCTGTGCCTATTTATATATATATATATATATATATATATATATATATGTATATAATAGAAGAGAACTGCAGGCAGTCTCAGCACATTCGTATTTGTATTTATATTTGTCTTTTAGTTTATTGTGCTGGGGCCACAACAGCTACCAACAACATTTGCCAGCAAAGTTTGCTCGTATTTGGGCTCCGTTGAGGCAAGGAATTCAATTTTAGAATCGCAACGGACTCAGCTCAATTGTTGTGCTTGCTTGGCTGGCTTGGGCTGGCTTCACTGACTGACTGCATTTGATTACAGCCCGTTTCATTTGAACTGATTTGCGCACTTGATCAGCTTACATGCGCCGCGGCACTGGCTAATTAATGCCACCAACAAACGATGATGCAACATTGCAGAAGCCGCCCCACTCGACCAGGTGGGAATCTTTCTAATGTTCTCTCTCTTCCTGTTTATTGGTAGCCCTGTAGAGGGTATTTATATTTAGTCGTGCAGTTTGTAACACATTGAAGAAGACCTCTGTCATACCATAAAGGATATATATATATCCATGATCAGCATCAGCGTCGATATCATAAAGGTGTCAAGGTTTCTCGCTTGAAAAATGTTTATATATAACAAATATATATGTATTTAGATGATGACAATTTGACTGCGATACAATAAATAATACATACGCAGAAAACTAACAACATTTAATATAGTTATGTGTATCGACTAAGTAATGTTCTTGTACTTTATATTACTTAAAGTTGCACAACTTTATTATACCCTCTCGGCCAATGTGAGCTGTGGTCGGCGTACAGACACAAATACGAGTAGAAAATAGCAGCAGCTTAGCTGGACAACTTAGCTGGGATAAAGAACATCTGGCCAACACGTGGCTGGCAATTAATTAAAACCCAACAAAGCCAAGCAGACAGTCAGCCAATCAAGCACAAATGTGAAGAACACAGAGAAACAAGCTGAATATCCTGCTAAATGTTTAGCTGTTAAGTGCAGCGTTAGGAATGCGACTGGATGTGTTCAACTGTCCCGCCAAAGTCTTCGACCAACTGTTGTACGGCAACTGCGCAGCCCACAATGCCAAAGATAATACCAATTATGATAAGCACAATGTCACGTATCAGTTTCCAGCGTAAACGACCATAGCCAGCCTCATAGTTGATAAACATATCAATCAGAGCCGGACAGATCAGATTCAAATTGCTTAACGAAAAGGCACCTTCCAGTTCGGTCAACGCTGCTAAATTTGGCACCACAGCAGCCACAATGCCTACAAATATGTATATATATATATATATATTTTTATTTATAAAGATTATGCGAATTACTTCTCAGTTAATTCGAACTTATCAAAACATACCCGTGAGCAAAAGAAAACACAGACGTATTGCAATCTCCGCAAAAATCCGACTTCTTTGGTTGGTGACTTCCAAATCGTAGTCACTGAAGATTACGGTTATGACAACATACCCGTTCAGTGGATAGCTCAGGAAGATGCCACTCGCAATGGTCATCTTGATGAATTGCGAGACCCTGGATAGATTACGAGGAAGATAGAGCTCAAAATTGTACCTTGATGTGCCCTGTACCCCGCCCTATATTCGACAAAAGTCGAAAAACAATATTGCCTCAGTGATATAATTAAATGTCATTAAACATTTCACTCATTTGTTTTTCACAAAAACACTATAATTAAAATTATAACAAGAGGACAATCAATAAATAATTATTAATAATCAACACAATGCCCTTTCACATCAATAGACTTAATATACAAAATGGCAAGCCTATTAGCGATGAATATTAATAATTGAAGATAATTAAGCATGAAATGAAACAAAATCAAATATTTGATTATTTGAAATAAGATAGTTAATTACATATATGATTATTTGAAACACTAGCTATGAGTATAAATATGTTTTTAACATTTTAGTGACTTCGGACTATTATTTCAAATAGCTTTAATACGAAACTCTCAAGAAGCTTAACTAACTTAATTTGTAAATTCGGATGTGAGCAATAATCCCCAATTATATAATTATTGAATCCGGAATGTGTTTGATTTCCTAATTATGAAGCAAATTGACAAATGTTAAGCTGTTAATGCCAAAGTAGGCTAAACCACTTAATATTTAACCTCTGTAGAATACAACTCGATGTTCTCAATTACAGTGCTATTTTTTTTGTAGCCTAAATTCCTTAATGAAGACACTTTCTAACTAATTATCGAGTAGGTATATCCCTTTCGTTACGTAATGATAAAAGTCTAATTGGTAATTTAAATACTCAAAAGTTGTCTTTAAGTTGCCTGTAAAAAAACCTTCATCACTCCCCAATTGTGATATTGTTGCCGATTTTGTAATCGCCGCTGTTTACGCACAGATTTATATACTTCTAACTTGAAAATTGCCAGTTTTAAGCACACTGCTCAAATATTATTTACTCACATCTCATTCTGCGGAATGTTCAGCGTAATGCTGGCTTCCACTTGCTCTCCATAGCGCCAATATCCCATTATGCCGAAAAACACGTTGGAGAACAGTATGAAAAACACGGCCATATTTAGAACGCCACACAGGCCCAGATAGCTTTGCGGATGGGCCATATTCGACTCGACGACGAGCATCTGAATGCATGTTTGAGCCAAAGGAAAGATAATAAAAAAAAACCACAAAAAAAAACGAAATTCAAGCAACAATTTTACGCACCGATCCAACAGCAGTTAGCGAAAAAGAGGCAATGCCAAAGAACATGGCCAAATCCGAATGTGGCTTAAACATGGCGCGCTCGCTGAAATTGGGCAGACCCCGAAAAAGGTAATACATAATGCACAAGAAGCCCGCATAGAGCAGAATGTTCGAGATTAGATTGAGCGGTACCAGATACTTCAGTTTGCGTATGAGAAAAAATGGCAGTTGCAGCACACAGACACCGACGACATAGTAACGCTCGTTGTAGTCCTTGTAGTAGAAGTCGCCAATCTCCTTGAAATTCTTGGCCACAAACACAATGTAAACGCAGCAGAGACCAAACTGACCAATGACCAACACACAACTGGTCAGAATGCCAGCGGCACGTGCAAAACAGTGCACACAATTGGGGCCCAATTCGTAGGCAATTTGGACAGCCTGTGGCATGGATACTTGGGGCACATGGATGCGTCGACAGCACTCGGTCATGCCAGAGATCTGTGCAGGAAAGCTAAATGCAAATAATTCAAATTAGGCCGCGCCAAGGCAGCGCCGGCACATACACACCAGCAAATGGATGCAGTACGTCAGCACAATCATCAGCAGCACGGAGAGCAGCATACCGGACACAATGCCCGAATATCGAATGGCCAGGGGCATTGCCAAAATTCCAGTGCCAATCACACACTTCAGCAGTGAGATGAATGCATCAAAGTTGCTGCATTAACAGGATATGGAGCTGAGACAGAGAATCACAAACAGAATACTTACTTCAGGGGCACCTCAACTGTGCGCTTCTCGTATGGATTGTAATAGTAAAACGATGACACAGATTGGCTGACCAGAAAAATGAATAACAAAAAATAAATGCAACAAATTGAATGCAAGTTTATGGAATGCGTTCGTGCAACAAACTCACACCAGAGCCGGCTGATTTTGATGCGTTTCCTGCGCTACATTCGCCATTTCTGTTTTCTTGCTGCGAGCTAACTGAAATCTAAACCAATTTTGACAACAAATTCAAATAAGTGTATATAGTTGTACCCCCTCTCACTCATACATTCAATTCACTTTAAGCTAATCAAAGGGGTTATCGCCAAGCGGGACACACAATCAAAATGGCTTCACATGCGCGGCGACCATTACCATAATATGCACAAATTATTGCCTACTTTGGGGTGCTGGTGGCATTGGAGCTAACGGCTTGGCCGCATCGGTGGCACCACCGCCAACTCAGTGAACCCTGAGACAGTTTCACAGTCACACAGCACCAGTAGCCAGCAGCCGCACAACAATTTACAAAGATATGGCACAGTGGTAATTGTTATTATTATTATCAACTTGGAAATTATAATTTAAGATGTTGATTATGTTTTGGAATAACTTTAAGAAACATACAAACATTCATTACTGTAGAGTATGACAAGTAAAAATGTTTGGTATTTCTTTTTGTGAAGGTAGCTTTAACGTTGAGCAACTTTACCATCATCATCAATTTGTTCAAATGTAGACATTCATTTAAAGAGTATTGATATTTTTCAATACTTACTGTATTACATATTTTATATTTTTATCTTGTATTATAATATATTATATATTTATAGTAACTTTTCTTTCCCAGTACTACAAGCTTTTCATCTTTAAGACATTAGTCACAAAGGAACAATCTGTTTTAATAATAATACTAATTTTTAATTAAATAATGTGTGTAAGACTAAACACTATTTATTATTTTCATGTTTCATACTATAGATTTTGTCGATTTCTATTTGATACTAGTTTTCGTATTTAATATTACAGCTCGATTCAAACTCAGTACTTTTCTTATAAAATTATTAAGCTAGCATTTATTCCTTATAAATAAACTATATAAAAATGTTGTACAAAACAAACCACTTTTAATTCAAATATAGAATATTTTTGTGATAATGTTTATTTGTTTTATGTGGCTTGTAATGAAATAAAAAGGCAGATGGTAAAAAAAAATCGAGGCTAATTGTGAATAGCAAATTTGAATAATAATAATACTTTATGAATTTAAAAATGCTCAAATGGCGGCTCCCACTGTAGCTCACATCTAGATAAGCAACTCTCCGGCTCCAGCAAATTGCAATTCCAGCTGCAGGATGCATCTGTCGAGCTCGCGCTGCCGGAGGACGATTGTCATGCCAGAATGTGCACTTCCGCGTCCGTTTAGTTGTATGAACTTAACAGTAAATTGAATTAAAATTTATTGTGAAAATTGCAAAATTCCAAAACGCAGCAGAGCCAGCTAAGAGAAGTGGGCTTCAAGGAGACATCAGCGCAAATCCAATACAAATAAAATTAAGTAAAAAAGTACACATACCCACTCGCAAAGAGCGGGTGGTGGCATGCAGCAGTTATGTACATACTTGTGTATATATGTGTATGTGTGTGTGTGTGCGGGGAGAGAGAGTGCAAGGGTCGGGGTCGACGTGTGTTTGCACAAAAATATGCAAATGTGATATTGTCGCTGGCGACATTTACAACAATTACAATAACAATGGAGGCAACATTGGACGGGACGACAGGCGGCGGCGGCGATGGGTGTGGCAACTAACTGCGTGCGACATGTGACACGATATTCAAATAAAGGCGCCCCAGAGGCAGCTGGTGAGGCGCTGCTGGGAAGGCGTGGCATTTATAGCACACACACACACACACACACACACACACACATATATATATATATTTATATGTATTTTGCATAAAAAGGAAAATATGCAGTGAGCAGCGAACAGCAGAGCAAGAAAACGAGCGAAAGCACAGAAATCAAATAAAACAAATTTGGAATTTTACAGCAGACGAACAGGATAACCTCTTAGACATATATACATACATATATGAATACATTCACACATACAAACATAGGAGTACATGTGCAGAAGCTGCTCTGTTCTTTCTGGTCTTTCTTATGGGAGGCAAACACAGACTGACATTCAATTTAAATTCCTATACAAATAATTGCGTGCCAGTTCCAAATCTGAACAGGAGTCGGCTGACGACGCAGCTGAAGCACTGCAACGCTTGGATTATGTTGATTTTAAAAGCGACGATACTGCAACACTTGCCTTAATTTGCCCAGCTCAATGTCAATGGACACACACACACACACATACAAAAACACACACATTCACAGACGACTACCGCATCATGCAAAATAATTATGCATTCCTTGCCAGTTGCCAACAAACGCTTCATCTTCCAGAATTATTCTGTGCTCATCACTTGCCTAAGCAAAAACAACAAGAGAAGAAATGCTGTAGTCGAGTACTCGACTGCACTATACCCTGTACCCAGCTTTTAAATATATTCTAGTTTTACTGCAAATGCAAGCGTGGAATGTGGAACTACTCCTATAACTTGGATGTTTCTTATCCGATCTTGATGCAATTAGTACAGTTGAGAAATAATATATCAATGTATAAAAGCAATAAATTGTGGCTTTTATTGCTATCGAACTGTATCGATGTTAGCGAAATGGAGTCAGTTATCGATAATATTAAATAAACATGATCTGCCCGAGGCATACGTTAACTTATATTCCAAATTTGAAGTATCTAGCTCATATAGTCTCGGAGATCCGTGTGGTTATACAGACGGATGGAATAGTTTTCTATATCCATTCATATGCTGATGCTGATCACGAATGTATATACTTTATCAAGAATATACCCTTTTAAACCCACTTTTAATGTGTAAAATCGAATAGAGAACTTTGTCTTTATTCGAAAGTGATGCACTGCCAAATACACTGATCAAATTCTGATGTATCTAGCACTGCTAAAATAAATAAAATTTCTAGGATTTATCAGTTTTCAAAATGGGCGCTTATACCCGCTGATTGCTCGTTATAGGGTATGCAAATTAAAGTTCTCAATGCAGCTCACGCAGTTGAGCTACGTGCTTCTCTATCCATGGGTAAACGGGTAGCGTTTACCTGTCTGTGGCTTCAGCCATTATCACTGCGGTTATCTTAACTCCTGCTGCCTTGCCTCGCAGCATCAATGTTATCAACAGCTTAGCTTAAACTTTGTGCGGTTGCAAGTTGCAGCCCGTGCCACGTTTCGCTGCAGCAACTTCCGCATGCTTTGCGCATCAATGATTTTGATCAGATTTACTTGCGCTGTCCATCGCTGGAGCTGATGAAAAGATGACGATAAAGACTATAATGACGTCCATGGCCACAGACCGCTTATTTCTTTCTACTCGTTGCCCACAATATTTTTGCATTTATAATGAAATTCATCGTCATTTTTCATACTTGCACAAAGTGGATTTTTATTAGATTTTAGATTTTATTAGAAAACCTTTTTGTGTATGAACCACACGTATATATGTACATATGTATATATATATATGTGCGCATATAAACTGTTTATTATTGCCCTGCGTTTGTGGCTTAAATGCATTAAAAATAAAATAAAAGTCCATTTTCATTCTGTATTATATGCGATATTAGCACAAGCATTCTAGTTAAATCCCACATTTTTTGCGCACTCATTCTCATATTTTCCACACAATTTGTTTTCGGTAAAAACTATATATTATGGAAAACGCATCGTCAGGCAAATTTTCTATTAGATAAACTGTCAGTCATTTGCGGTGACACTGGCGACAGTGGCGTCGACCTCAGCGTCAACGTGGACGTGAGCTCAGGAACCCCAACGACAAAAGTCAAAGGATGATAATTCAGTTAAACCTCTCCTCAGCAACGCAATCATTACTAATATATACCCTGTATATTATTTCAAAATATTCAAATGGCCAAAAATACTCTGTCGATAAGATCTTTTAATGAATATTTCTATGTTTTTGAATATGTATATGATTTTCAATGTATTGTTAAGATAATTTAATTTTCTTAAATAAACTTTCGAAACATGTCTTTGAAATATGTATAGTGTAAATAAATATATAATAGTTATATGTAGATGATTTTCTCTGCATTTCTCTGTAATTGTCTAAAATACACTTTAAAAAATCCTTACAAAATATATAGTGCAAATAAATAAATATATTATTCATATAAGAATGAAACAATGAATCAATCAATCAATAATAAATAATAAAATTATATATACTTTTTTTTCTGTATTGCTAAGACCATTTAATTGTCTTTAAAAACATTTTAAATATTTATGGTGCATATATATATATATATATAAATGATGAGCATTTATAAAAGGTGGTCGGTGAAGCGAACCCATTTATGCGTATACAAGAAAATCGGTTATTGGTATAATATTTGCGTGCATTGTATTCTTGTCTGGGTGGTAATTGAATGTTGCACGTAAAATATTAAAAAAAATAGAATACAATACAATGTGTTCATTGTGTGGTCAGGATACGTGAACAGGGAGTAAAATGAGATCTCGCTGGAAGGCGAACATTACGCGACATGTTAACTGGGTTAGGTTTGATTGGGTTGCCGTGGCTCAGACGAATGGGATTAACTGAAATAAGTAATCCGCATTCCTCACTAGGATTGGCCAATCTGCTACCACATAAAATGTTATCTAGGTATCTATTGGTGATCTCTAATCACGGTTTTCTTCTCCCGGAAATGAAGCATTTTATTTAACGTAATAATTTAATATAGCTTAAAAAAGAAATGTTACAAAATCTATTTCCAATTTTACGAGGAAAAAATCTACATTTAATTAAATGTAATAGTGTATTTATAAATATATATATATAGACATACGTATATGCTTAAAGTTGAACAACATTCGGTTTCGATCAGGCTAGCAGAATATCTTTATTATCATTATATATATAAAAATGTAATTATTATTTATTATATATATACAAATTTTATATTTTAAAAGATATCTCATTACGAATACAAAAACCAGCTCTTAGTACCCAAAAGTATTTTACCCACTAGAGTTAATTGTAATTCCGTAATTTATAATAGGGTCACAAATGTACGAGTCTGTCCATGAGGATGACTCTTATGCTGTAGTCCATTCTTCGTCTGCCAGCCTCTTGATAGTCAGCGTATTGGCAGTCAACTAAGGCAGTAATAATTAGTATCAGTATTTTAAGTAATTGGACTAACGCTTTTGCGTATCGATGCCATTGCGATTCATCCACTTGCGCAGCAAGTCACCCGGACGTAAATCGCTCTGAGGCTGTGGCCCGGCCGTACTCCGACCAAAGTGCATTTGGCTGTGGGTGGAGTCCGGCGAGTGAAGCGGTGCCGGCACACGTAGCTGCCGCTGTGCCGTCGTCTCCGGCCAAATGGAGTCATTAATGGTGCCATTGGAAAACTGCTGCTGCTGTTGCTGCTGCTGCTGTTGCTGCTGCTGCTGCTGCTGTTGTAGCGTTGCTGCTGCTGGACCCCAAAACTGATGCGGGGCAGTTGTCTCCTGTCTGCACTGATTGTTGCCCGGCTGCGACTCAAAACCGGATGAGAGCGAAGAGTTGGACGACAAATCGCGATTGTAGCAGCCCATCAAATTGGCAGTGGTTGGCTCCTGCAGCAGCTCGCCATGTTGACTGCCACTGGTGGCATCCACCCAAGCGCAAATCTCGCGATTGCGCTGTTGGTGCTTTTGTTGCTGCTGTATCTGCAGTCGCGATGGAAACAGCAAGCTGCTCCTTGAACGTGTCATCTGAGGCTGACCCAGTCGAAAGTTGGTCTGTGGTGCAAAGTTTCGCTGCTGCCAGCCTTGGGATTGGCCGAGCACTAGCGGAGCCACGTGCATGGCATCATTGATGTTCGGTGCATAAAGGGGCGACTGTGAGCGGCAAGTCTGTGCGAGTGATGGTGATGGCAATGGCCCCATGTGGCTAACGGGTGAACGTTGCGAGGACAGACGCAGTGAGTCCAGCGACAGCACAGATGGTGGCAGTTGCGAGTTGCTGTTGGGCTTGAGGAGTTCAAACATATCGTTGTTATTGCGCCGGTTCACGTTCAATAAGGGGCTGCTACTATTGGTGGCATTGTAGCTCAGCTGCTGGCTGAGCATGCTGATCGTCTCGTCATCGCTGATGCATTCGTCGGCGAACAGCTGATGGAAGCTATCGGCAGCGGACTCGTTGTGTGCTCCTCCGTACTCCAACCAATTTGAACGTTTCCTATTGCTCAGCAAGATGAACAAGGTGAGCACACTGGCCAGTAGTAGAAAGGTAACGCTATCGATGGCCTCGAAGAGCAGCAGTGAATGCTTCGCATGCACGCTCCACAGGACGAGCAGCAGGGTGATGCGTGTAAATCGAAAACCATCGCTGATGTTGCATATAAGGCTGAGCGCCCACATTGCATACGGATATAGACTGATGTAGCAGCTGCTAAATGTGACCTGTTGGCCAATGCCCAGCGAGTAGACCACCAGTTTGCCAAATGTGCTGGCGTACAGCGACAGCTTGGCCATGTACACGGGTTCCGTCAACTGCTTGCCAATGGAGTCGATCAGCAGACGCAGCAAAGTCAGCGCATGCGAGTAGATGAAGTACAGCGGATGCGCCAGTGATTTGCCCAGCAGACTGTTGAACTGGTCGCGTGTTGCCACTTGTAGGCTGCCCAGCAGGCACACCACATTCAGCCAGGTGAGCAGCGTCATCCACAGCTGATAGCGGGCAATGCGGCGCTGTTGCTGGACGCGTTCAAGTTTCTCGAAATACGGCTGCTTCAGCAGTGCGGCGCCTTTCATTATGAAATTGAGCAGCTTGGAGCCCAGTACCATTTTCTTTGTCTCGTGCAGAACCTGGTTGACGTGACGCTCGCAGCTGCCGCACAGACGATACCTTTGCTCCAGCTCGGATTGATAAATCTTCAACTCCTGCTCAAAGCGTGACTCACTCTTGGGCTCAAACTGTGCCAGCTTCTCGATCTTCAAGCGTTGTGCCTCATTGCACTGATCGCACAGGCCGTTGTTCATACCGGCAAGCTCATTCGCGCAGCTGGCCTCGGTGCGCTTGGAGAGATTGGCATTCGATTGGCGTCCGCTGCAATAACGGTGCGCCCGAATATCCATATTATAGTCGCCGTCGGCATTGAAGCCATTATATTGCTCGCAGAGCGGACACGTCCAGCTGTTGCGCTCCGGGAAAGGTACGTGTGTGTTGTCGTTGCAGAACCAACAATTCACTTTGATGTTGTAACGCGAACGCACATTTATATAAAGCTTGCGGCTGAACAATGCGGCCACAAAGACTAACGACAAACTTGGCACCGCTACTGCGGCAATACTGAATATCAGATTTTGCATTTTGGTACCAGCAACTGTTTGAAAGAGTTAAATATTAAATATTCCACAAACTGCAAGTGTAATTAAACTATACGAACTCTCTATGCAATATTAATACATATGTATATATTAAAAGGGCGGGAAGCGTGAGCAGCTAGCGGCCATGTTGTGGTTAAGGTTCAAGCCTCAAACGTTAAACAACACTACTTTAAAGTTTTGAATATATGTATTTTTAATAGGTGGTCGGTGTGAGCGGCTATCGGTTATTCTATGCTTTGTGAGGCAACACTACCTTAAACTTGCCATCGCTATTTATCATATCGATATATCGCATCTGGCCAGTGTGTAATCGACAAACCATCTCGTTTGAGCCGTACGAAATTCTCACACAACAAATCCGCGTGCTCCATTTGGCTACCGAAAATTGAATTAAAACAAAACTGCAAGCAAAATGGATGACGAGGCTGAAACTTACAAGTTGTGGCGCATCCGCAAGACGATCATGCAGCTGAGCCATGATCGCGGTTACCTGGTGACGCAGGATGAATTGGACCAGACGCTGGAGCAGTTCAAGGAAATGTTTGGCGACAAACCCAGCGACAAGCGTCCAGCGCGTTCCGATTTAATTGTTCTCGTGGCCCATAATGACGACCCCACCGATCAGATGTTTGTCTTTTTCCCCGAGGAGCCGAAGATCGGTATCAAGACCATTAAGACATACTGCACCCGTATGCAGGAGGAGAACATCCACAGGGCCATCGTTGTGGTGCAAGGCGGAATGACGCCCTCGGCCAAACAATCCCTGGTCGACATGGCACCCAAATATATATTGGAACAATTCCTGGAGTCCGAGCTGCTGATCAACATAACGGAACACGAGCTGGTGCCGGAGCATGTAGTAATGACTGCCGAAGACAAACAGGAGCTGCTCAGCAGATACAAACTCAAGGAGAACATGTTGATGCGCATCCAGGCCGGAGATCCAGTTGCCCGCTACTTTGGCCTCAAGCGTGGCCAGGTTGTGAAGATTATACGCTCCTCGGAGACAGCTGGCAGATATATATCCTATCGATTGGTCTGCTAAGTGGCGGACCTATACTTAATATTAAATACAAATTAAATTTAATTGAATACAAACTTAAAATATAATTATCAATTATAATGTGCAGAAAATGAAGAATATAACGCATGTTATCTGCAATTTTTCTACACCAGAATTTTGAGCGGTTTAACATATTTTGCTAAAGATACTAAGTCCATGAAGCACATATTGTATTTGTTTCTATGTATGAAGTACAATATCACGATTTATAAGGATGTGTAAACCATTTGACTGCCACAAAAGCCAGATACGATACTATATCGATATTTGTTCGATAATTGTAAAAGTATTGCTGCGTGTGAGAATAAGAAATCGAGAGAGAAAAAACAAATACTGAAAATACAATTATACAATCGCGGAGGTGTTGTGTGTGTGCTGTGCCTGGTCTCCCATAGAGGCAGTGGCGTCCTATTGCAAAGATGGCCTTGTTAACGCGCCTGACCAGTAGCGGCACTACAACTGTGGCACCTGGTTCACCGAAGGGCCTACAACGCTTCCAAAACTACCTCAGCGCATTTCTTTGGCCGGGAGCATCGACGTCGCAGCGACAGCAGCGCAAAACCTCCACTCAGCTGGATGCCATCGATTGCTTCACTAACGAACTGGTCACCCGCAAGACCCAAAAATGGGAGGAACTGCGCGAGAATCTAATGAAACCCACTGCGGAGGAGGCCAACTACGGCGGCGGCTTTAATCAGAATGTGGGTCTCATGTCCAAGGGGATGATGAGTGACCTGAAAACGCTGCGGTCTCCCCAGCTGGGCCTGGACATACGTTCGCTGTCGCAACCGCAGCTGGACAATCTGCTGTTAGCAACGCTGGAGATTAAGAACAAGGTGGACTTTCTCTACCTGATCCGGCAGTGTGTGCGCTGGCAGCAGTTGCCCTGCAACGAGGTGCTGATCTCATGCCTAAAGTATTTGAGCTCATTGGGTCGGCTGCAGCAGCTGGAATCGCTGGCGGAGACGTGTCGGCAGCTGAAGCATCCGTTTGCCAGCATGTACTCCGATCTGGCGCCGTTCAAGGCGATTGCCCTGTGGCACAATGGCAACTCGGATGTGGCGCTAATGACACTGCATCGAGGCTACAGCGGCAGCCTGCACACCGAGGAGGGCAGACGCATGATTCGTGTCGCCTTTCGCACCATTGTCGAAGAGACATTGGCCCAAAAGAGCGAAGCTGTTCTCGTATCCCTGCTGGAAGTGGCGCGTGCCATTCATCGTGAGAACAACGACATCTTTGTGGTGGCCTGCGTGTGGAAACAGTGCTTTGCCAGCGATTGGTTCTGCGATCAGAAATCCGCTGGCGAACTCTTCGAGCACTACAAGGATCTGCAGCAGCTGGTTGATCGCAGGTGCTGCTTTAACTTTTACTTTAATTTATTAGCCTTTTACTTTAACTTACATTGCCTCATTTTTGTTGCAGGGCCAGTGCACTCTGCTCCTCATTCCTGAGTCGACACAATGTGGACGCAGTGCATCGCCTGATTGAGGTGTTCCTGCAACATAATCAGCGCAGCGCCTGCGCCAATTGCCTGAGTTTGCTCTTCAACTATCAATGTATGATTAACTGCTCAACTTATTTGTTGAACAATTTATTCATTTATTTAATTTGTTATATTTCACAGATATGCGCAAGGATCTGCGCGCCTGCGCTGAGATTGTCAAGTCATGCAGCGAACTGGAAATGCCACTGAATGAATTGCAAAATGAACAGTTTCTCAGCCTGTTTCTCGATCAAAGCGATCCATTTGAGGCCAGCTCAGCAGCCGGCAATAATCGTAATAATCCGGCCACCAATGCCAAATACAAGACAAAATCGTTCCAGTACAAATTCTAGAGGCAGTTTCGTTGCGCAAAATGCATCCAGCAACATTTCGGTTTTTTTTGTTGTTGCATATAAGTTACAGCAATACGATGCACCAAATATGTTTACCACTTTAATAAATGTTAATTAACTTGAAGCATGAAAATAGCGAAAGCAATAATAATATCACAATAGACTATTATTTTTTAATATATCTTTTATTGTTATAATGAATTTTGTATTATTACTTAATTTGCTTGCAGCAAGTATCTCAAGTATCTTTCATGTTGCCATCCGGCAACTGTGCTGCGGCAAGGCCCATGCACTCGTAGCAGCGTGAGATGAGATGATTGCCACAACGGTGCGCCTGGCACTGCTGGCAGCGTGAACGCGCCTTCGTCTCGCGCTTATTGCGCGCACAGGGCTTGCAACGGCGATGCTTCTCCCCATAGCGACTGACCAAAGTGACGCCCTCGGGGAGTGTGGCACGAGTCAAACTTACGACACCAACACCATTCGTGTTCAAAGCGTCCGCGGAGGCTTCGCTTAGCAGCCGCTGACTGGACTGACCCAAGATCTCACAGATCTGTAGACGCATCACGAGCGTTGTGGTCGTTGCCGATCTGCGCTGCAGGCGGCGCTGCAGACGCTGCTGTGTCAGAAATAAGCCCAGCTGACGCTGGAAATCGCGTTGATCCATTTTGGCATCGCCTTTTGGCGACAAGCGTAACAAGATCCAAGCATTGACAGCCGCCATATTGAGCATCAGATGCAGCTGTTGCAGGAATTCATTCCGCCTGCACTCTGACTGAGACAAGGCGCAGCTGTATCGCTGCGAGAGCTCAAAGAAACGCTCGCAGATTTTCCCTGTGTGCAACTGTGCTTGCGACACATTCACATGACTGTCCAGGCCGCAGCTGAGCAGCGCACCACCCGCTTGACGCTTCAATCTCTTCGAGCCGCTGCGCAGCGCTTCGCCCGTCCAGTTCTTGGGGTAATCCGGCGCTGTGCTGGGCAGCAGGCAGATGCTGCTCAAGTTACGCTGCAGAAGCTGCTCGCAGTGCCTGAGACAGACGTAACGCGTGCCGAGCGTCAAATTCCTACCTGTTGTCTTGTAATCGCAGATGAGCTGCATCAGCTCCTTGCCGGGCGTCTGCTCGTGCCGCGTGAGCAGCGCATTGGTCATGTAAAGCGTCTTCGCATCGCAGCACAATGCTAGATTTCCATTCTCAAAGGCGGGCTGCTCGTCGACGCAGAGCCAGCCACTTGGTCCATAATACGAGCGACAATTGATGAGCAGTTTCTGCCAGAGACGCTGAGCATCGTTCCAGCTGCTGTCCGCTTGGCTGCTCAAGCTCAAGGCAATAAACTCAAAGCGGGCGAGCGACATCGTTGCACGAAAGATCGCATTTCCCAATTCCAGCGTCCAAAGTTCCTCTATGAAAATTGTGAGAAATGTGAGCAATTATAATTGCTAATAATTGGTGTCAATTATAATTGCTGACACTTTGCCTACCCAGTGGTCCATTGTGCTGCGCATTCCGGAATACGCCACACAAATAGCTCAGACCCAACCAGGAGCGCATCTCTGTGAGGTCGATTTGTCGTTCGGCTGAATTTCTCGCACGACGCTGGCGTATTCGTTCGTTGGCCTGGCGGAGGAGCATGCGCATCATCTCATCATCGAACAGTAGCATCCAGGACTCTACGGCATTGGACACAGAGTTGGCGGGTCCTTTGCCACTGGCCTGCTGCCGAGGTAGCAAAAGTTCCTCTTGTCCCTTGGGCTGCTGCACATCGATTTCCATGTCCCAGGAGATGCTGGCGCTGCTGCTACTGCTGATGCTTGTGGGTCGCCCGCGTTTACTACGAACTTTGCCCGGCTTCAGTATGAGCTGCTCGGCCAGCTGTGCATCATTAAGCAGAATATCTTCGTCTTTGAACAGCCACGAAAAGTTCGAGGATATCAAAGCCGTTTCCTGCAGCGGATCCGCGTATGCTTCAACAGGCGGTTTCAGCCCCACATACAGATTCTCCTCGTCATTCTTATTGCTATTGTTGCCAGTGCTTTTCATGCTGGTCAGCAGCTCCTCGTCCAGGACGTAAGCCATTTCATTATCGCAATTATTCATTGTTTACCATAACTCTTTGTTTACATTTTTTTGTTAGTCTGACTTTAAGTTGGCTGCACGCAAATTTGCGACTCGCTTGAAGTTGGTTGCGTCTGGCAACAGTGTGTACATATTATTTTACGAAATAAATACATAAATAAAACTTCAGCAAAATAAAAGATTGCTATTTGCATTGGTCGTTCAATAAAAACAGTGTCTAATTTATTTATATGCATTTAATGAACATCACACGCAAGTAAAAGCAATGGAACACCGTCTAATATTAACAACAACAACAAAAGCAAAGTCAAACATGTAAAATTGTGCCCAGTTAGCATGATGCATGTCAGCACAGTTGTTGCCCGGAGGTTAGACGCCAGCTAAATAAACTATTCAATTAATAAACAATTCAATTAGACAGGAATAGCGTTATCGGTGAGCGAATTAAGCGCGCGAATAAAGTGATTTGTCAAAAATTGTGGTTCGCAATGTCAATTTGACATGTTATACTGTCACGTCTTCGAAAGCGTCTTATACTCGACGGCCTGTCGATAAACAGACGACAGTGCTGTAGTGTTATCGGTAACAGCCAACAAATTTTGAGCGTTTTCAAAATACGGAAGGATTTAAATAGGAGGCCATGTCAAAGTTTTGGCAGCGACGCAAATGTCTAGTTAAAGTTAGTTTAATTCCAAAGCCGGTGCTGTGAACACACATAAACGGAAACTAGAAAATATATAGTACATATATATCTTATTTTTTGTTGTTTTTTTTTTCCTGAAAGTTTTTTTTTTGTGTTGCTGCAAATTGCGCAAGTCACTTTGTGATTATCCTTTTATTGTTGTTGTTGGGATCATGATCTCGCCGGAGCATCATGAAGTTGATATGGTGCTGGATCGCCAAGTGCGCCAGAATATTCAGGACATGATGCACGAGGCCGATGTACAAGTAAATCTACTGAAAAATGAAGGTTAGTTTTGGCTCCTCGAAATCTAAAATATAAACTAAAAACAACTTTGCTTTTAGGTGTTTCAGTTCGTGAGCGCTACAATTCCGAGTCGAGCATTGAACAGGATCAGCAGGAGGCAATGGCTGTGCTGGGCACTTTATCAGCCGATGAGATGGTCGAAGAGGATCAGGACTCGGAGCAGGCCACACAGGAGATACAAAACTTCCATGATATGCTGGTGGAGACGCACATCGATGACAATGGTTCGTTGCGCAAGCGACGCGGCAATCTGCCCAAGCATTCGGTGAAGATCTTAAAGCGTTGGCTCTACGAACATCGCTACAATGCCTATCCCAGCGATGCCGAGAAGTTTTCCCTGTCGCAGGAGGCGAATCTGACCGTGTTGCAAGTGTGCAACTGGTTCATCAATGCTCGCCGGCGCATTCTGCCGGAGATGATACGTCGCGAGGGCAACGATCCATTGCATTTCACCATTTCGCGAAGGGGCAAAAAGATCAGTCCAAATTCATCGAGCTCCCTCGGCTTGAATATGAGCGGCACTGAGAATCCCATCACAAGCAGTCCTGCCTCGGAAGTGGTAAGTCTTTTGTGTTTGATTTAATTGGCCATTAAAATACCCATTCGTATTTTGAGCAGGTTGTTGGTGCCACGGAGGAGGTGCACAGCGCAGCCGAGATGCACGATGGAATTGCGAATGTGCTGAGCAACTTTGATCAATATGTGCGAACGCCTAATGGTCAAATGGTCAAAATGGAGCCCGAGTTCGATGACAGCGTCATCTATAGGTAATGCTCATTGTGTTTACATATATAATTGTTCCTCGTGACCTAAAAAAAAAACAACTCTGTCTGAAGTTGGCAGCAAGCAATATCAAAGAATCCGTTGGGCTTTCAGCGGTTGCATGCCTCGTTGCAGGCGAGCATTCTCGATAAGATTCACATCTTTCAGTCGCGCAAAGCAACAGTCGCAAGTGAAGGCAACAACAGCAGCAGCCACAACAATAGCAACATCAGCTGCAACAGCAACAGTAGCAGTGGCAGTGGCAAACACCGAGGCAACACCAATTTAAAGATATCAAGTTTGGATAGCCAGTTGCCAGTTGCTAAAATGAAGCAGGAGAAGACGATGAGAAAGCGCGGCTGCAAGCGCCACAAAGAGTTCAAAGCAACGCAAAGTGGACCACATAAGATTATTAAGCACGAACAACATGCAAACGAGCAGCAGGATCAGGGGCAGTTGCAGGAGGAGCAGACTCAATCGAATCTGTCTGAAGCAACGCAAGTGTTTTCTGATCATGATGATTGCAATCGTTTTAAGCCTGCACTTAGGTAGCTTCATATTTAATCTAGTTTTATTACGATTGCTTAAGTTTAAACTAAACATTAATTTAGGTGTTCGCTGATTGTTCCCCATCTCGTTCACAGATCGGAGGGCGAGGAGAGCGGCGCTGATTACGAGTCCTGCACGCAGGCCAGCGAGGAAGAAGGACGCTTCGAGAACTCCGATGACTGGCAGAGTGTCATTAAGTAAGTATTATTTTTATAATAAGCCGGACAATAAGCAAAACATTACATTAAATGAGAAGTTTGTTGTAGCCAAAATTTAATTTTAACTTGTTTTTTTTTTTCAAATTGTTTCAATTTCTAAATCTAAATTCAATTTTTGCTTTTCTTAACGCGTCTATTTCATGCCAAATACGAACACAACAAATGAACACCTTGCCTCGCCTTGCTTTCTGCCTTTGTACTTTCTTAATGCTATGCAGGACCGTTTTCAGCACCGAGGAAGTGACTACCACAAAAACCAATCCAAGTGCCGCCACCAACTCCAGTTCTGAGCAATTATTGTCTACGCAGCAGTCGTCTAAAAATGAGGGTATGTACACCAAATACTCTTGAATATCAATATAAAATATCTGCAATTATAGGCAATCAAATCTTTGGCGCGGAGGTGGCGACTATTGTCACCAGCAGCAGCAGTGCAACGGATAATGTTTCAATTGCACCCCAGCAGGAGGAGAATGCTAATCTCGTCGAAAATGATAATACCCAGTTACAAGTGCAAACGCCTCCGCGTCCAGGTGAGCAACACTTCTTATTGCTCGACTTGTTTAACGATATTTTGTTTGCAGCCTTAAGTCGGGAGGAACGTGATAAATATAAATGTCTTTATTATCTTGTGGAAACGGCAATGGCTGTGCGTCAAAACGATACAGGTCAAGATGGAGAACTGGCCTTCATGGTCAACTATTTGAACGACTAAGCTTAACTCTAAGATAAGGATTTATTGTACAATATTTATAGTATATAGTATGTGATTTAATGCAGGTATTCTGTATGCCTGTACTTGTTAAACTTATTAATCTTATTAAAGCGTGTAAGCAATTTCATAATATATATAGCTCATAGGTCCTTACCAGCATCAGCAATAATATCGAATTGGTCGATTTAAAACGGATTTATTTATTTCAACAAAACTATGTTCTTGAACTAATTTATTAAGCACAGAGTTTGTGGAATTTAGTTCAATAGAAAAAATAATATTTTGCCAGTATATATTAGCCTAAAATTAAAAGTCAATTGTGCTACAAAATTAAAACGGCTACTAATTTAAACGATAGTTGCAACTGTAATATCGATAAGAACCGTGTTGTGTAATCGATATATTTGGTTTGTTTGCAGTCACGTTACAGCTACTGTACATACAGGTAATCGTTTTTTGGGTGACCACAGCTGTGTATGTTAGTGGTCGTTAGTGATGAGTTACGCGCAGCAGACAAATGCGGAATTTGTGTAAATAACAATAAGAATCAATGAACATGTAAATGTGCAAAAACGTACACATATGATGTAGTGGCTCAACTCGAATAAACGCACAAATCCATCGAACAAGGAAACGTTTTTAAAATTGCGGCTGCTGCTGCTTGTCGCCATCAATCCGCCGCACACTTAACCTGTCGCGCTGCCAGCCACAAAAACCAAGCTTACGCTTTAAGCGATTGCGGCTTAGCTGAGAAGCAACGGCATCGGCATCTGCATCGGCATCGCTGTCATAGTGCAAAATCAGGACATGCCAAGAGCCTTTCAATTTGCAGTGTGGGTAAGTATCTTAAATGCTTAACTTGATTGTGTACCTCTACACACACGAACACACACACATGCATGCACATATACATATGTAAGTATATATTTATGTTGCTTGTGTCTGTCATCAGAGCTTGCTTTTTTTGTCTTACTTTCAGTTTTGGCTTTTTTCTTTTTTCTTTTGGCACTACTTGCGTCACCAAAAGCTGCAGTTATATTTTACATATGTACAAATATAATTATGTGCGTGTGTGTGTGCATTCACATTTACTCAGCTGTTGTTGTTTTTGTTTTAACAACTACCGCTGCTGCTGTTACTGCTGTGGTTAACCGTTACCCATTGTTATCTCATCTTAGTGTTTCAAAACGCTTTTGTTTTAATTTTTTTTTATGTAAAGGGCAATCAAATGCTGATCCATTTTTATTTTGTCGCTTTTGACTTATCAGCTGATTTGGGCAGACCAAAAATGTAAAAAAAAAACAATACATCCGCACTCTATTTATATACACAATTTATTTATAAATTTTTTGTTTTTATGACATGTGAGGGTATCAACAAATTTGAGAGTATTTAGCAGTCACTTCTATTCGACTACAACAATCTTATTTTTCTTTCAATTGGTCACATCATTTGGTGCTTTGTTTTTCTCCCCCTTGTTGGGGCCACATTGTCTATTTTTAAGCACGTGCCGTTGTCGTCACTCTCAGTCTTATTTCGGGAGACACTTTAAGCACACATTAATTAAATGTTAGATAAGGATTTGTGTTAGCTGAAAGTAAAGACTTGTTAATAAGTGTAAGAAATAAGCGACAAACAGAAAGGGTCAAATTGTTGTCGATGCGATTCCCCCCAAAGCCCCATCCCCTCCACCGAGTTCTTCCAGTCACCGTCAACATCTCATGTCGTCGTCACTTGGTTCGTCATTTTCCATATGCGCTCTCGTCTATGCTCTATTTTTTTAGCTTGTCGCTCTCTCTCTCACACTCTCTCTCTAATTTCGTATGCGGTGGCTGCCTCACTTGTTGTGCCACCATCAACGCAATGCATCCATTTTCAGTTGCAAATATAAGCCACGCGAGTTCTCAACTAAATAACCTGTGAATTTTTAATTGTTCTATTTTTTGTGTAAATAATACAAATTAATGTTTTCCATGCATGCGTGTTAAACGATAAGCTGATTTTGTGCTTGATGCGAGCAGCATTTGTTCGAAATGGTTGTTTTGCTTCGCCGGTAAATTGTTAGTTAATTATTAGTGTTTGCAGTTATAATTTTTGATAAAAGTTGAAATTCGGCCATGTTATCGTGACGCACACGATAAGCAGGAAATTTGTCGTGTTAACCCACAAACAGACATACAGTTATGTGAGCCTGTCTGGGGTAACCCTATTTTTAGCACAATACCAAATGCAGCAACCTTATTTAAGTTAATTAAAAATTGCGATACTCGGGCAAAAGTGCATTCCAGTACAATCATTACAGTCATACATATTAAAACTGCTGTTTGTGCCGACAATTCAAGGTTGCATTAAATGCTTATTCTTCTTTCTTTTTGTTGCGAAATATGACAGATAATGAGTGCACAACAACACCGCACACATACATTTTTGAGTACGGTACTTCTGTCTGTGGCATTGACCAAGCCAGGTTTAACGGTGGTCGTTGGTCTTCTTTGGCCTTTTTGTCTCGCTCGTGCGACAGCAACAGAACGTTCTCTTGCCCACCCATACACTACAATTGCGAAAATAATAATAGCACCACTTCGATATTTTTTCTTAGTGAATGATCAAACAAACCATTAACTTTGCAATTTTTTTATGTCTTGAATTTTAATAATGAAATTGAATAAAGACACGTTTGAAAACGTTTCTTGTGAGAGTGGTGCTATTCTTTTGTTCGCAACTGTACATACCTCAATACCCTATCCATGTATCTTCCATTCACGGTTAACAACCAGTCGTCTGTTGGTGGTGGTCACTCTTGGTCCACTCATTCGTTATGTTTAATGCAAAATCAATCAGCTTAGCTGTGATGATGAGCGCAAAAGCTAACGTTCTCGTATTACGGTGAAGGTTCTCCATTTCAATGATTGTTGAATTGTTCACGAGTTAGTGGCTCAGTGTGCTAAATATAATGTTTGAGTACATTTTGATTTTATTGATATTTTTTGTTTACAGATTGCTTGCAGCGAACGATCTCTGGGATATGCATGCTTAGAACTAATCATTAATGGGTTTAGTTATAGATTAAAAACGGCGCAAACTGTATTTAAGATTGCACTTATTGAGAGCTAGAGCGAAATCAGTTTGTAAACAGTTGTTGTCCCCAGTTGTAATAATTGGTAAGCATGATTTGGGCATTAAGAACAACACATTGCAAACGGTTTGCTCAACGCCTTCATCACTTAGAAAATAAAGCACATTCGTGATTTGGGACATTTTGAAATTGAAATTCGCATTTTTTCTTAGTTTCACACATAGCCACTGGATTCGAGCTTGAGGGCGCCCTCGTATGTGGGCAGACCCGATACGTCAATGATTTTGCTCATGTCCAGACTGATGATGCCGTTCTCATTGATGTTGCTCATATCCAGTTCGGTGGCAACTTCAGTTGTTGCTGTAGTTCCAGCTGCTGTGGCATTGTCATTTTCGTCTGTGCCAACATCAGCATCAGTTGCTGATGTGGCTGCAATTGTATTGTCCAGCGTATTGCCATTTGCCGTATCTGCATCATCATCAATTCGACTGTCAATTTGATTGAAACTATCTGTGGCAGCTAGCGGCTGTTGTTGCTGCTGTTGTTGCTGCTGTTGTTGCTGTAGCCGCTGTTGCTGCTGTTGCTGTTGCTGCTGTAGCTGTTCCTGCTCTTGTTGCTGCTGCAGCAGTTGATGTTGCTGTTGCTGCTGATTTTGTTGTTGCTGCTGTTGTAGCTGCTGCTGCTGCAACTGTTCTTCAGCACTTGCCACATTGTCATTGGCATCGAAGTGTTCTAGACCGCTCTCCAGGGATGCCGTTAACGCCTCCTCTTCGGCCGCATAGCGGAACTTGCCACACAGTGGGCAGCCACTGCTGTAGTGGCTATGTTGCTGCTGTTGCTGCTGCTGATGCTGCTGATGCTGTTGACTGTACTGCAAATAGCGTCTGCCGAATGTGTTTAGCCGCAAGGCGCCCTGTGCCTGCTTGCGCGCCTGCAACGCTGGCGGTAATGGTGGCGGTGGCGATGACGTTGACGACGTCGTCGTCAGGTATGTGTCCAGCTCGAGACAATTGCCGTTGCGTGCCGCCACCGCTGCTGCGGCTGCATTCCACATGTTCTCCACTTCGGCACGCTGCAGCGAGCAACATGATTGGGCATTCAATGTGCGTTGCAATTGCTTGTTGGCCAAGACTTCGCCAGCATTGACAGCGGCACTGCTGCTGCAGCTGCTGCTCGCTGCCAGCCCATCGGCGCTGCCAATGTCTAGCGTGGAGCGATAGCCGGGCGGCGGTGAGACACGTTGCAGCAGTAGTTGCTGCTGTTGCAGCTGCAGTTGCTGCTCCTCCAGATGTTGCTGTTGCTGCTGCAACAGCTGCTGCTCGTGCAAGACAACGGCATCATAAGAAGGCGGCGGCTCATGATGAAGCGTGGGCAGAGTGGTCAAACCGTCCGTTGAATCGCCCAGAAACAGACCCGATGTCTCATAACACTGAAAAAGAAATTAAAACGGGTTCATAATCATAAAATATCAAGCGTGTATTAAAGTTGATAATGTTGTATAAGGAAAAACTTAATTAACTTATCCCAATCCATATTTATCTGAGCATATTTCTAAGAGCAGCACATGAGGAAGGTATAAGTATGCCTCTGGCTACCTGTAGGCTCAAAATAAGAGAAGATAATAGACACAGGTCAAACCTGACCCAAACATAGTAGAAAGACCTTGTAATCTCAGTCGCACAAACTGCTCTGTAGTAATCAGTGCCATAGCCGGCCACAGGTTAGTCGGAGTTGATGCCAACAGATTTCAGGCGCATAATAATGATTTCTGCAGAAGCTGTAAAGAAGAACACTTGCCTTGTTTCTGCCCTGCACTTGTCAGAAAAAGACTTGCCACCGTGGAGAGTCCCATTCCAACAAATCTATCACAGTTAGCGACTATCGGACCAAACAAGATTGTGAAATGTGTAAACGCCACTGGCTGGATCGTTCTTTGATCTCAGTTTACACGAATGCCAGTGAAATTGAGCGAGATCCCACACCGTATGACAACGGGCCAACGGACCTACCTATAAGAGCAGCAAAAGGCAAACTGCTGAAGAGTCTGAAGCGACAACAGGCAATGTCTACGCCATTAGGCGAAATTAACACTAGACCAAATAAAAAGTTTAAATTGCACACACATCATAAATTGAGAATCTAATAGAGAGCAGTACTTATTTCTCTACCACCGTTGACAACTTTGGGTGACATGGACTGGACCAAGTTAACGTTGATTTACTCCGCTATCGTCGGCGATGCCGCCTTTTCCCACAGGGCCAACAAACAACAATAAGCGACTGGGCAAATGTAAGCGGGGTGACCCCCGAAGGAGCGGGGCAACAAACAACTTATTAAAGCCAACAGCAAAGTGGAATCTAGTCCAATATCCAATTGCTAAGGGTCGCTTGCACTACTACTGCGGCCAACAACAATTGTGGCCTTTTGTGCTTGGCCCTTGGTCAGTTTTATTTCACACCTGTCAAATGCTCTGCATAAATATTCATTAACGACTCAGGGCTTAAGTGTACACACTCAGAAATGGAAATCGCTTTGAAATTTAGAAAAAGGGCAGTTCACATTTTTTTAAGACAATAAAAAACCAGAAATTTTCTTTTCCTAATTCAAGTGTAAGTTTTTCTAAGATTCAGCAAATATATTTCCACGTTTTTATAGTTGTAGCCAGAATTCAATGGTTATTTATTTTATTATTATATATTTATATTTTTTGATTTCACATATATTAAAAATGTAGATTTATAAATTCGATTTGAAAACTTTTCATTACTTGGTTTTTAATTTTACATGGAATTTCTTCTCTTCTTTTCTACTTTTTATAACCTTGTTGGAAATATATTTCCTATTAAAGAGTAATTTTTGTAAATTTCGAACAATTTTTTCTCTGAGTGCGATTTTAATACTGTGACTCAAAGTTATACAGTTCATAAGTTCATTGCGTGTCAATTGCTGAAATGGTCAATCGATTGGCCCCATTATTACCCATTAATACTACATAGTTTTAAGTTTAATTACAGGTTACACCCTACATTGATACTCTGACACAGATTATGGAATATACTTTTAATTTGTAAAATGTCCATCCGGCTGGGATGCCACACCCATTGTTAGCTGGAAGATTTCGAATGAGTGTTTGACTGTGTACAAACTATACCCTAAACCGATATTTAACAATGATATCCACTGTTTTGATAGACTCTAATCGGAGTGAGCACTACATACCAAACAATGTCTTATCTTATCTGTTGCTATTTTAACTTTGAAATAGACGGAAGAGCTTAAATATTAAATCAGTATCATAAAGAGTAGCGACGACATAAGTCCATACATCGAGTATTGCTCAACAATTTCTAGTAAGTTATAAATAACATCTTAAACAAATATATAATATATATATATTTATGTCGTCTCACCTGTTCAACGCTGTAAATTTCCATATTGGGATCGTTCTCTAGCCAATGATGCTGTTGCTGCCTGTATGCGGCCTCAGTACGCTTTTTAATATTGCGATGGCAACAATAGCAGACCACACAAAGTATTGTCGTTACCAGGCATAACATCGACCTATTTAACAACAATAACAACAGAAATCAATAATTAGGTTTTGCTTCACAATAATTCAATTCAGTATATCTGCCTTACAACATTGATTCAGAAAAACATATAAAAAGTAATTACCCGTCTAATTGGATAATTTAAAGAATTAGTGACATCATCGGAAGTGATTAAAATATTGTAATACAAAGTTTTAATCAATTGAGATAATTTTCTACAGTGAGTTTTGTTCTTTGTTTTTATTATTTGTTATTTATTTAATGTGGACTAAAAGCAGACCACCAGTTATAAAATTGTTTTTAAAAATTAAAATGAAGCTTTATCTTTATTGAAATTGGCATATTTCTGACATTTTGCTATAAGCTGCCAACCGGATCGGAACACTATATCACACAGCTTGTATAGGAAAAGCATTTATTTTATTATTTATATATCCAGACCAAACTTACAAAATAGGCGTGCTTTTATAAAATCATCAATAAACTCCAATCCACTATATCAGCAGTTGATATAAAAGTGGTGTTATCAAAATAGCCAGAGATAATGAAATATCCATATATATAGATAGATATATGGAGTATTCAGTTAACAACCAGACGTAAAACAGAAAACATGTACAGCTACGGTTATTTAACTACAAATCAAATCAAATAAGATATCGGAAAATAAAGTTTAAGAAAGTAGTCAGAACTTTTATGAAATGTTGTAGAAACTGTTAATGAAATATATATGAACAATTTTTCTTTCTTCTTTGTGGTATGGCAGATAATAGTTGTTTAAAGTGTACAAGTGCATAATAATATTTGTATATATATATAGATTGACTCGGGTACATAGTCTACGGCTATCTAAGAAAACCGATTTTTCTTGTGATTAATATGAACACTATATGCTCATTTTTGATATCAATGAAATTGATTACGAAATGCAACTTCAATGTGGCTCTTATTAATTTGGCCTAACAACTATTCGATATCGATTGTGTATCTGCCTACCAATATATGTATGTGACATTTGGGACAACGCAGCAAGCCTTTGTGTTTGTGCGGGAGGCACATTGACAATATTGCCACAATATGTTATTTATGTTGCGATTGTGATGGTATTGATGCGATTGTGAATTAATGATTATTTTTCTTTTGATTACTCATTCAATATTATATTTTGTGTAAGCAAGTAAAATGAGTTGTGTATTACTTTATTTATATGTATTTCCGCAAGGTTTTAGTGTAGCCTGTTATTTCTGGTAGACTTACAAATCTTATTCATTTGCTTTTAAGCTATAATAACATGCAATTTTCCAAATTATCCACATGTTGAGTTGTTCTGTTCGCAACCTAGATAATACAGTAACACAGTAACCCCGTTTGTCTGTGCCTCAAAACTGTAGCACGTCACACAAATCAATGATGTCACTTAATCCACTTTAAATGCAACATAATGCGGCACTTGTCCTTTGTCCTCTGCCTTAGTTCACAGTGCCTCTCTCTGCCTCCACCCCAATTTCCCCGATTGCTTTCCCCATTTTCCGTTGTGCCTCACGCAATTTCTCGCATGTCAACAGTTCATTAAAAGCCCAAAACGCTGCCAAGGAGTGTGGGCGGAGTAGCCAAAACTATCAGTGGCAATTGCAGCATATTGTATACCCTTTGCAGAGGGGGTATAACAGCTGCTGCCACAAAATGTGTAATGCATTGAAGGCGACATTCTCGAACCCATCAGAAATAATCTGATATTTTCTGGATCATTTGGAAATGAAACAATAATATTTAATTATCAGTCACAAGTTCTTCAACGTGTCAGTAAAAGTCTACCAAAAATCATCCTACTTTTAATTTTTTCAATGAAATTAACATTTTGCTGCCAGATATCTGTCAAGGGTATTACACCTTCGGCTGCTATTCTGGTTATTGTTAAGTTTTTATTGACTAGCTGTAGACAATCGATTTAAAAATAAAATGTTGAAATTAAGTTACAGTATTCGAAGTACACGCTGCTTGCTTGCGCACATAAAAGTTTCGCTTGTCAACTTCAGCGTTTGTTTTTACAAGCAGTTTTTTTTGTTGTTTGCTTTCACCTCACTTAATTTTAGTACCTACTGATCTGAGCTCGTATTGCAGTGAAATTAATTTAAGAAAGCGACAAATTACACTTTTTTTACCCAAAGAGCAGAGAGAACAACATAATGGCACCAATTAGGAGACAAAGTAATGAGTCAAGCCAATGTAAAATGAAGAAATATACTTTTTAATAAACATCCGCTGCAGACTTGCATGCATTTTTGATTTTGGCACTAATTATTCGTATTTTGACCACTTTTTCTGGCAGTATCACGTTTTCACTGTCTGTATGAGACTTGTTCCCATAGATCTGTTAGTATGCTGAGCTTTAAATATTTAATTTAAATATTCCAAATATATAGAAGCATAAAAAAATATTAAATAAAAATGTTTTAAATTATATTTAATAATTCATTTACATTAATTATTTATACACAGAAGCACTCTATAAAACTTGAATTTGGAAAGGATATCTCTCGAATAAATCTATGTTTTTCTGACAAGAAATTAGTTGTCTACCAATTTTTTTCCTAATCAGATAGAGGATTGAAATATCTGCTCAAACTTTATGATATAGTGCTTCAACAAAGATCAATCATAGATGTTCCCCCTCAAATCATTACACATTTCAAGAAGAATCTTTAAAATACAATCTTCAAATTTGTGTATGAATTAAAAATGCACGCGAGACTTTTCAGATAAGCCAAATGATTATTGAAATGAGTTGAAGTTGTGGCTGTGTAAAGTTAGGTTAATTCGAGAGTGCAAACCAATAGTTATATATATATTCAAATCCTTGCATTTTTTTTGATCTGGCAGCAGCTGTCTGTTACTTATTAAAATAACGTCTGCTGCTCGTCAGTCTGTCAGCTGCAGTTGCCTAAGCAAACTTTGATTGCCTGCATTTCTCATAAATTAATAAAGAAGCTGAGGCGAGCTTCATCAGCGTCACTCACCCGCCAAGCAGCAGATTCACGCTTCCATTGACAACATGCGCATAGGTCTGTGAGCCACTGCCTCCGGCTGAATTACTGTGACCGCTGCCGGCAGAGCCAGCGACGCCATTTAGCAGAGAGATGCCGCCTCCAATGCCGCGCTGCTGATTGTAGAGACCCATGCCGCCATTGTAATATGTTGTAATCGAGGAGCTGCTGGCAAGCTCCTGGGATTGCAGCAACTCGTCCTCACTAACGGTTAGAGATTTTAGATCCATTGTTGTTGCTGACGGTGCTGTCGTTGCTGTTGCTGTCGTTGATGCTGACATGACTGTTGCATTGTGTGGCAAGGGATGCTGCAACTGCTGTTGCTGTTGCTGCTGTTTGTGTTGCTGTTGCTGACTGACCGCCGCGATTATTGCATAACGTTGTAAGGACATGCCGCCTTATACTTATGACGATTGCATAACAATTAGACCGTAACAAAAAATCAAACCACACACGAGCACCACAGAAACACACACAGTCCTCAGACTGACGCAAGCAGTACGCAAGGCATAGCGTTGCCTGGCGCTGCAAGCCCTAGACTAAACCAAGGACAACGGCCCAGCCTACTTAGCCCTGCTGTCCTGTCTGGGTGTACGGGTGTATGGGTGTATGGGCGTACGGGTGTAGCTCTAATGTACGTTGGCTTGACACGCGAACTGTGAACACACGGAGGGCGCGATCGATGGCCAAGGTAAGCTTGCTACCAGCAATTTGTACAAGTGTTACTATTTCTATTTTCGCTGTGGCAGGCAACTCGAGTCGCGGCGCGGCGCGTCACGTTGTGTTGCCTCGCTTTCGCCGTGCTGTGCGTCTTGGCAAATGCGTTGCGCTGTTGCAACTGAGTCCCGGCTTGACTTGCTGACTGCCAGCCTGACTTGGCTTATCCTTTTGTTGTGTGGCACGACGAAGTTGTTAGGCAACCGATGGTCGCACCTCGGCATCGGCTTCGGCTGCCGTTCGTTCGTGCAACAGCACCTACTACTTCGTATTATCTTATTTGACTGACTGTTGCTGTTGCTGCCACTGCGCGCCTGCTACATTTTGTGGCGCCATTTTGCTGTTCCTTTTTGCTGGCTGCTTTCCCTTTTCAACTGCCATAGCAAAGGCCAAGCACAGCTATTTGTATCGAGCTTCCTTTTCGTCTGACTTTGTGTGTTCGTCTACGTCCAAATACACAGAAAGAAAAGCGTACTCAATTCGGAATTCAAATACTGTTTTCTTAATCCCAGAATTCTTAATTTAGCATCTATCAAGAACAACTCTTGTGTCCCCAATTTGGTAACCGAGAGAGTCCAATTTTTTCGCTGTCAGTACTCACAACCAAGGTGCTTTTTTCCAGTTATATTTAGAATAATACTACCTCATATGCTATTTTAAGGCACCCCAATTTCATTAGGCACTAAAAGGCACTTTATCTGACAAATACATTGAATATAAGTAATTCTAGAAGTTTTTCTTGCTATTTAGTGATTTTTACTTCACTTAAAAATAAGTAAATGCTCGATTATAAAAACAAAACATTCTGTTTTGAGCATGACGTCGATGCACCAAGTTGTCAATTTATCCTCGAGATTTCTTTCTGTGTACGTGTTTGTGTGTTAGCGGTTCCTGCACGTTTCACATCAAATTGAGCGCCAACTGCCTTTGTTGTGTGTACGACGATTGTTGTTGTTGTGGCAACCGTGCATGCCATTTGAACAACACTTGTCGCCAACTGTCGTTTTTCACGGCATGCGACCATAAATAATAATGCGACGCTAAGCAACAGTCGATGCCCAGCACATTGAGCATGCCGCGGTGCACGGAGCGTATGCACAATATGCAATGAACGCACTTACAATACCAATAGCGAATGTAATAATTCTTATTTTATATGCATAATTCTTGCTTTAGTAACAATAATCAATAGCATTCATTTGCGTAAGCTTAAACTAATGCGTATACTTAATTTATTGTGTATACATCGCATATGTGTGCTCAATATTCTGACGGCAGACTGTAATGGCGTCCAGCAGCTCAGCCCAACGCTGGCTGGCTGGTTGTCTGCCTGGTTGCCTGGCTGGCAGGTGGTTCAAGAACATATGTAAATACTTGCACGCCATTTTTTGGGACGCTTGTGTGCGCTCTAGCCAAGAAAATCTTGAAATGCTAAAAAACCCGTGAGAGTCGCGCACATAGTAGTAGTTTACTTACACCTCGAGAGTCGTGTGCGCCCCTGCGAGCGAGCAGAAGCACGTCCATTAGGACGACATCATTGACGGCCAAGTTTACACAAATTCAGTTCGTTCGCTTCAATCACTGATTGCCAAATGCCAAATGTGTGATTTAATGATAGCCTTGTGCAGCGTTGAAGTTTAGGAGCAAAAAAAAAGAATAAGTGATAGTGCTAGTGATAACAGCTAAGGCTGAGACTGTAGCTGTAGCTGTTTCTCCATTAGAGTTGCTGTGTTGTCTGCGATTCGCTGGCACAGATGAGACCGCCCCCATCTCCTTCAGCCCCACCTTAGTATGTGATGATGGATAGTTTTCTACGCTTTTGCTCAATCAGCAATTCATTGCGCACGCGCTGCAGGTAAGCATTGCCCCAAAACATGAATCGCGGGCAGCCCTCAAATGTATGCTATGTTGAACAGTGAGTCTCTTGCCCAAAAATCAGTACAAAAAATGTGGCTAGCTAGCCAAGGCTAGCTCAGCACATTATTCAGAAAGTATATCTCTCTCTAAAAGTGACGAAGTTTCTTTTCTCCCTTCCAGTGTATATTTTTGTTAAATTTAGAAAAAGTACGTCTAATTTGCAGTGTTGACTTTTTTCAATAGCTTTTTTGTTAAGCACATCAGTCTTGTTATCTATTTTTATTTTTTGTATTATAATTAAATAAATTATACAATAATACACTTATGAGTTAGAGTAGAGCTTATAGCTAATAAAGGCTTTTAACTCTTATTTAATTATTAAATAGTAATCATTAGTAACACCTTAACATATCAGTCAGAGGTAATTTCATTATCAGAAAGAAATTTTTTAAAAATCGGGTTTTCTTTTATACTTTTTAGAAATATTATTTTTTTCTCTGAGTATTAATGCAAAGTGTTGTTTTTTATTTTTAGTTGAATTAATACAAACCTTTTTTTGTTGTTGTAGAATATGGCCCACTGTGCGTTGTTGCGTTTGGAGCTGTGCCACAATTAGTTGTCAGTGCGACAACTAATGAGCCAGCCACTGAGCGCAAACCCAAAAAGCTAGCAAACCTTTTTTTTTTATTTTGAATGCATTAACCATATACGCCTCTTGATTTATTATGCACAGAGACCCATCAAGAGTAATGACGTAGCTAACAGTCACCGAAAAGGTATACTTGCCTGCTTATGAATTGGGCGAACTCCACGCTCCGCATGCTTGGTAATAACACGTTTTTGTTAGCAGCGGTCAACGGTATTTACCATTTGGTATTGACAGGTCGCCACAAATTGTCGACTATGTCGATGTATGTGGCACGTGTGCAGGCATCCGCCACACTAACAACAACTATCCATATTATTGTACATGCTGCGCAGGTGCATGTTTCAAATATTTTTAGGCAGTTGTTTCAACTGATATTTAATTTAGACGCACGCAATGCTTGCACCACAGGCTATGTATATTTACTATGGACTAAAACAGACTCCAGTAAATGTCTATAAGCATACATGACTATATATATATATATATATATATATGTTATAGCCATATCAGACAATTGCAAGCGTTAGTCACCAGGCAGCGAACTGTTCCCGGCGAATGGGTGTGTGGGCTCGTTAATGGGTATCTGGGTGTGTACAAGATTGTCTTGTGTTTGTAGTTCAACGGAATCAATCGCCACCAATCAATCAATACACATTAGTTTCTCTGATTTTTAAGTACGATTATTCTTTTTGTTTGATTTAAGTGAACTACTTAATTATTGAAGGCTAACAATTAATGATTAATGACTAATAATTCATACGACAGGAGGAGTTTAATTAATTGGAGCTTAATTGTTTTATTGAGTGAAAAACAAATGCGTGTGAATCTTCTTCTAACAAGTGTATTATTTCAAGAAATAGGCATGTCTTTTTCTGTTTTAAGAAATAAACAATAAGCAATCGATGCATCGATGAGTATACAACTTTGTTGCTATTTAACTGCTTAGCCTGAAACTCATTTTCAATGAACATTGTACTAATTTGCTGGGTACGTGTTTATTTTTCCCAGAGCCGTAAATTGAAAATAGGTTACCTAGCAAGATCGTATATATATATATATATATATATATATATATATATATATATATATATATATATATATATATGTACAACCCAACCAGCTATTAATTCGTGTAGCGAGCATTTCCCCGAAACTTTTATTTATGTCTAGGGAATGAGTACACTACACATACAGGCTTGTGCTTTTTGGTAAGGTAATTTAATTACCTTTAATATCATTTAAAATAAGCACAGGTTTCAAACATGAGTCTGCAGTTCATTCACTTAGCTACTTCGATTGCGTCGGTCTTAAGAGTTCAAATTCCAGATTCTATCTTTCTTAGAATGTTAAGTATTCGACTCCCAAGCCTGTTGATATATAAATAATTATAGTACTAATACTAGATTAGATTTATATCTGACTATGCCTATGACAGACATTTGTGTGTGTTTACTATAAAGCAGGCGATTATGAAATTTAACTAATTTGAATACCGTTTGACATGAGTAAAGCATTATATTAAGTCATGCGACCGATGTACGTATTCCAACAACTTGGCCAGGATTATCCTTGGTAACTATAACTCTCGAACTTCACACAACAAAAGTGCTTTCCTAAGGCCGCTAGTCGTAAGTGTTTTGGTTTTGGTTTGGTTTTTATAACCGACCTATATTACTGATTATGCGCCGCACAGAACAGCAAACAAAAGGCAACTTAAAGCTTACTCCACTTTCCACAAACCATTGCGTGTCGGATGCTATGTATATGAAAGACAAACAATTTTCCTATACGCTTTATGTGTCATAAAATCCAACACAATAATAACTACAGCCCAATGTCCTGCGTCCTGTGTCCTATGGCTATCAGCGAGCGATGAGGTTTTCTTTGATTATATCGATTGTTAAATCCAATTCGCTTTAGTTTCATCAACCATGTGGCTAACATTAATTAAAGTTCGCTGCTTTTGACTTGTTGTTAAGGGTTTTCCCCTTTTTGGGCTGATGACAATTTGTTTGTTGAGCCCAATTTTGATTGTTGTGCTTGCATTTCGATTGGGTAACTTTTATCACACTCTAAATTTATCAGACAAACAGCATTGAGGCGTGTCAACTGTTGAATCGCTATTAAATATATATATATATATATATATATGTGTATTTTACAGCTTACGTTACCTCTTTAAGATGTCACTGGCCGTCTCGCTGCGCCGCGCCTTGTTGGTGCTGCTTTCCGGAGCTGTTTTTATACTCACCGTGCTGTACTGGAATCAGGGCGTGATCAAGACACAGGCGTACACCGAATCACAGCTGCGACCACATGCCCAAAAGGATCACCAATTTATACCCATGTAATTATGACAGTTCAACAAATTTCGAATCACTCAATTTATATGCAGCGTTTGCAGACCTTTGGAGAAATCGTGGACCTACAAATGCGAGAATGACAGATGCCTGCGAGTTGGCTACCACAAAAACGGACAGGACACGAAGCGTGTCTCTTTCATTAGCTGTTCGATGACTTGTGGGGATATTAACATTTGGCCCCATCCCACCACCAAATCACTGATCAGTGCTCACACGCTGCGCTTCTCCGTGGAGGATGTGCAGCTGCACTTAGATTCACCGCATCGCGAAGTGTCCAAACAATTGAAGTTATCCTTCGATTGGTTTCTGAAGCAGTTACGGCAAATACAGCGCTTGAACTATGCGGTGCATACATATGAGATGCCAATGGCAGCAGCAGCTGCATCTGGTGGCAGTGAGTCAGCGTCACGATTGCGACAGCACAATACCGATCCGGATGTGGCAGAAACGCCACCAGTTGCCTCCCTTTTGGGGCCACTTTAGCTCACATCGTGCTGGCGACTTGGAGAGCCTACAAGTGAAAATTTCGGTGCACAAATCGGGCGAGCTTGACTTTAAGCTGGACAACGATGAAAGCTATCAGCTAAGCTCGACATGTAAGTGCTTAAAAGCAGAGACATCAATTGCTGCTTACATTGACTCTGTTTCTCTCTCGATCCTTACCCAGTTGAGAATCGTCGCATTGTTGTGCACATCACGGCGCACACATTCTTTGGCGCCCGCCATGGCCTGTCAACGCTGCAGCAGCTGATTTGGTATGATGACGAGGAGCAATTGTTGCGCACCTATGCCAGCTCCCTGATCAATGATGTGCCCAAGTTTCGCTATCGTGGCCTCATGTTGGATACGTCGCGGCATTTCTTCACCGTGGAAGCGATTAAGCGCACAATTACAGCCATGGGCATGGCCAAACTGAATCGCTTTCACTGGCACATAACGGATGCGCAGAGTTTCCCGTATGTCTCACAGCACTATCCGGAGCTGGCCGAGCATGGTGCCTACTCGGAGAGTGAGACGTACAGTGAGCAGGATGTGCGCGAGGTGAACGAGTTTGCCAAAATGTTTGGGGTGCAAGTACTCCTCGAGATCGATGCGCCTGCGCATGCCGGCAATGGCTGGGACTGGGGACCGAAACGCGGCCTTGGCGAACTCTCGCTGTGCATCAATCAGCAGCCCTGGAGTTTTTACTGTGGCGAACCGCCGTGCGGCCAGTTAAACCCAAAGAATAATCACACCTACCTCATACTGCAGCGCCTTTACGAAGAGTTTCTCAAGCTAACCGGGCCCACGGACATGTTTCACCTGGGCGGCGATGAGGTGAATCTAGATTGCTGGGCCCAGTACTTCAATGACACGGATCTTCGCGGTCTGTGGTGCGATTTTATGCTACAATCTAATGCTAGGTAAGTCTATCGTATACCAGCTCTGGATAAACCCGTTTATAATTGATTTTGTTGCGCAGACTGAAACTGGCCAATGGCAATGTGGCGCCCAAACATGTGGTTGTTTGGTCCAGTGCGCTAACAAACACCAAATGTCTTCCCAATAGTCAATTTGTGGTGCAGGTCTGGGGCGGCAGCACCTGGCAGGAGAACTATGACCTCCTGGACAATGGCTACAACATCATATTCTCCCATGTGGATGCCTGGTATTTGGATTGCGGCTTTGGCAGCTGGCGTGCAACTGGCGAAGCCGCATGTTCGCCCTATCGCACTTGGCAGAACGTGTACAAGCATCGGCCCTGGGAACGCATGCGACTGGATAAGAAGCGGCGAAAGCAGGTCAGCAATTTCAACTGACTAATAACTAGCTAACCAATATGTACAATGTTAAGTTGTACCATCAAAAACGTATTGTAGGTGATCAAAATTTCCCAAAGAATTAACTTTTGTCAAAAGTTATTCGATTTTAAAAAATCGGGACTTTTTGATTATGGTTTGACCTCTAGATTAATACCCCATTTAAATTTGGGGACGCGATTCTGCCATATGTATAGACTCATAGTAAAACAATTATTTCAACAGGTGCTCGGCGGTGAGGTGTGCTTGTGGACGGAACAGGTGGACGAGAGTCAATTGGACAATCGATTGTGGCCGCGAGCAGCTGCATTAGCCGAACGTCTGTGGTCCGATCCCAATGATGATCATGACTTTGATATTGTGCCGCCAGAAGTGTTTCGTCGAATCTCTCTGTTTCGAAATCGACTCGTCGAGCTGGGCATCAAGGCCGAAGCGCTGTTTCCCAAGTACTGTGCTCAGAATCCGGGCGAGTGCATTTGATATTATATGTAAGTGGAGGAGGCGCAGCTGGCGCCCAACCTGTGCGTTAATTAGTTAATAGTGTAATTGTTATTTTTTATGATTATTACAATACATATTAAGCGTTAAGCGTCCACTAAACGTATGCGAAATAAGCTAACGAGATGACATTTTTAAGGACATTTTGCGACCAAGTGGTTTCTGCGTAATCACGAATTTCGTATTTTATTTGGAATAGTTAATTTTCGTATAATTTTCTCAAGACACACACGCACACACACACCAACTTACACCCTTACATACCTAAATATAAATATGACTATAGTTTTGGCAATTGACGAAATATTTAGTTAGACAGTGATAGGCATTAGTTAATATACGAAATTGGTAGACTTCATACACCACTCACTGACATGCACACCACAGGTATATACTTTATAAGGCATACACATATATGTAGTTTAGAGTGACTTATTTGACAGGATACACTTTTGATATTATAAAAGCTTTATTCTTGAAAAAAAAATACATGATATTCTTTAGTATACATAAATATATACATACATTGTGGGACAGTAAATTGATTTATGTTTCGTTTTGCATTAGGATTATTTTACATTACATTATCAGTGATACAAACAATGTGACCTTATGGAAAAAAATAAATAAATAGGAAAGCAAAAGAAAAACAAAATAAAACGAGAACAAATAAAAGAATACAAGAAAAGCATAGATTTAATATACACGCATATGTAATCGTAATCGTAATCGTAACATAAATTTTTGCACGCATGGACAAAAAAAAAACTAGCAAATTTATAGCTAATTTTTATAATGATTATTGTAGAGCAGTGTTCACAGTGCAACTGATTAACAGTTTACCTGTACTTGACACCAAGTATGCATCATATTATGGATGCCTGTTAATAATGCAACACTGTGCACAATCCTAATCTTAGTTTACCCAAATATATTATGTTTAACATTTATGTTGTACTTAAGAGGAAGAGGTTTTGCTCTATCAAAAAACAAAACAAAAAATGTTAGTTTTAAACATTTTGCTGTAACTTCAAGTCACTTTCAACAAACAAATAAACTTCAAGTCGAGTCTAAGCAATTCAAACTGATTTTTCTTTATATGTGCTAATATATTTTGTCACGTAAATTTCAAATCATCAAGACAAAAGTCTGAGCTAGTGTCTCAGCTTTGGGTTCGGGACAAGCCAGGAATAATTATTTTTCTTTATTTCAGTTTTTTCTCTAGTTTAGCTAGGTGACCTCGTTGTCTACAGTCCTGTTCAGAGACCGGTGAGTATTCTAATTGTCTTCTTTTTACAACTGAGTATAATATATAGAACCCAAATCACAATAAATTCGTTCATCACTTTTACTTTATGCATTTCGTCATCAGAAAACTACTCGATGTGTGAAATATTAGTAGCCGAAAGATTAATAAGCAATTACTATAATATATACATGATTCATACATTAAAAAGTCGTTAGGCTTTTGTTTGTGAGTGTGCAATTTATTTAGTATAATATATATATTTATTATATTTACTCAAGCGATAAAAATTATTTTATTTTATAGGTATGTGTTTATTAAATTTACGTAAACGATAAAAATTGTTTGACCCTGAAAATTGTTATGTATTACAACATGTGCATATGTAAGTATCCAATAGTAATAGTAGTATTTACATTTGACTGGCTATTCGTACTTAATTAATACTATAAAACACGCGGTTAGCATAACCATATAATATGTATGAATTTATTTAAAGCAGAGTTCAATTTTTAGTGTAAATTGGCTAAGCTGATTTACGGCTCTGATAAGAGTCGAGATAAAGCAGAAAAGTCAATCAGAAATAAATGTTAATATTTTTGGTAATTGCAGCAATTGAATGAATCTTTAAATTCATCCGTTTTAATTTTGTTTATTTGAAAACTTGTTTTGTAGAGTTGCTTGTAGCTTTTCTTATATTTAATGATGGGTATGGCTATGAATATGTTTGCAATTTGTAGTTATATCGAAATCCTCAATTAAATGAATATGTATGTTCAATCTAAACAAAATCGGTAAGATCAATGCTGTGATAACGTTTCAGTGAGCCAACACGTGTATGCAACGATGGACGCAGAGAGATGATGCACTCCTCGGTCCTGCAGAAGGTCGAGATATATTTAAGAAACTTTAACTTAAATAAACGTATGTCGTTATTTATAAAAAGTAATACTTAAACTTGTGTGTGCACTACGCAATACTTATATACAAATCGTATTTGTGTATATACATATACATATATAAAGGAAATCTCAAGTGTTTGGTATAAATATGTTGTTGATCATTCAAAATGTCCGATGGGTACGGGACTCGTCGAAGTCAGTCTATAATAATGAAACAAAATTGAAAATAATATATACAAAGTTAAACAATAAATCAGAACATAACAAGAGAGAGCCTTGCAGTCGGGCATAACCGACTGCGGAATACTCTGATAACAGAATTACGTAATCTTGATGGATTAATCGTTAGTGGAACTTATATAGTTGGTTATTCAGCAGTAAACTGTAATTTACCCTCTATGATCCAATGATCAGCTATATATATTTCTATTTCTATCGATTTAAATTTATCGATAATAGATATTTCCCAGCCAATATAGGCTACATATAAATTTGTTGACTCTATCTTGAATTTATATGGTTTTTGTAGATTTACATTTATCAATAATATCGATTTACCAGCCACCAATTTTGATCAATTTATATATATCGATAAAATCCTTTTCCCAGCCCCCTTGACTATCTTGAAAAATAGTTAGTATCGAGTTACGTCTATCGATAATTTGTCTGACACGGGCATAAACGAATACATAATCTAAGTTGTAACTAACCCAGCTTCAGCGCTCGAAAAAAGTTGCGTTCCCACAGACGGACGGACAGCTTATAAAAAGCAAAGCAAGAAATTAGAATATCAAAGAGTATTTCTTTTTTGTTGTTTTTTTTTTTTCATGCAGTACTTAGTAAAGTTAGTTAAGAGGAAACGTGCGGAAGTGATAGAGAAGCATTGCGTATACGCACCGTAGACTTTCAGTACGCGAACGTTGCGAGTAGTCTTTGGATGTGCGATGTCTGAAATGGAAATTAATTCAGTTAAATGACAACAGCGAGTTACAGCAAAAGATACAAACAAAAAACAGGAGAAGAAAAAATGGAGAAAAGCAAAGTACTTGAACCATGTGACAAATGAGGACAACATCAAAAGCTTAGACATAATGTTTGAGTGTTCATATATGTATGTATATTTGTACATGTGTGTGTGTGTGTTTTATTTTGCAATCATTGTGAACGCACCTGCGATTCTTAATGGAACTGCTGCGGTGAATATTTCGACTCTCCCGCCATCTGGTGAAGCGATGCCTTAGAGTCTGACGCACCTCCGAGTTGAGGAAGCAATAGAATAGAGCCACAAAAAAACCCTATAATGTGATAATCATAATAAATCATATAAAAATTGATATATATGTGTACAATATGACTGAATGTTCACCTGTGTGCTGATTAGAAAGGCGCGTATTGCCTCAAAGAGATTACGACTGATACCCTGTTCCGGCCCCGTTAAGACCAACAGATATGTAATACCAAAGAGCGGAATTAGCACCAACAGTGCCTTGGAGGCCTTATAATACTGTCGCGTCTCCAGCGTATGAGCCGAACGCAATTTGGTTATGAGTACCTGGGAATAGAATGCATTATATAATATAGTATAGATGTGTAACGTCAAATGAGTTAATCGAACTCACCCACATAATGCGAATGAGAAACGCCAAATTAATTAATATCGCCATCGAGGCTGGCCCCTTAAATAACCAGTCAATGTGAGATTCACGCATCCAAGCGCATTCAATTTCCAGCTGCAGCAATTTACAATGAATAAGTTATAATCGAGCAGAAAAAAACCGATGACGCAGTATTTTACCCCATTGAAATGCTCGTTCTCCAGATGCGAGGCAAACACCTTGGCAATGGACCAAACCAGAATACAGAAAGCCGGACAGCCCCAGCCAATCAATGCATAGATAAGGAAGCTAATGTTCTCGCTGGAGAATGTTTGCACCACCAAGGTGTAAAGATACAGGCCTGCAAATAATTAGCGCAACAATCTATATTTATTTTGTAATAAAAAATTAAGTATATTTTTGTAATCGGATAAAAATAACTTCTGAGAATGTGAATCACAAGCCACCATTGCTTGCAACGGGTGGGTGCAGATGTGGGTGCTTATACATATATGCGAATATATGTTTATAAATAAGATAAATCAGAGGCACATTGGAAATTGCATACCAGCAGTAGTCCAGCTTCAACCTTCAATTGTATCAATATTATTATAAAAAAATCAGGAAGCATCTTATATCTATCGAAGTTATAGAAGCAAAATTCTGACATACTTTTCAAGGCGGATATGGCTTTATCGTATTATTTATTTGTTTAATGTCAATTCAATTCAGTCGACTCATTAATAATAAAATATTTAAAAATTAGATTAAACTAAATTAAAAATAAAATTAAATATTAAATTTAAAGCTTGAAAAGTAATATTTTTCAAATTTCTGAGGACAATTGAAATGCACAATGTTCGAACATTTGATGCATAGCTTGGGAAAAGCACAAAAATAATCTTAATCAGAAAAAAAATGGTGTTTAGTTAGTATGAATTTAAAATTGATTTTGAAATTCAGATATCATTCACAATTTACCATGCAAAAGTATTAAACGAGAGTCTTCAAAACTTACCCTCAACGAAGATCCAAAAGAAGTTAGTCAGATAAAAGTATTGAAACATAATGACCAGCGTTATGCAGCCAGCCTGACTAGATTCTGTGGTTATCTGTGTAGCAAATGAAACAGCAAATCAGACTAAGCCATAATTAAATACAAAGAATACCAACCACTTGCAAAAATAGTGTTAAAATCCACAGTAGAGCTGAGGTGATGTACGTTAGAAATAGATTCGCATGGATTGTGTTTCGCAGGCAGCGCAAATCTCTGCAGCAGCAAAAAAAATAAAAATGTATATATATATATAAAGCAAATCAATAGAATACATTATAGCTGAACGTGTAACTCACTTAAAGCTGAGGAATATGATAAGTGCCACCACGAGGGTAGCAAAACTGATGAAATAACCACAGGCATAGATTATGGCCGGCAGATCCACGGTGGGCGAGAAGTCGGGAACAACGGGCACCGAACCGGAATGCTGATGGCAGCTGCTGTAGTTGGAGTAATGGTTCCATGTGCCGTTCTCGTGGCAATAGCGTGTTGCATTCTCTTTCATAAATATATAAATAAGAATTTATTAGAGTGTTTTTTTTTTAGTATTCTAATTCCATGCTCACCTGTCGTGTCGTAGTGGACACCCTTGAACTCCTCGAAGCACGGCAAAATTGCCCAGCTGCTGGCATTGGTGCGGGGCCAACAGAGCACCGAATCGAAGGAGGTGGGACAATGCAGGGCCTGCGAATTGTATTACAGTGTGGAAAGTGCTCTTAATGCTGCACAAGTCAATTAAAAACTAATTTCACTAAGTAAGAATACTGTAGAAGAGTTTGCCCGACTACGGGATGCCTATCGGAAGCCAGCTGTTAAATATTTCTGTATACAGAAAAGAAAGGATCAATAGGAGAGTACTTTTTGGACTATAGCTTGGGTGTTTCTTATCCGATATTCGAAGGCTGTGCTTTTAAAAATGATCGTTTTTATTGCTGCCGTGAATCGATAATTGTCGATATTAGCAGAAGAAGGAGTATGATCGATAAATTGAAATAAGTTTGAGCGGCAAGTGAGATACAAAAACTTAGAGATCTGCGTGTTCATACAGATTGACATACGTGGCATACGTGGTTATATCGACTCGGCTATTGATGCTGATCAAGAATATATTTATTTTATGGGGTCGGAGATGCCTCCTACAGCCTTTTACATAGTTTTGCGCAACTATATTAAAGATTTTTATTGGCTTCCGGGTATAAAAATTTTAATACCTTTTCCACTCTTCTAAATTTTTTTAGTATTGTAGAATTTTAATTTATTTTCCAAAGCTAAATGCGGAAATAAACAAATTTCTTCAAGTGTACACAAAAACAAATTTGCATATTTATGGACGAATACTTAGTTAGTGCATGTGTTTGCACAATTATTTGAATTTATAAACAAATTCGCATTGGCCGTTAAAGTTTTAAGATTGCTTGTTATAAATAATCACAAGTTGATATTGCCTATCTGTACTATATATGACTCGGCATTTGTTTATCAATTCAATTCAAAAAAATGCGGTAGTTTTTGATTTAAAATGGTATTTGTGCTATCAGATTGATGTCTATTGATATGCCAATCGATTGAAAAGTTAAGTGTTAAAATTTCAAGTGGTGAAATAAATGAAAAGCGGAAACAATTTTGCTTTTCTTACTCACCATTTTGCCAACGGATGTTTTGCTGCTGCTGCTGCTGCCATAGTGGTCAATAGCTGTGTGGCTGGGGAATTGGTGTTCCTCCAGCTCAGCCTGTTGCCTGCACTGGTCTTCCAGTGTGCGATTGATGCTGGGCAGTGGAGCACTCTGCGAGCTTTGTGCCCGCTGTGCGCCAATTAGGGCGCTCGCACGTTGTAACATGTCCAGCGAGAAGTTTGCAATTGCATTCTCAATGTGCTCAGCCGAGGCTGCATCCAGGCTCTCCACGAGCGCTTGCAATTCGTCCTCGGCCATTGTCGACGTGGCGGCTGGAAGGGATGGGGAGGTGGCTGGTGGCTGGTGGGGAATGGGGAATGGGGTAGTTGTTCCGACGCCTTCTTGCTAATTAATTACTGTATTCGACTGCAAGCTGCTGGTGTCAAGTATACGACGAACTTTTTATGTCTGTTGCGATATCGCTAAATATTTTGTGTCTAACGGTATGCATGTCAGCAGGACGTCATGTGTATATCTGTGTGTGCTTGTTTGTGCGTGTGCGTGTGTGTGTGTGTGTAGTTGTGAGTGTGGACAGGGGACAGGCTGCTGCTTAACCCACGACACACTTTCGCTTTTCGCTTTCGCGCTGCGCAATTAAACGGTTCACTTCAGACACAAAATTGCGCAAATATGTTGACGGAGCTGGAAGAAAAGTGAAAGAAAAACGAACCTCTTGGTTATATCTCTGTCTTTTTATCAGATAAAATTCAAATAATGAACTTATACACGCACTATTCAAAAAAGCTCCAAAATAAAGGCCTCCATATTATATACACTTGTGTGTTGAGTATAAGACATACACAGATATGCCCGCTGAGTTGTGTTATTTGAATTGTATAAACCTATATATACATATGTATGTGCATATATCTGGGCAACTTATAAAATCTGTACAAATAATACATGCTTAAATCACGTGGCACTGTGCCCAGTATTTATGCAGATAATATGCAGATAAATAAACAACAATCTTTATGGCCCCTTCCCATACAGTTTGGGGCGGGGCTACTGTGACTGCCACACACTTCAATTCAAAAAGGAAATATCTACTTTATTTGTATACCTATCGGTTATATGGACATATGTATATATATATATATATATATATATATGCCAGCTGGAGAGCTTAAGCGTACCTGACCAGCATTTAAAAATGCCGTTGAGCATTTCTACTCAGCTAGTTGTTAGTTGGTAGTGTGAACCTGTTGTTGATCTCCGAGTCGGCACTTTTTTCCCTCTTATTAACACATTTGAACTAATCTTTCCTCCAATAATATTATCTGCAAAGTGTGCTGCAAATTATAAGTAACATTATTATAGATTAAAATCTTGTTCTGTTCGCATACATTGCAAATTAATCTGTTCATTTCTTATCTTGAACAAAATTATTTGCATTAAACTGAATCATGCAAATTTTACACAAATTGCCAAAATCAAGCAGAAGCCTAACCTTTTTTTTGTAGGAATATAGAAATATAAATATTTAAATATTTACCTGTAAGGCTTTCAGGAAAAAATGTATTATGGGATCGGATATGCTTTCTGCCTGTTACATACTTTCTCAATGTGTTCAGAATATAAAAAATATTGTTTATTTTAACTTTTCATATGTGTGTATTTTAACCGTGTCTTTAATTTTAATTTTAAATGTGTATGTTTTAAAGACATCTTAAAAATTGTGTACTGCTTTGCTCCACATTAAATAAATACATAAAGATATTATTTATTTTAGCTTTTATTTCAATGCTGAAAATACATGAAATATTTTTGTGTATTTTAACTGTTGTCCTCGTTTGCTGACTTTGATAACAGTTGCCTGAGGTGGGTAATTAGATATGCATGTTGCTGTGGCATGTGGTATGTGTATATGTGTATGTGTATGTGTATGTGTATATGTGAAAATATATGTGTGTGCGTGTGTGTGTGTGCCTTTGTGTACACTGCCGCTGACATTGACTTAAAAGTGAGGACAAGAGCGGGGTGAAGCAGCATCAACAACAAGAATGACTGAGGCAAATACGAGTTGGTCGTTGTGCTAGGGTCGTGATTAAAACAAAGACTGCCAAGTTATTTATTAATGAATAAATAAAAGCACAGCACAAGAACCCACACACAAATACAAACACAAGCACACGCACATAAGCACACACACAAAGACCAGCTGGAAGCTTAAATGTGATAATAACCATAGTACTCAACATGAATCTAAAACACATAGAATGGGTCAAGAAAATATTCCTCAATTTTAAATATGAAATATACGAGTACCAAACAACAAATGAGGCTTAGTTGCCAATGCTAATTGTCTTTGATCTTGGCCAAAGGACCAAAATAGCGAAGAAAATTATTTAAGTGATTTTATATACATATATATATAGATATATATGTATGGGTATTAATGCAGAGTTCTATAAAATAGTGGGGGGCGGCAACCTTTTGGCCAAGTGCCACTAAGTGGCGCATGCCGTACTCAAATATTTGTCGAGCTGCGATTTATTTATGATGATGCTCGGGGCAAACAAGCGCAATATTTACACGGATGGGTTAGAGATTATGATTTTTTCTTCTTTTTTCATTTTATAGCTGGCTCCCATTCCATTAAAGAGGCCTCTAATTTCGGCTGCTAATGCGCACAATTAACAGCCAAAGCGAAAGGCAAATAAACAGACAACTCGCCAACTCAGCCAAGACTGCATCTCAGCTGCTTTTAATGTAAATACGTCAACAGAAAAGAGACTGCTCCTGATGAGTTTTATTTATGTGTGTTGGCCAACTGCGAACTGTTAATGATTTATTAAGTGTCAAAACAAAATACTATTGAGTGAATCATTATTGACTTTGGACGCATATGGCCAATATGGCCAGCTCGCTGTTATCATAAGACTTAACAATTATATGTATTTTTGAGACGGTTGGCGACATTTAATACCATACCATATATATGCTATATATGCCATATGCTGCCACCAGCCATGTAGAAACCAAAGCGCCGACATACACAATTAAATGCCAAGCGAATCCAATTGGAAATCGAGCTGAGCAAATGACAGATGCAGTCAGGCGCACTGATCGATATTTATGAATGCCGGAAAGCAAATAAATAGCCTGCTTTCGTCCGACATTCTGACCGATTAGGTGACTGTCTGTTTTTGCTGCCTCAATGAATTGCCCATTGCCAATTGGCCACCAGAAATCAACACTGAAAAGCCAAACAAAACAAGTCAGAATGCGGTAGTCGAATCAGCTCGACTATGATATACCCTCAACGCAGATTTTATTCACAAATTTCGCTTTACAGATCTTTATGACATGTATCGATTGTCGCGAAACGGGTTCAGTTATCGATAAAATGAAATAGACTTGAACTGCTTGGGGTATACGAGAACTTCAAAATTTGAAGTGTGTAGACAAGCGTGTCTATATCGACTCGGCTATTGATGCTGCTCAAGAATATAACTGGGGAGTTGCTTCCTTCTGCCCGTTACATACTTTTGCGGAAAACCAATATGTCCTTTTTACCCATTATGAGTGGGTAAACACACACATTTAGTGGTCATATTCATGTGTGTGTTTTCAAATCTTGTGGCCCAATAATTTGTTCTGCGTGGCACACATGGCGTATGTGCAATTGCCAACAATAGCAGCAGTTTGCCAAGCAACTCAATTTCAAAAGTATATATGTATGTATATATATATGTGTATGTGTATGTGCGTATGCATAAATATGTTATGAACTTCAAACTGGCTTGAAGTTTGGCAAGGACATGGACTTGTTATTGGGGTTTAGTCATTTTATGTGAAGCAAAAAGTGGGCGCCTCCAAATTTAATTTGCAATTATTATATAAATATCAAAAGGAGCAGCAGGTATGTACATATTATATGGCCTGCTGCCTGGTAACGCCAAAAAAGACATGCCGAACAATATGTAATTTCACAAGCAATATTTATAAGATTAAAGGTTACCCTTAATATTTGTTTCATCTCCGTCGTTATAGTTATTGGCGTATGCTGTATGACGACTCCTACTCCATACCACTTAAAATCAATGACGTTGCTTAAGGCAATTATGAAGTACTTCGAAAGCAATTAGCTAAAAATGGGCGTGGTATGAATATACTGCACTTACAGTAAGAGAGAGAGAGAGAGAGAGAGAGCGAGGGAGGGAGCGAGCGCGAGGGAGAAAGAGCTGCTGCTATGGCAAAGCTTTTGCACTGATTGCTGTTCAGAACGAGTGTATTCAGTTCATTCATTCATTGCAACTATTTCCAGTTGCACTCGAAAAATTCAATTGACTATCTTGAACTATTTTGCTTGACATTTAAGTATAATTAAAAATTATTATTTACTTAACAATTTAAACTCTAGTGGGTCCAGGGGTTCCATTTAAAAGGCACCCCTTTTTCACACGATAAGTCAACATATAAAATGAGTAATAACCAATGGAAATACATTTAGAAATTTCGGAATGCTGATTTTTTAAATGTGTTTATATAAGCTCTTGAAATGCTTATCAATATAAATGTTTTTAAATTTTAAATACAAAAAAAACAAAACAAAATAATGGCACTACTTAGCATTCTTTAGATAGATCGCAATGCTTTGCCGATTTGCGTTGCTTTTATGGAAAAACTTCGAGCAAAAAACTTATTTTAATTTTTATTACTTTCTAATATTTCGATCATCAAGTTTAAAATAGATAACAAATGATCAATCGCATTATGGATCGTAGAAAACACTCCAGTTTTTTTGTATTTATTAATTCAATTTATTCGCTTGAAATGTGTGAAGAACTCGACTTGCACGCGTTAAAATCAGCAGAGTGATGAAAACAAAAATAGCTTTTATGAGGATGGTAAAAAATATGTTCTAAAAGTGTTTTGTATTTGCTTAACTTATTTACATAGAAAAATGTAAGTACGTGCTGCATCCCCTTCTAACAGGGTAACTTACAGTCGGCAACTTGAGCTGACCTTTTCAAAGTTTGCGTTCGTTATGGCTGCATTTTTTTCTTTTATATTCAGTCAGTTGTTGTTTCTGTGTATTTGACTCTTTATATTTTTTATTCAATGTTTATTTTAACTTCTGGAAGCGAACAAAAGCGTTGCAAAATGTAACAGTGTTTATCTTTGGCTAACAATAAAAGAAAACAATTACAACCGACATTGTGGGTGGGTCTATATACTTATTTATATATACATTTCTCCATATACATATATGAACTAACTAAAGTACGCTTGCAGTTTGCAAATCGAGGGAGCTGATCAACTGTAGCTAATGGCTTTTTTCTCTCCCAAAAAATGAAGCATTTCAAAAAAGAAAAACAAATAAAAAAATGTAAATTTGTTTTGCCAAGCACAAAAGGCAAATTGGTTAACCTCGTAAATTTAATCAGACGTTTATTCGTTAATTTAAAGATCTCATTGTGTGCCAATGGATGCTAGATGCTAAGTGATCAACAATCTGTTTTGGTGTCTTCAGTCCACACGGCTAAGAAAAGATCGTTTTAATGGACTGTTTATTTGGCAAATGTGTTAGGCACAGAGCGTATTCAAAAAATTAGGCCTGTTCTTCTCTTTTCCAAAAAAAAAAAAAACCAAGTAAAATAAAATAAAATAAAAAATTCAAGTGTGAATTCAGTCGCAGCAGACACAGTCAGAAGTCATAACCGTGTCAGGGGTGGAACAAATGTTTAAATTACCGTCTCACCCATCTACTCACTTGCTCACATGTCAGCCTTAAATGTTTATCGCCTTTATCATTTTTATTACTTAACTGACACACACATATACACATCTACATACATACACTCCAAACTCACGCACGCGTTGGCTCTGGACACATTTAACTTTTGATCACACGCAAACATACACTTTGTATTGCAGATAGTGGTGGAATTAGAAATTATTTATATTCTAACTAATTAATTCAACAGCATTAATTATATGAGATTTATTAGGTTTTTTTTTTTGCGCGAAAACTATATTTTTTGAAGTTTTCGGGAGGCTGCGGTAAACAACGACGTGATACACGCGAAGATAATGAACAGTTTCGTACGGAAGAATTCACGTCTAATAACGGCAAATGACAGCAATGAACTGCGGCCGCGAGCTTTTGCAAAGCGTTGTCTTGATTTCGGTACGGCAGCAGAGTTCCACACACACACACACACAAGCACATTTACACAGACGACGCCCACAAAGAACACAGGACACGTTGCGTTGGAGCAGACAGACGCTCGCAGCAACATGTGGCTGTGATGCCAACCTGAGTTAGTGTCAGTGTGTTAGTTAGTGCGACAGAGAGCCAAAGAGCAAAGAAGCTTTCGATTAGCTGAGACCGGCGTTCCGTTATACGCCCTCACAAGCATGCAAAATGAGTATATTAGGTTTGATTTTACAATGTTCATTTGATTTTTCGGTTTGTATAATCACTACTTTGGTTGCAATTAATAAACGCTTGCGTCACAATATCCATCTCTCTCCCTCTATAACCCGTTCGGGTTATGCATGAGTGGAGCTGCGAAACTGCACTTGTCACTTGTTCGATTTGTTGACAGAGTATCTCGTAATCGGTTTTGCTTGCCAATTGTAATGCGCTGCTGACCTGTTTGTATTTGCATTTGCATTCAATTGGCACTGTGTGTGTGGCAAAGTCGTTGGCAATGCCTTTTCCTGATAACTGCAGTAGGCAATCAAACGGAATGGGTCGTTACATACTTTTTGTCGACTACTTATGACGATGAATACAAATAGACACCCTGTGCGAAAAGCACATTTTATGGTATCATTATTCGGGGAAAATTTAAATTACAACTGAATGTTCATTTGAATTTCATCAAAATTATATGTCAAGTGTTTAAAAAAAATACAAATTCAAAACTATATGCAATTAAATAGAAAGGCTTTCTCTGTTTTCTATATACACTTAGAAAAAAATTGGCCTGAATTTTATTAAATCGTACTATAAATAGGAAAAACCATAAATTGAGAATCCCAAAAAATATGTCGATTTTTTCTATTTATTATTTTAGAACTCGTAAAATCTTTCAAGTTAAATATATGAATTTTATAAACAATAAGGTGCTTGTGTATATGTGAAGTCTAAAAATACTAATGTTAAATATATATGAGTAATAAGAAAACGCATTCAATTTACGGCATAGAAAACAACACTGGAAATTAAACATATTTTTGCTACATTTTATGCAGATCCACACTAAAAAAAAACCATAGTTTTTAAAAATCCACAAACATACATTTTGGAAATTTCTGAATAATAGGGTGATCGAACACTGGCGCCAAAAGGAGGTTGATTTTTTTAAGAGTGTAGAGTAAAACAATGTTCAAATGCATTTCTACATTCTACTTTGTGCTTGGGCGCCACATTTGACAGCCAGTGAATGGTGCCTGTTGTCGACAATTAAAATCAGTGGTAAATTGCTTTAGGTTACTCTCAGCTACATTCACACGCACATCGTCCATGTCATGGTCAATGGCCAATGGCAATCGACCACAAAAGAACTGTGCAAAGTTTAGATGAAAGAGTTGCGGTGCCAGAAACTCCCTCTCAAAGTCATACGGTCGATATTCGAATCGTTGGGAGTCATGACCAATGCCAAAGAATGCATCATATGCCAGCTGAAGACCATTCACATCCGCCAATCGCTCCTTCAGCGAGGCCGTTGGCATCTTCTGGACACATTTTAGGGCTGCCTGAAATGTTGGCTGCTGACGCAGTTGCAAACCCAGCTCCGACTCATTGCCGGTGGCATCAAAGAGAATGCCGTCCTGCTCGAAAGCGTGCATTAGCTCGTGTGCCAGTATAAAACCCATTAGGCTATATTGAAATACGGAGTGCAGGCGATAATCGTAGAAGGGCCACTGCATAAAGATCAGGGGTACGGTTAGAGTGTTCCTTTCATGTTCAAAGTAGGGCGCATTGCGAGCACTCAACACATCATCGTTGAGATAGTAAAGTTCGGGTTGCAAGACGGCTCCATGTTGCTGCAATGGGGCATGTTGCAGCCGTGTACGCAGACGCAGTGCCTGCCACAAATTATGCTGGAAATCCGCACGAGAAAAGTTTGCACTGGCATAATGGCTATCGTAGAAGTCCCCCGGGGTTGTCGCATCCGGCAAATTGCCCAGCTTGAGGTGAACTCCGGCCAGCTTGGCACGCACATAGTCCAATTCCTGTGGACTTAACTCCATGTGATTGTAATCCAAGTACTTGTTAAACGTTCTACGCAAACTGGTGAAGATTTCCATGAGCTGTCGCGTATCCTCCGACCGTGTCATGTAAACATATCGATCGTAGATGTAGTTTATGCCCAGTGGCAGCACAGCGCGCATATGTTGGATGCAGCTGTGAACTCTTGACCCAAGCCCTGAGGTGGGATTAGCTTTCCGTGCAAAACTTGCCAGGCGTGTAGTTAGATATAATTGCAGGCTGGTTGTGCTGCTGCTCTGCAGCAATGTGCCCAACTCTCGCAGGTACTCCACATCACTGACCTCCACAAGAAGTTGGTCATCTTTGGGCTCCGCTTCGAGCAGCGCCTCGAAATAGTTTTTCCAATCGATTTGCGGTATTTGCTGCTTTAGCTCGCCCAGTGTCCAAGATTGGAGTGTTGGCTCCTCTCTGCGGTATTTGCGGCACAATTCCCGTAGCTCTCTGTCCAGCTGCTGCACCTCGGGGAAAGTGTCGATATGGGCTTGAAGAGGAAATTACATTATAATCAATAATAAATATACACACATTAAAAAAGGTTTTATTGTATTTAAAAATTATTGTTCGAATAATTTGTAAATGAAGTTACATGAATTTATTTATGAGCTATGTCAAATTGTCTGATTGTGTCAAATCTTAAAACACTAATGCTTAATAATAATAATGTAAGTAACTGAAAAGCTAATTTAATATTTTTTCTACGTAAATATATATAAAATACTCTGTGAAAGCTGGACATATTAATTCAAAATTTTAGAAAAACCCAGCCTGAAATAAAGAAAAGCAAAGCCAAAAAACCTTCAATTTGAGAAATTTGCTTTAAGAATAATAAGGTGAGTAACGCTTTCTGCCAAAAGTATGGTAAATTTGTCAAAATTCAGGGCGATTCTTATTCTGAATGTAGCTATTCAATTATATTTACCAAGTGGTCATTTTGGACTGGCATCTTTAGTTGTATTACATAACGTATCGAATCGTTGTAGGCAACATCCACCGACTCATCCATGAAGACGCCATTAACACCGTATTTGCGCAGTCTGCCTGCTGCACTTGTCCATTCCAAGTGGCCAGAGATTAGTTCGTGTGGCAATTGCAACTCCTGCTCGCTGATAACACACGAAGCAAAGTAATCACGTATTTGTTGCACTAGATGTGTTGCAGTCTCCCCCTCCTTGATGTGAGTTCCACTCAGCACTAAGGCCATTGCCTTCGCATAGCTCTCCTCGGCCCGCTCAAAGTTGTCCACGTAGTTGCCTGACCAATTGCCGCATGAGTGAGCCCATAAGTTGGCACATGGTGAGGTGCTGCGATCTAGATTTGAATGGATCTGTCCCATCATAGCCACATTAATATCTACTTGGCATTGTGCCGAAGATGCCAAAACAATGCACAGCAAAGCCAATTGCAAACTTGACATCGCTGTTTTGCTTCACAAACTGGGCGTGAAATTTAACATGCAAACCATTTAATTACTTATCAACAAGAGCTTGAAGCCTAAGCTTTAATATTAACTCGCTTTTAATGATTGTAATTGCAACAATCAGAGCACAAACATGACTAAGTAAATAAATACATACAGATGATGTGTGACTTACAGTGGAGGCAGAAAAAAAGAACTGCTGGCGAGTTCAGAGCTTAGCGAGAACGAACTAAAGAGCAGACTGAAGATCTGGAACGCCTAGCTGAGGTCTTTAATAACGATACGGTCCCCTGAAATTTCTCCACATTTTTATAGTCATTATAAACCTTGAATCTGCACAGTTTTATAATCTGTAATTAGTCTTTATACTTGTATTTTAAATAAAACACAATTTTCTTTTCCATTTCCAGCCCCTAATAAATAAAACTCCATATCATTATAATGTTGATTATAAATATATTTATAATCCAAACCTTAAGTTCCTATTATAAAAACAAATAATCAGTTTCGGTTATTCACGCAGAGATAGACTCTTGGGATAGCTTAAATATTTTCAGCTTCTTGACTAACCAAACAAAATAGTTCAATAAAATTCTATATACTAATTGGATTTATGCTCATTTCTTGAATCTTTGCTTTTTATCCGTCGGCTTCTTGGATTTTTTCAGCTGTCCCAGTTGCTTGGACTTGCTTTTAAGTTGCTTTTGCCCTTTTATGGGCTTGCCCTCCAGCAGGGGTACCTCATCCACATCCACTCGCTTCGCCTCTGATAATTTCTTAGTTATTTTAGCTGCTGGTTTGGGCTCCGGCTTCAAATTGCTGCTGCTTGCTTGGTGACCATTTTTCTGGACCTTATCTTTCTTCTTGCCGCTTTCTGTGGCTTCCTGGGTAGGAGAAACAATTTGCTCCACCTTGGGCTTTTTAGGCACCTTGATGGGCTTCTCGAAAACATTGGCCACATATTTTGTTTTGCTTTTTTCAAGCTTCTTCTTTTTCAGATCTTGTTCCACATCTGTAAGCGTGGGTTTGCCAGCTCGTTTTCCTCTCGCTTTGCGTGAGGCATCATCAGTTGCGATTGCCTCGTCCTCGCCCTCGTCTTTGTCTGTTGTCGTCTTCGCCTCTGGTTGATCTGCTGCAATTGCTTCGTCCAGCTGCTTCTCATCTGCTTCCTGCTGTTCCTTGGTGATGGGTATTGTGTTAGAGAACTTTTTCAGCTTGGCCACATAGAAGCCATCCATGTTGTTCGTGTGGGGATAGAAGCGCTTGCTCAAATTCAAGCTGGGATGGTAGCGATGCTGACGGAACTTGGTAAAGCCTGGCTCACCAAAATCAATGCCCAGCGGCACCAGTTTAACATTACGCTTCTTCAGTGCATAATCAATTACCCACTCGTTCTCCTCGGGCAGGACGGAGCACGTGGAATAGACGATATAGCCACCCGTAGAGGATTTCGCGTCCACACAATCAATGGCAGTGAGCAAAAGCTTGCGCTGCAAATTATAACAACGCTGCACATCGATTTCCGATTTGGTTGTTTTTACACTCGGATCCTTGGAGACGACACCGGTGCCGGTGCACGGTGCATCGAGAAGCACTCGATCGAAGCCCGTCATAATATTGCGAAATTTGGTGGCATCCTCGCAGCTGACAACCGCATTCACAATGCCCAATCGATGGAAATTAGCGACAACAGCCTTGATACGATCTCGATTCGCATCGTTGGCGAACAAGACGCCCGTATTCTTCATAACGGCCGCTATGTGCGATCCTTTGCCGCCCGGCGCCGAGCACATGTCCAGCACACGTTCTTTCTCCTGCGGAGCCAATGCAATCACGGGCAGCATCGAGGATGCGCCCTGTATCATATAATGTCCAGCCAAATACTCGGGTGTGGCGCCCAGCGGCACCGTCGAATTGAAAATGACCAAACCCACGTTTGTCCACTTGCCGAGCGGATCCAGATTGACGCCGCGATTAATTAACGCGCCAGCTAGATCACGACGACGTGTCTTTAGCGAATTGGTGCGTATGGTCAGCGGACGTGCTATCTAAAGAAAGAATGAATACATTTGTAAGTTGTGAGCCTACATACAAGTTTGATAACCCACCTCTGAGGCCTCCAAATACTCCAACAGATCGCTCAATTTGAATATGTCCATCAGCTTGGACATGAGAAACTCGTTGTAGCTGTAGTACAAGCACAGATCTAGACGCAGCTGATCCACATACTCGCTACGTGAGCGACCCTCCTCTCGGAACTTGCCGAAGTCAGAGAGCACCTGTGTAATATCCTTGATGCGCTGCTGTACATCTTGCAAGGACAATTCTTTGTCAGCATCTTCACCCGGTTCTGGTAAATGGAACACTTCAGACTGATCGACGGACATTTGCATCTCCTCACGTGACAATATGGCATCCTTTTCCTGACGTTTCTTAAGTTTTTTGTTGGCGCGCTCAATGGGCAGCTTTTTTTCCTCATCATCCTCGTCATCATCATCATCGTCGTCATCTTCATCTTCATCCGATTCCTCATCATTTTCACTGTCAATTTCTTTATCTTGATCTGATTCGGAGATGAGCTCATCATCGTCAAACAGATCGTCCAATTTACCAATTTGAGCGTCATTATCATCCATAAGTTCTTCCTCTTCTAGACTTTCGTTGGCATCTTCATCTTCTTCTTCAGCTTCCTCATCTGAATTAGCTTCAATTTCGTTTTCAGACACTTCATCATCCTCCTCTTCCAGCTCTATTTCTTTGCTTTTCACACTCTTTTTCTGTTGCTTTCCCGATTTTAGTGTAAGCCAATCATTATTATCATCTGAATAGCCATTTGACTTTTGTTTTTTTTGGACTGGCACAAGCTGTGGCACCTCCTCGTCCGATGACTCCGCCTGTTGCTCCACCTGCTCCTCTTCTTCTTCCGGCTCGCTGTCGCTGTTGTACGGTTTTCGCCTGGGGGCTGTTGAGCACGTTTCTCCTTCAGTTTTGTCTTCTGCACTATCTTCTTTTGATCTCGCTTGACCACGCGTTGCTTTTGACGGTGCGATAGCTTCTTGTCCTCTTCGTCGAGCGGCGCTAGAATTAAACATTTCAATATTTGCTCAACGGCATAGGCTTCATTATAATACCAAATGATTTCTTTGGAAACTTTGGTGGCCCCTGTTTGCGAGCCTTGCGGCCGGGTCCCTTCTTTTGTTTTTCACTGTACTCCGCTTTGCGTCCCATATTTTCGAGATTTCAGCACACGTTCGCAAGCGAAAAGATGTTTTTTAAAAAATGTGTGCGTCCACGTGCGACGACCCTGAAGGTGTTTTGCAGCACTGCTCAATAAACAGCCAGTGCCGGTGATTCGATGATACGGTAGATATCGATAAGAAGTGAGACGAAGATCTAGAGTATGGTCACATCTCATAATAAAATGTGACAGACTGACTAAATAATAAATCTCTATTGAAACAACAAAAATATCATATATTAATGTGACAAGTTTAATACATACAAAACTTAGTAATTGTAATTTTTTGTTTGCTGCTAACCCATATTGTATTGCTTGTTTGGACCTCACAACAATCGACAAAACATCTCTCGGCATAGTCCATCTCTAAGAGAATTTGACCAGCTGTTTGTGTGCATTTTACAGCACCGGCTATAATTAGGTGGGCCAACTAATAAAAAAAAAACATCAAACAAAAACATGAAAAATGTAAATATGTGCGAGCAATTGATGTAATAAGAAATTCGTGTAATGGATATTGCCAGCGTTGAGCTGAGCTGGGAGGCACTGATTGGCTCCCTAGTAGCGCTTAGCGTGCTCTTCGTTTTTTGTCGCAGTCTCCTGGCCGAAGATGTTGTCATTTGCATATCGGGTAAAACACGACACAGCTGGAAATCAATAAAAATTCTTGAACAGGTAAGGGGCGCCTCCACACAGAGAAACGTAATTTTTCTCTACCCATTCTCCACGCTCATTAGGCCTGCTTCTGTAATGTGTGTGAGATATTGTTGACGCCATCGGCGGGCCTGTTCTGCGACTGTTGCGGCATTTGCACGCACTCGGAGCCATCGTGTCAGCGCCAGGCGGATGCCCAGCATCGCTGCAAGGACAAATGGTTGCGCAACGTGGATACAGTGCGACACTTGTGGGTGCGCGGCAATTTACCGGTGAGCTACAGCTGCGCCGCGTGTGGCCAAGAGGCAGAAATGGATCATCAAAGCAGCAGCTCGGAACCAGGTCTGTTTGGCTGGCGGTGTGCCTGGTGTCAGCGCTGTTATCACGACAACTGCTACAAGAGTGTGGACACCAAGGCTGTGTGTGATTTTGGCGAGTTCAGTGACATGATATATCCACCCTACAGCATTGTAGCAGCCAGGACGCGTGAATCTGTACGCTTGCACCTAGCCGGCATCAAGCCACCAAACATTGAGAACTGGGAACCGTTGATTGTGATTGCCAATACGAAATCGGGCAGCAGCACAGCCTCGAATGTGTTGTCGCTGCTGCGTGGCTATTTGCATCCCATGCAAGTCATGGAACTTGGCATCCGCGGTCCACAGGATGCCTTGCAGTGGGTGGCTAAAACGAGTCCTCGTCCTTGTCGCATCCTGGTGGCTGGTGGAGATGGCACAATTGGTTGGGTGCTCAACACCATCTACACACTCAATATAAAGCCACAGCCTGCCGTGGCCATTATGCCACTGGGCACTGGCAACGATTTGTCGCGTGTGCTCGGCTGGGGAGCCGAGCCGCCATCTGTCCTCGATCCGCTGCAGATACTGCGTAGTGTTAAGAGGGCTCGTTCCGTGAATCTTGATCGATATGATCTGCAAATCGAGAAACGCTACTTCCGGCTGCCCATACAAAGGCATCCCATGAAGACAATACACGTGTACAACTATTTCAGCGTTGGCGTCGATGCCTACATCACCTACAACTTCCACAAGACGCGCGAATCTCGCTTCTATTTGCTCAGCAGTCGCATATTCAACAAGGTTCATCTATTGATATTATATATTCATTTATATATATTCATATATTAATTTACTCCCATGCAGTTGCTATACTTCACATTTGGCACACAGCAGGTCATGCAGCCGGATTGCGAACGCATCGAGCAGAAGCTGGAACTATATTTAGATAATAAGTTAGTTGAACTGCCGGAACTGCAATCGCTGGTATTTCTCAATATTGACTCGTGGGGCGCCGGTTGCAAGCTGTGCGAGATTAGCAACTCGAATGGCGAGAAACGCATTATAAACTCCATCTCTGATGGCATTATGGAGGTCTTTGGCATCGTCTCATCCTTTCACATTGCCCAGTTGCAGTGCAAAATTAGCAAACCGGTGCGCATTGGCCAAGCCAAACAGATAAGGGTAACTACAGCTACTATATATATATATAATAAATATAGTTGCACATTTCTAATATAAATCTGATGTGTTGCAGCTGCGCGTGAATGCAACGGTTCCCATGCAGACGGATGGCGAACCCTGGATGCAGACGCCGGCTGATATACGCTTGCAGTCACGCAGCCAAGCTCGTGTTCTCAAATCCGTGGCAGTGGCGTCCACCGAGTAGCAGCCAATCGCTTTCTAGTCTTTAAAAGTGAACCCAAGTTGTGTCCAAAGACAATGTACTTAAACCCTTCGCTTAAAAATACCTATCTTAAATTGTAGCTAGCCAAAGTCATAATTCTACTACCCAACTAACCAAAGGTTTGGGAAAACAACTCGAAACTGCAGAGTAAATGAATCTATTAAATTAATGATATATAATATTAACAATAATAAAAAGTTGTACGTTGATTTTGAAAAGCATGTCACTTTATTCTTGTCAGTTTAAACTTGTTCTGTTAAATTGTTGTCCCGACAGTTGTTGAGCATGCTGAGAGACGCATGCACATAATATTTGAAGGGGGCTTGGGATCTGTTTTTAATTTGTAGTTTATCGAAAGGCGGGTGTTCAACGAAAGCAACGATGTTCCCTGCGCAGCGCCTTAGAGCATGGTCAGCTCCATGATGGCGTTAACGATATCGTTGTTGTTGTTCTTCAGCGCCTTGATGGCCTTCACGCGCGTCGTATTCGCCTGCGTTATGACCAGCTCAATGTCCTTCTCATCTACGCCCGTGTCATCGACCTCCTCCTCATCCTCCTCTGCAATGGGAGCCACCGATGTAGTAGCACCCACACTATCAGCAGCGCCAGCAGCCTCCGGAGCCTTGAACTTCTCGGCGGCGGCAACTTGAGCCTGCTGCGACAAGTCCTCGATCTTGGCCTCACCGAAGACAATGTATGTGTCGCTGTGGGGATTCTTGTACACGTCCGGATTGTTGATGACGAACAGAATGTTCTTCGACTTGCGAATGGTGACACGATTGACACCCTGAATCTGCTTCAGGCCCAGCTTGAGCATGATTTTGCGCGCCTTCTTCTCACCGCGCGACTGCTTCGCCTTCGATACCACATCGATGGGCAGACCGGTGGCGCCACCACCCAACTGAGTGGTACCAGTCTCTGCCTCCTCCAATTCGGGTATCATATCCGAATCGCTCTCGCTGCCATCGTCCTCGACACGCACATCGACGTCCTCCGACAGTTTCGCCTCCGCGGAGGTCGAGGGTGCCTCGTTCTTAATTTCAGTTAGCTCTGGCATAATTACCTATAAAGGAAAAACACATCCACATTATTAATTTGAAGCACATTATTCTATTGAAGAGAAGCCAATTTTCAATCGATTTTTCGAGAATTATGTTTCCATAATTATTGCAAGTACGCTTGCAATATGCACAAAATATTATAGTTGGGAACATGGTTTCGTTTATGAGATTTATAGTTCATACTTTTAGTTCGTGATGCTTTGTTAATTTTGTAATTATTTACCTACGAAAAGCCGCTGTGAGAAAGAGTCGCAAAACGTTTTTAGTGAAAAAGAAGGGTTGCCACCTGATAGAAAATGGAGATAGCCAGACATATGACACCCTTTAATAATATCAGAGTAATCGATAGCATTAGCGACCCTGGTCTTGCAAGCTGTTGTAAGCTCGCTGCTATGGCACCTGAGCGCTCTTTTTAAATATCAAATACCCATAAATTCCAAAACGCCAATAATCAAATAGTTATTGTATAACTGGGCAAACCCAAGGAGAGCCTATTAATTACTAAATAAATAATGCCAGAACCATGCATCTGACAACTATAATTACTTTCCAATTTGCAATTAAACTGTATAAGCAATCGATGTGCTATGCATAATTACTGCTTTGACAATAGACCAACAAACAACAGCAATTGTCATGTGAACCAGTTGTAAAGGGTTAAAATGACACAATTACCGACGGACGGACAGCCGTTGCCGTGGCCATGCACGGACCTGCCCGCAAATTGTAAACTGGGCGTGTCAATTGTTGGGTAAACATTGGACAGCTTTCGTTGGGTCTGCGGTCAAAGCAAGCGAACACATGTTCGACTTCGCATTTCCGAACCCAAAAACGTAATGATTATTAAATTTGTATTAAACGAACGATATAATTTAGGGGCTGGTAGCCATCACAATATAAGAAACTATTTGGTTGTCATCACAAATATGATAATATCTATATATATATATATATATTGATGGACCCGTCTGCAGTCTCCTCTCACTGCACTTGTAATTGTTTTTATTTTATTTTATTTTGTGCGCATTTTTAAGCACTGCAAACGAGTCTCAAACTATGCAAAGCATTCACAACAATTTGTCAGTAAATAATTTCGATTTAGGCGCGCCGTTCTCTTCTGTTGTTTTTCTCGAGCTGTATCTGTATCTGTATCTGGGTATACACTATAGCAAGATGTCTTGGTTGGGCCATAACCCGGGTGTCAACAGCGCCCTGATTTATTTGAGCGCATGAAACGCTTCGTTGGATTTCGTTAATTTGTCCGTTTCCCGCCAGGGAGACTTATGTACATACACACATATTATGTATATATATGTATATATATATGTATATATATATATATGTATATAGATAGGCAACATTTCTTTGTACAGCTCGCTGCCAGGCATAATTGATAGAGTGCCAAAAAATTACAAGCTTTCATCATTATAACTATAATCGCCGACAAGGCGCATAATTATATTTTAATTTATGCCTAACGCCAAACAAAATAAACTATAATCTACTCGCATTGCAATTTAAAGTGTTCGTAAAATATTTTAAACACTCAAACGTGACCGAAATTTATTTTTAATTGCCAACAAAAATCCAAATTTTTTTTGACTGACCAATTTAAGCAACAAATGCAAATTGGCAAGTGTGTGAAGTGTGTCTGGCATAATAATTGGGGAGAGGGCTAAATTAGTATTTCATGATCAAGTAGACCACAAAATGAGAGGAATTTCCGGATGAAAATGACGGACAGACTATTTATTTATTTTATCGATTTTTTCTCTTTTCACAGAGTATTGCTAACTTTGCAGCTTTACAATTGTGATGATTTTTTCAATGGTTAATATTTATTTTAAATTTTATGTCTTACGAAAATTAGATTAGTCCATATAAAAAGAACAAGTCAAATTTGTAGTTTAATTTGCAGGAAAATGCGTTTTGGAGTTAGTGAAACTTTTTTTTCAGAAATAGAGCGTGGAATGCTTAAAATGAGCTGTTAATAAAATATTTTCTGAACACAATCGTGACAAACATGCTTGTTAGTTAGAAAGTGGCTATTTTAAAGATTTATTTTACTAAAAATTATGGTTGGGTTTTATCCGAACTTTGTTGTAAGAAATAATTTGTTTTAAATAAATTATTATTAACATTATATTAAAATTTCCACTTTCTATTTTAATGATTACTGGAAGTGTACTACAAATTATGATTCGTTTTTATGAGTGTTCTATTGTAATAAGTAAATTAATGTTAATTAATAGATTATTATAAGTTAGAAATTACAATAATTTTCACTTTCTCTTTTAATTATTTTACTATTTTATTACCTCATAATAATAATACAAAGTAAACAAAGTACAGATAACCTAGTCTCAACTATTCAAAACTCATTCCCTGCTTAAGTCTTGCTACAGTTTTCAAAAGTAAACTTAAAAATGAAGAGTTTTGTAAGTGTGGTTTATGGATATATATGGAAATATCTCATCCTGTTTTTGTTAATGTTCATTCTTGAGCTGTAAGATTTTTGGGTTTTATAACTTTCTTGCTCAATTAACTCAAATCATAGCAATATTCTAAGAAACACCGTTTGCAGCAGAGGCACAACTGTTGTGTGTGTGTGTGTGTGTGTGTGAGCTGGCAAGTGCAACACCTACTTGCACTCACGTCTGAATTTAAATTGCTCACTAATATGCCACACGAGACCAAACAAATCGACAACCCAACACCCACCTCCCACAGCACACACTTCTAAGCACCTCTCACTCACTCGCTCACTCAGTCTCTTAATGTCTCCACAATGGTTTAGGTTAGTCTGGGCCTGAGACAGAGTCCGATTAGGGCATGATGACTCGAGCAGAAAGCAATTAGGTAGCTTGTTTAGCTGCAGGAACAACCCCAACACACACAAAACAGCAAAACAGCAAACAGAGAAGCTCAACCGGTTTGCCAGCAATTAGCAGGCAGCCAATCACAGACGCCCAACGCGCTAGCATAGCGCGCCATATTGGCCATTAGCAAGGCGGAGCTACCTCGCTCTCTCTCTCTTGCTCTCTCTCTCTCTCGCTTTCTCTTTCGCTCTTTCGCTGTGTCAGTGGTGGTTGCTTTTGTTTGACAGCAGTTGGGCGCAAGGCGTCGTCGCGTGTGTGCTGTGTGTGTGTGTGTGTGTTGCTTTGGCTGCTTTGACTGCTTTGGCTGCTTTGGCTTTCATTTGCGCGCAGTTCTTTGAACGGTTCACTGCGTCAAGCGTTGCGCGCGTCACGTGTCCGAAGCGAATTAGGTTGTTGATGATGCAAAACGAGCATGCGGCGCTGCTGGTGCCGCCGGTGGAGAGCAGCACCAAATTGGTCAGCAAACCGTTTCCGAAACCCTTCTCCATCGAGAGTCTGATTGCCAATCAAACACCTGCCGTTTTACCATCGGCCAATGTCGAACGCAAGCAGGAACAGCAGCTGGAACCGGAACAGGATCGGGAACGTGATCGTGATCGTGATCGGGATAGTAATCGGCAGATAAATGCACGCGCTATTGTGGCCAGTTCAGCGCTGGGCCTCACCCAGTTTCCGCTTTACAATCCCTGGCTGCACGGCTACTTTGCCCAGAATCATGAGCGGCTCAGCCATCTAATTGCCGGCGGTTGTTATTTGGGCTCTCCGTTTGCCGGCAAGGAGCCGCAGCCACAATTAGCACCACCACTGCCGCCCCAGCCGACGCATGCCTTGGACAATCTCAGCCTTAGTTCGACCAAACCAAACCAAAGCAACGATGTCGATTTGGGTCGTCTGCCGATGCCGCATCCGCTGGACAATCGATTCGTGCCCTTCAATGCTGCAGTCACAGCGCCCACGGATCTGAGCTATCGAAGACTGGCGGAGCTGATGAATCAGGATTATGTACACAATCTGAGCGTGCATGCGCGGCTCCAGCATATGGCCGCTGCCCGGGCACAGGACGAGAGTCAAAATTCACATCCGCATCAGGCACTGGCTGCCACCCAAGAGCCATCGCCACATCCCGCCTACTCGCCCTCAAAGTCACACAGCAGCCCCAGCACGGAGCCAGCCGTTGATGTGGGCATGGATGAGGATTACGAGTGCAGCGGGGACTCATGCAGCGACATCAGCCTCACCATGTCGCCTCAGAACTACAACGCCGATCTGGATAAAAGTCGCAATGGAGGTAATCCTCGCCAAAAAAAAAAAAAGCTTTTCATTCTTAGCTCAAGCAAGATTCGCAAAAATTAAGTTTCTCGAGACGAATTCTCGTTTCCAATCCCATTCCTCGACGTGTCCTGGTTGTTTGTGGTCTACGGACTGAAATGGTTTTTGTCATGGTAATTAAAATGACGCAGTCAAATCATAGGCAACATTAGCATAAAACGCATTAAGACCCAATGTTTGATGTCAATCAAAGCAGCAAAGTTTTCAACTCTTGCTTGGCAGCGAGCAGCAGGCAGAGACAGCGACAGCGACAGAGAAAGAGAGAAAGAGAGAGAGAGGGAGAGAGAGAGGGAGACAGAGCTGGAGAAAGAGATGGAGTAACAATAATAACATCAAGAATGAAACTGACATTTTGACAAACGTAGCGATTTAGTCATTGAAACGGAAAACCTAACGAAAAAGGAAAACTTTTAGCCAACCGCATTTTAATGAGTCCTCGTCATCTCCAAATGACATCCATGACTTGTGCTCTGGGTCTCCATTGTCCGAAGCATTTTAAATCAATTTGGCAAAACGAATTTAACGTATTCATAACTGCACATCGAGTTATGTTTGGGGGTGTAAATATATATATATATATATATATATATATATGTATATACAACACTCAAAACGATCTACCCCCACAAATGAGTATTCATTCAGGGCACATATAAATCAGTGACAGAGCAGGCAATGGGCATATCTGATGCGTGTAAGTGTTAAAAAAGCGCTTAAGCGTTACACGAAATAATCAGGCAGCCGGAGGGGGATGAATGTGCTAACCAAGTTGCTCATCGTTACCCTCAGCCTCAGCCTCACCCTCATCCTCACCCTCATCTTCATCACCACAAAATACGCATATTATATTTCAAGTGTTGTCTTGGGCTCCTTGTTGTTGTTGTTGTTGTTGCTGTTGTTGGATTGCGATTGGGATTGGGATTGGGAATGGGGCGTTTGTCGGCCAAGTCAAGTGTGGCCGTCATTTGGACACACATGTCTCCAGTTATAAATAAATATGTTTGCCACAAGTTATGACACAGCCCATTTGCGCCAGAAAACCCAAGCTGAGCTCAGATTCAGCAGTTGTTAAGTGCTGTTGATGAGCTTCTAAATACTTTGACAGGATGTTGTGTATCTTAATTATGGTTAATTTAATCAGCGTTCAGTCTGAGCTGTATTTTTATTATCTATATACTTTATATAAACATAATGAGATCAATTTCAATTCAGTTTCTTACCCATTTCTGTCTGTTAGTTTCACCATCTCAGATGATATAAAAGCTACAATAATTAAATTGTATTACAGACGAAGTTTCTTTAATTTTATCAATAGCATCTCCCGTTTTCCCTAAATCGATGCTGTGCCTCTCTAGAAGGATTTACTGATAGGTTTGTGAATTGTTTTCTTTTGGAAACCATTTATCCATGCCCTCAAAATCTTTAAATTCCGTATGTTATTTCTTTGGTATATTCTTATATTATCATAATTATGCTCTACAAAGTTTTTGATGATCGGACAATAGTTGTTGGGCTTATTTCATAATCAATTCTCTAGACGTATTCTCTGATAGCAATGATTTGCTCTCTCAAATTTAAGCCAACAGTCACAAAATTTGGAAGATAAATTGCTGGTCACATTCTATGAAGATCGGTTAATAAATGTCCAAGTCATAAGTAACATCCAACTTATGAGTCCACTCAAATCGGCAAATCCTTGTCTCCCGCAGAACTAGAGCCACACAATTAGGACGGGATATTATTGCTACAAGCCTTCAAAGTATGGAAAACATATTTTTCCGGTCACACTCATCATTCAAAATTTACTTTAATCTCACACAATTATAGAGATTAACAATCTTTGAAGAATACTAAATTCTCCCTCCCAAAAATTGACCAGTGATTAGAACTAACAAATATACTTAAAACTTCGTCAACTTTTTAAAACCTTATAGAGAGTACTATAATTTTGTTATGGAGTTTGTAGCGCATTGACGAAGGTGATTCCGCCCCATAAAGCATATTTATTCTTGATTAGAATCAGTAGCCATGTCCTTCTTTCTGTCTATTCCTATGCAAATTACTTGGGAGCTATCATGATGAAACTTTGAATATATTCGGCTTCTTACTGCAGGCAGTGACTGTCGGAGACAGTCAGATCGAATCACTGTCTCATATAGCAACGATCGGTCGAAATATGACTTCTTGTACGAAGCACTTTTTGGTTTACTATGTTATCCTCACCAAACTTAGCAGTTATTTGTGTTATAATGCTCCTCATTGGGATATAAAATGATTGAGATCAGACTGCTATATCAAATGGCTTTTTATAGGAAAAGTGGTAGGGTTATTTAATTCATAGATTAGAGATTAAATGTCTGCGACTTTTTACTTATTTTTCAATCGGACTCTGCAAAATGGGCACAAGCAGATGTGGAAAGAAAAAGTAGTATAAAAATGTAAGAAAGATTCATCTCTCAGAATAGAGCTTAAAATGAGTTTAAGGCCCATCAAATAAAAACCAAAAGAAACCCTGTCTTTTAGTTTTTTGACTTCTCAATTTAGGGCCTTCATTTTTCAAAGCTGTAAAGCACGTTTTAAAAAATTTGTTAATTTATTTGTAGACAAAAAAGAGATTGTGGATTTCGTGAAAAGTGTAAAACACATATCCAATCAAATTAATTTAAAGCAGAAGAATGAAAGGAACAAATATTAAATGCTTGCAACCGATTCACTCATTAAGCCTTCAATTTGGGATCGCAAAACTTACTAAGGAGTTTATCCTGAAATTTAAGCTTAGTGGAACTTACTTTCCGCTTAATTCTCTATTTCAAATCGTCGCCAGTTGGTCATTTGTCAAACTGGTTATGAGAAACGCTACACAAATAATTAATGAATTTATAAATATTGATTTGCTTGCTCTCTTATAGCTTATACAAACTCGGATAGTGAGGATTGCAGCGATGACGATGGCGGCCACTCGCGTCACGAAGCCGGCGGCAAGGAGTCCCAAGGCGGTGGCAGCAGCAGCAGCTCGAAATCGCGACGGCGTCGCACGGCTTTCACGTCGGAGCAGCTGCTGGAACTGGAGCGCGAGTTCCATGCCAAAAAGTATCTCAGCCTCACGGAGCGCAGTCAAATAGCCACAAGTCTGAAATTGAGTGAAGTGCAGGTGAGCGTTCAGAGTGCCAGGAGTCACCCCCGAAAGCCGACCAGCAACTAATTTCATTCTCGATTCGCTTTAGGTGAAAATCTGGTTTCAAAATCGTCGCGCCAAATGGAAACGCGTCAAGGCCGGACTCACGTCGCACGGTCTGGGCCGGAATGGCGGTGCCAATGGCACGAAAATTGTGGTGCCCATACCCGTGCATGTGAATCGGTTTGCTGTGCGCTCCCAGCACCAGCAGCTGGAGAAAATGTGCCTCAGCGGACCCAAACCGGATTTGCGCAAGAAGCTACCAACGGAAGCGATTAGCGGTTTTGAGAAGTTCAATGCAGGTGCTGCTGCTGCCTCATCAGTGGCTGGTGTTGGTGTGGGCATGAGCATGGGCGTGGGCGTGGGCGTGGGAGTGGTCATGCCACCGATTGGCGCATTGGCACCCAGTCCTGCCGCCTCATTGGCCCTGTCGCGCAGTATTTATTGAGATGCAACAAAAAAAACAAAAAACAAAAAAGAAAACTTTATGTTAACATTATTTTTGCTGAGTTATTTTTGTACATAAGAATGTCCCCCTCCCCAGTAAATTTGGCCCGAGTGTATAGAGAAGGCTTTGTATTGTAAATAAATAAAAACAATTGAATTAATGTGACCCAGAGATATTTGTCTAATGCTGCTTAACAACCGCTTAGCTGCTTAACTGTTAGCTGTTAACTGCTGGCCATCATTTACAGCTAACAACCACAATAAATTCCTGGCTAACTGTGCACGCCTCCAAAGCTGACAAAATCAGCTAGCATTGCCCATTTATTTGGGCAACACTCGAGGGTCCGAAACAAGAATTGGTGTCAATTGGAACAATTAAACTGCCAATTTGGGCGATTCGACACAGAGACTCAAACTGAAACTGAAACTGGAACTCGTCGAGCCAATTTTCGGTTCGGTTCCGTGTGACTAATGATTTGTAATTTAACGCACCAAATTGTCGCAAAATACTCTACTGCCTGAGAGAGAGAGAGAGAGAGAATGTATGCGAGAGCTGACAGCGACTCCTCCTGGCCACACATCAAACAATCACTCCAGGTGTCTCACGAGTCACGCCTACCCGCCAGGACGAGGCACAGGCACCGGGACGTGAGCAGGGCTCACACACATGCCAAGTTATTAGTAATGTAATGAAACGAAAGGGGCCTCAGCACTCTCAGCCCTCAAATCCTGTGCGTGTGTGAGTTGTTAATTGCATTAGCGACTTATTGGCTACGACAATTGACTTTTGTTTGCCGAGTTAAAAAAGAATCTCTCTAATTGTGTGTGTGTGTGTGTGTGTGTTGGGTGAGCAGGCAGAAAACGCAACCACCCCTTAAGAGTTGCCTGCCACAAGGCAAAAAGGGGCAGCTCGGTTACCCTTGCACCCCTGTTTGTATCCTCTTTGGCTCGTTTCGTTAGCAGTTTTATGTTGGGACACGCCTCCAAGCATGATTTTTTATTATTGTAACACTTTGCAGGCAATTTGCTGCCGGCTGTGAATATACTGCTGCCGCTGCTCTTTTCCACAGCTCTCCTGCCGAATCATCTGAGTTTTGCGGCAAGCGTACACAAAGTGCCACGGGATGTTGCCGTTGCTGCTGCGAGCAGTTGTTTATTGGGCTGCGATGACTGTCGAGTGAGCTACAAACCAAATATACACAAAATATTCAAAAGGATATACAAAGAATCAAATGCAAAAAGTTTTTCAAAATTACTCACAGGATTATATTATGAAAGAGCATTCAATGAAAAGCACAGCAAGTTGCAACAAACGAATTGGATCTTGCCTCACAGTTGCAAGCAAATTGTAGCTCATCTGCAGTTCGAAGCAGCCGAGACCATTGAGAGAATAGCCTGGCAGCCGTCTGGCATACTAGTTGTGGTGGCCCAGTGGCATTTCTCGGCAGGATCAACTGCAAATCTTTTGTTGTAAATTATATTGCCATTAATTACGCTCGGATTTAAATATGTCGCGTTGAGCGGTTAAACAACCATAATGCAGCACGTTAAAAATCACTTAAAAATCATTCAAAATTAACAGAACAAAGAAAGCCTGCTTAAATGCTCTAGTCAAGCGAGCTCGACTGGAAGATACCCTCAATCCAAGACTTCAACTATAACTCAGGCACGTCTTAGATATTTAGATAATTGCGATTTCTACTGTGTAAATTGGTAATTAATCCTGAGTCACAACAAATTAGAACAAAACACTTGCCAATAAAAAAATATGTCTCAATAGATTTCGATTGATTTTTTTGAGCTAAATAGAAAATGCTATGCAAGAGCATGTCGTAGTATAAGATACCCAAACTAACTTCTATCTATTTGGTATATAACTCGCTTATCGCTTATCCACAGGGACCTTGGAGTGACCTTCATCAGCCACTAAATATACAGGTTGAGCTATGAACACTGCACCATACTGGACAACAAGGACGAGGTGTCTGAGTGAAGACTGGCAATCAACTAGCCCCACAATATTAAAAAACAATTAGAATATTCTTTTCATTTATAAATATATTGTATATCTTATTTGACAAAGTTTTGTACATAATAAAGGAAAATAATATATAATTCTAAGGTTGTAAAATATAGAAATAATCTTATATTATAAGTCAGGGAATAGTTTTGTTTCAAATGAGCAAGATATGTTATTAGTCGACTCTCGCAATCTGCGTAGTAAAAAATGTAAATTTGATTGTGCATTTTGCAGAGTCGACAACAGGAAATCTGTTAGCATGGTCCACACAACTTGGCAAGAAAGGGGGTCATAGTTGAATGCAGCGGGTCATAAATCAAATGCGAAATGCTCGCTGTCATAATTTGTCATGAGGCGTTGCCACGCCCTCCATTTGGCAGTGGTCCTTCTAGTTATTTACTTTATGCACAACAGACACAATATACACATAGATAGGTATATATATATATATATATATATATGAGTGTATGTCTATACATAATCAGCCCCGTCTTGTCCACGACACATGTTATTTGCAAGATTGTTGCTGCTTAGTAGCCGATGATATATCAAAGAGTTGGAGGCCGACTCATTACCCGCTGCACTTGTCACTGAAATCAGTGTGCCGTGGCATGCAAAGTGAGGCAGGAATGGGTGGGGTGGGTGGGGGCGCATGGAGGCAGATTGACCAGTGGACAGTGGGCAGTGGGCAGAGACCGCAATAAAACGACGACGACTGCCCAGTGTAAAATGGCTTGCAAATGAAGGGGCCGCCCTGACAATCGCATTGCATTGCATTGCATTGCTGCCCCAAACGTCCCCCTCTGCGCACACCCCACCCCACCCCAGCCACCACTTAAGCCTGCTATTGTATTGTGGCATGCGATCTGTCAAACGACAGTTGTCCCCCAAGCGATCGGAGCACCCAAGGCTCGTTGGCTGTTGTCTGTCACGGTCGCGGTTGAAATTCTGTTGAAAACCGAAAAATGCACTCACGCACCTGAATCCCTAATCAGAGACAATCCAAGTCCAGACACAACCAGCAACGGAAAGGGAGACAGGAGACAGGCCAGCAGAGCCACGGCAGTCTGGCGGCTACCGGCGGTAATACATTTGTTTCTTTATTCTTTTTGTCACTGCTGTCTTGTGCATTAATTAATTACAATTTTATGATTTTATTAATTTCCCAACAAATATGAGATTGGGAATGCCGTTGTCTCTTGTCTCTTGTCTCCGGCTACGTCCTCGTCTCCGTCTCCGTCTCTCTTCAGGCATGTTTGTATATTCCAATTCCCAGGGCTTATGGGCACGTACGATGAGCCCGTAATAATAATGAATGTAAATTGCCTCAATGAACGATTTAATGTCTTAATACATTATTTACAATGCATGTTCGTTATTGTTTGCCTGCCGCCGTTGCAAACCCCCGCCCATGTCCACGCCCCCACTCACACTGCATGCCCCTTGGACTGACCAGCGGTTGGCAGTTGCACACCACACAAAAAATTTGAATATAATTATTGCTATGTGCAAACATTTCGTATTGTTGTTGTAATAGTTAAAAACAAACAAAGTGCCGACTGCATGTGCCCAGTATATATAATTCAATTATGTTCATACGATGCACATAGAGAAAAAATGGCACTGAGACTTAGAAAATTGGCCGAGGCTTAACTTATTATTCAGCACTCATATTTCTATAACCAAAGATTGTATCTTCTTACGCACAAGGATATTTTCTTAAGTCTTTTTTTTAATTTATAAAACAAATTTCTATATTTCTTAATTCTAGTAAATACTATTTTGAAACTTTAAAAAATTTGAAATATATTTCTCAATCATCGAAAATATTTCTTAAGCATTTCAAATAATAACAAATTTCATTTCGAATATTTAGAAGCTATTTCTACAAGCCAGAAAAACTTTCTAGCATTCAGGGCAATTTGCATATTAGTTAGATTTTTTTCTGAGTGTAGCACAGAGCTATTAAAATTTGATAACGTTGAAAACACTTCACATCTAGCGGCTATACTTTTTATGCATTTCGTTTGTCGGTCATCAAGGGAAGCCATTTGTCAACATTTGTCACATATATTTCGTGCAAGCTAATTAAATATAAATATTTTATAAGTTCTGAATTATTCAAATATTAAACAGCTTCAAGCTGAATAATAATAATCCATAATTGCATAGCCCAGAATAGTGTGCCCTATTTAGGTGATCAGCTACCTCAAAGACTAATCCAGTCAGCCAACCACATTTGTGGTTCTGTTTTTCTTGATTTGATTAATTCGCATAGCGACATTTATCACCCGGCTGCAATCCGAAATCACTTCCGTTGCAGACCGCCCAACCACAGCAGCTTGGGTCACATGATCATGGCCGGATAATAAGGCAAATTTGGACGTGTGCACGTATTCCAAAAGCAAATCAAAATCACTGGGCTGTCTGAGAGCACTGTGTGTGGTCCCTGCGAGAGATCATTTAGGATGAGTTACGAGGCCAGCCAGCGAATCTACGTGCCCCGAGAAACCTGTAAAGATTGTGGTACACTGCCAGCAAGCAGCAAGGACACGTGCAGATGTCAGATAATTGATAAAACTGCTCAGATAAGATGATGAGTGTTTGCTGTTTAGTAATTGATATTCCGGCCGACATTCGGCTACCCGCTGAGCACTGCCTGCAAAAGCAATCAGCATGTGAATGAATGTGGCGACTAAAAAACCACCGGACAATTTACGTCCCACAGCATACGGAACTGGCAACACCGCCACCCGCACAAGGCAAGGGAGCCTGGGAGCAGTTAGAAAGCACTCACATACATACTCACTTTATTTGGTGAGTTGGCAAAAAAAATAAATAAAAATAAATGCATAAGAAAAAAATGTGGAAATAATAAAAAAAAAAAGATGCTTGCAACACAAAAAGCACATCATTGTCATCTCCTGGCTGGCAATTTGGAAACCGTCTTCTTAGCAACGCCCACCGACCCACACACAGTTGGCCCTCTGCCTCTGCCTCGGCCTGTGTCTGTCTGGACGCGCTCTAGTTCCGCCCACCGGCTTCCGGCCACACACACACTTACACACACACACACACACACGCACACATACTTACTAGCATAAGTGCCAACAACTCTCGCTCAGTTTTTTGTTATTGCTGCTGCTATAACAAGTTGAACGCTTTCAGCGCTGCTTGCCAAGCGCTTAATGTACTGAAATGTGACGGAATGGGTGGCGCATGTCCATAATTACAAACCACCCATCGAGCACAACCACTGCTCGCCCAACCTCCCCCCATCCCCCATCCCCCATTCCACATTCCCCTCTGTCATCATGAAATGTGCCAGTAAAAAAGTGATGACGTAGTTTGTGCCACAACTCAATTGTTTGGCAACGCCCACCGCTCAGCAGGCGGTCAAATTTTGCGGTCATTGTCGCGCAACGTTGTTAAATGCTGCCGGCGGCTTTATGCTGGTCAGCAGCAAGACAAAAAAATACGTTTTTTTGCAGACATAAAAAAGTCGATTCCAATAAATAAGTGTTTTTCAAATTGAGACCCTGTAGCAGCCAGCTTGTGTGCGTGAGCGTTTTTCTATCGATTATTTTGGTATCGTTTTATGGCAAGCAGCTTAACAATAGATGGCGCTTGTCTGTGTTTTTACTTGTTTTTTATTCGAACAGATTCAAAGTCAATTTGAAAGAACTATGTTTTAAGAACTGGCACAGGTTTATTTTTGTGCGATTACCTTTTAATTAATTTCCAAGCATTAGCTTCTAGTTGGTATATGTATAAAAAATCACTTATATATATAAAAAAAACATTTTTACAGATCACAGCGAAGGCTACAGCATTAATGAACATTTTAAGATTCGGTAAGGTTTATTTGTTTTTACGCATGTACGCATCTGCGGCAATTTTCTTGAGATGTTTTATGGTAACCATGTCATTCTGGTTAACCAGCTTGAGCAGGGCACCATCCTTGAGCTGGAGCAGCTGGTGCGGCGGTCCAAATTCGATTATTTTGCCCGCATCAATAACTAGAACACTGTCGTTGTCCATCACTGTGTGCAGGCGATGTGCAATTGTTAGCACCGTGCACTGGGCGAACTTGGTCTGGATTGTCTCCTGAATCAGTTTGTCGGTGCTGTAATTAAATGGAAATTAGAGATACGATTGCTTAGGCTGCCAGTTGCTCCACTTACTCGGCATCCACGTTGGCCGTTGCCTCGTCCAAGATGAGTATTCGATTGCTGCGCAGGATGGCACGTGCCAGGCAAACCAATTGCCGTTGGCCCATGCTGAAATTGGAGCCGCCCTCCTGCATGTGGCAGTAGAGGCCACCCTCCAGACTGTGAACGTATTGCTTCAGCTTGACATCGTGCAACATATCCCACAGAGCCTCGTCGCTCTTCTCGTCAAACGGATCGAGATTGAAACGCAAAGTGCCAGCAAAGAGCACCGATTCCTGTGGTATGATTGAGATGCGACTGCGTAGATCATGCAGACCCAACTGCGCAATATTTTGGCCATCGATCTCGATGAGGCCCTCGTTGACTGCCAGTCTGAACAGTGCCTGAATAATTGAGGATTTGCCGGCGCCTGTGCGTCCCACAATTCCAATCTTCTCCATGGATCGTGTCTCAAAGTTGAGGCCCTTCAAAATGTCATTCTCCTCAGGTGTGTAACGCATGCGCAGTTCACAGAAACGCAGATGACCCGCCTGTGGCCATTCGGCGGGCAGATTCACATGTTTCGCTGTCTCCAGGGGTGGCTCCGATGGCGTCTTTGCGTACTCCAAAATGCGCTCCACACTGGTCATCTTGTTCTCGAGCTCAGCAGTTTGACGCATGCCCCACTGACACATGATGACCAAGGTCATCGATTGAGTGATGGCCAGACCCACATCTCCGCTGTAAAAGCTTTGGTTGATCACCAGAAAACTGAATGTTACGGCCAGTATGTAGACCACACAGATTAGATCCGTCCAAAAGGCGAATGCACGATTCGCACTCGTATAGAGGAACAGAGCAGAGGAGTTGGTATTCTGGTGTCCATGGAAAGTCTGCTCCAGCTGTGGCATCGCATCCAGCGCCCGAATTGTGGTCAATCCTTCGAAAGTTTGATTGGCATGCGAGTAAACTGGACTGCGAGCTGTTAAAAAGTTAAATAAAATGAGTAAAATATGTTGAATCCTGTTAGACTTTTTAGGTTTAGTTGCTGCTGCTGACTTACTCAGACTTTCAATGCGCTTCAGGCTGCGACTAGCTGCGATGTAGAAAGCACGGCACAGATACATGAGAACCACCATAATCGCAGCGGGAATGAGCAGCCAATAGTTGGCTATGGCAACTATAACCAACACGGCCACCACATTCACAAAAAACTGTAATAAAGAAGATCCATATAAGACTAGTTTACCTTTAGAATTGATATAGATAACAGAATGAGATTATGCAATCCCATAAATGAATTGATATACATAAACAGCTCTTCCTATCCACCTGTTTATCTGTTTATATGCGTCCTAGTTCCTCAATTTTATATTGCATTTATATATATCTATAAAAACTATATTGATCAAACGTGGAATATATTCGAAAGGGATTACAAACGACCGAAAGACGAGTTCCTCTAAACTAACCTATTTACTAAGATATTCAAACAAACTACAACACTTAACATATATGCAAAAGATTATCAAGATTCGACTACTATATCATATAGTTCCCATAAATTTGATATATGGAGATAGACTCCAGTCTGGTATAGTTACCTGAAGGGAGTCCATCATGGCCTGTGGCAGGGCCACATCCACATTCTCAATGTCGCTGGAGAAGCGATTGAGGACACGACCCGAGGGATTCGCATTGAAGAAGTGCATGCGGGCACGTATGATCCCATGGAAGAGCAGATTGTGCAGTCGCAGTGAGATGCGCAGGCACAGAAGAAAGAAGCCAAAGGTGCGCAGCAAGTACAATGCCAGGGTGCACAGCAGCAGCACAGAATACCAGATGACAATGCGGGTGCGCGTCTCGTCGAACTGCTCGGCACTGGCATAATCTCGATTCTCCTCCCAGGTGGCCCAGCGTGATATGAAGATGTCCATGAGGGCTTGGCAGACGCGAGCCAGCACAAAGAGAGCGAGCACTATGCACACCAAGATGGGTGCGCCCAGTGCCTGAAAGTAATCCCTGTAGATATCATAGCCAACGGCGCCTTGTTGCTGCAATTCTGCATTGGCATTTTGCTGCTGTTGCTGCTCATCCGCAGCATCAGACATGTCCTGGGACAGCTTGGAGTTTCTGTCCACCTGACTGAGGACACGCTTCACCTGTTGCTTATCCGCCTCAATGGCATCTAAGTCAGGCGCTGCATGCTTCTCGATGACATCCCGCAGCTCAGCATAGCTGCCCTGGTGGGTTAAGCGACCTGCGTCGAGCAGCAGCAAGTGGTCCACCTGTTGCAGCAGCTGCACGTGATGCGTCACCAATATCCGGAGTTTGTCAGCCAAAAACCGATGAAAGCACTTGTCCATCAGCAGTTTACCCACACGGGAATCCACTGCAGCCAGCGGATCATCGAATAGATAGATATCCGCCTGACGGTAGACGGCACGAGCCAGACTAATCCTCGCCTTCTGGCCACCGCTCAAGCTGATGCCACGCTCACCCACCACAGTTGCGTCGCCGTGTGGCAACAGCGCCAGATCACAGTCCAGCTGGCAGGCATGGATCACAGCACGATAGCGCTGCTCATCGTACGGCTCCACAAACAGTATGTTGTCCCGTATGGTGCCCTGAAAGATCCAGGGCTCTTGCGGAGCATAGCTCAACTTGCCGTGCAATTCGACACGACCCTGCATTAGCTCCACCTCGCCCAAAATGACGTTGAGGAGGGTACTCTTTCCGGAGCCCACGTTGCCCACAATGCCCACGATTTGTGCCTGTTGCAGATCGAAACTGATGCCTTCAATATGCGCTCGTCGCTGCTGCAGAATGCTTGGCTTGTTCCAGCTGGCGCTGACATTCTGAAAGCGTAGCGATTTCAAAGAACTCTCCGTGCAATGCAGTCGTCCAGCAAATATGGGCTTGGCTGGCTTGCCCAAGTCCAGTTGCAGAACGGGATTGTCGCCACAGCCTAAGCATCCTTTGACCATGGGTGACTCAGTCAGCTGCAGAAAATCGGTCACACGCCTGGCGCTGACCACAGTCTGGGCCCAGGTGGTCACAGCCAGTGGCCAAAAGTGAAGCAATGAATCGTTGAGCAGGCTGTAGTAGGACGAGAGTATGAACACCTTCTCGGCGGTGACCACATCTCCCGTGTACACGTAAGCGATGAGGCTGAGAAAGAGTGACACCTTCGATATCATGTCGGTGCACTGCAGCGCCGCATAGATGCACATGGAGCCGCGAATCGACTTCACCTCCAATCCGCGTACGTGGGCAATTAGCTTGGCAAAGGACTGCTCCCACGCATACATTTTGATCACCTGTATGGCGCCAATAATCTCGTTCATCAGCTTGACTCGGCGATCTCGCTGTTCCGCGGACCTCGTGCGATAGTGAGCCGCCGCCTTGGCAGCCCAGGCCTGCAACGGAATCAGCAGGATTATGAACGCAATTCCAATGAGTGCTGTCCAACCAATGCGCATATACATAATGTAACCAAAGATGATCGCCTCCATGGGACCCTTCCACAGATCGTGAAAGAAATAGAACGTCAAGTCGAACTGTGGCAAATCGATGGACATCACTGATATGGCCAAGGCACCGAGACCTTCTCTGCCATTGATCGCCGCACGCAGACACTTTCGGTATATGAGTCCAGCACAGGCCAGTCGTATGCGGGTGCCCACGGCAAAGACATAAAACATAAATGGATGAAACACCAGCGAGGTGACCAGCGAGCACAGCACAATGCCCATCGCATACAGATAAGCGGACTCCTTGGTGACGCTGGTCTGTCCCTCGGCAAAGTACGATATCAGTCCGCCCAGGAATAGTGGCTGAAAGGCACTGCATAAAAAAAATAATAGAGATGAATTAAACATATTCAGAGGAGTCAATGTCAATTTTACTCACTGTATAGCAATTTCCAGGATTGAGTAGATCAGGCAAACAGGCACAAATTGCCAGCCATAGAATGTGAAGATCAGATGCAGCAAACTTGGCCGCTTCCGTTGGGATTCACGTATCCAAGGCCGCTGCAAGTCATCCGTAAGTTTTTCACTATCGAAGCAGGACAGATTGGCATACAGCTCATCGTCACTGAGCTCTTCACGGCGTCCTTTGCGAAATACATGTCGCATCCATCTAAATTGACAGAGCTCTGGATTAACACATCATGATAGGGAGCAACGTGACGATGCGCAGTAATATTATTATTCAATTATTATGCGAAAGCTTGTCAATAACTGATTAGGAACAAGCCTTTAAATAGTGGTAGTATCTCGTAGACCATGTAATCGAGACAGACCGAAGATACAGAGCTCAAAAGGGCTTAGTTTATCAATCAAAGTGGACTCGAATATGAGCAAAAACATCGTATTTTATTTAATTCGGCACATAACTTTTATTTTATAAATATATATTAATAAATGTTAAACTCACACAAAAAACCACTTTGATATCAAATTTGCCTCCAGAAACGGATTCGTTTCACGTTTAATATTCGACTGTGTATTCATAGCGCCATTCACGGAATCTCTTTTACGGCGTAAACTGCTCGACGGACTCTTGCCAAATGAGTCGCAGATAGCCAAGTTCACCCCTTTTAAGTTATTTTGATTTGTAGTTGCTTAAGTTCCCAGATAGGCCCATCATAGTTCTCGTTTTTTTATTTTGCACTTGGCACAACACAAATTGATTGATTTAAGTGTTGGTAATTTGGCCAATGAAACCGTTTAGAAATTGTTAACTGATAGGGGATAGACAAATACATAATCAATAGCGTAATAAAGCCGGAAGTTGTCGGCCATTAAGTAGCGGCCATTGGTGCTTAAGCGTGATGCATAAATATTCTGGGTTTTGGGCTATTGCGGTTTTAGTCTCATAAATATAAGCCTGATAGCAATGCTTGGATTCGGTGCAATGCACTCAATCTAATCAGAGCGATTTAGATTGTCATTCGCTTTCATCACAGATAGCTTGCCTAAAACTATGTTCGAGTAAACGACGGATATAGAGTAAAATATATATTGGAGAAACATAATTCTTCAGTCATTGCTAAGATTTAATGAGACAAACATGTGCACAGCCACTGCAAACAAAAATTGGAATGCAGACATCGAATAAATAGTTGATAAACATCCTCAAGACGACGACACAAGCGTAATTATTGCTGAATCCTAAAGGAATCTAAGGCAGATTGTGCAGCTCTTCTTGTGCATAAAGCTGTTCCGTTCGATCATAGACAATGCGCATGTGTTGCAACATCTCCGGCAGCTTCTCAACGGCCCTGGACACATCCACGTTGCGACAGACGCGCTTGAGAAGATCGCCACGTGTGGGCATCGCATACATGGCCATTTGAGCACCTTTGCGTATGAGGAATGAGTGATACTTGGCCAGCGTGTCGTTGTATGCTGACTTACACACATGGTGTGACTTTTCATCATCGGCGATTTCTTGAAGACGATTCAGAAACTCGTACACGAACTCTGTAAAATGGGATGTTAAAAGATAACAATTCTTATCATTGCAACAAGATAAGTACCTAGACCACGATGCAGTCGCAACAATGTGCGACTGCCAGACACGTAGCCCTTCTGATGGAGCAGGCTGGCTTCCTTCTCATACAGCAGCATTGTCTTGATGCTGTCAAAGTGTTTAGCCTCATCCGTATCTTGTTTTCGCAGCTCGTAGAGAATGTCCAATTTGCTGCGCACATCGCTGCTGACGAAGGTGAACACGCTGCCCATCAGCATGAAGAATCTAAGCAAAAAAGTCTTATTAGTATTGTGTAGCGGTATTCAGCTCATCTCAGGTAACTCACTTCATGATTTCCTCATATGCTTCCAGATAGTCTTCCATGCGTACATCGTCGTCCTCTTGGAGGCTCCTTTCAAAAAGTGCTGCCACTTTTTCTATATCAAAACAGTCAACAGCAACTGCAGCTTCGCTTTCAGTTGCCATTTTTTTAAATTTTGTTGTAATACTTTCCTCTTGGGGAGATACTAATTTGGTCTTTAATACTAACTCTTATAGAGTACAGCTGCTATTGTTTTCAGATAATATATATTTTGTTAACGAATACAAGTAGTTATCGGCTAACAAGCACACTTATCGACCTATCGATATACTGGCACGCAAATGAAACAAGGTACATCATTATCAAATACAAATTGTTTGTGATATTAAGGCTTAATTAATGATATTAATGCTTAATTCCTGATATTAATGCTTTAAAATACCTTCCCCTTCCATTCCTTCGTAATTTACTAGATTTTAATATTCCTAGAATTGTATCGGCCATTATGAAAATCGATAGAAAATATCAGCTGTTTTAAAAGCTAGTGCAAAATGCCGCTCACACAAGAGCAATTAAATAGCATTTTAGCTGGGATGACCGCTGGGTACATTAAACCCACAGATCTGCGTACCACTTCGCCAATACTGCCGCCATTTAAGAAACTTGGTGTGCTTGTCGACTATGACGATATAGTAGAAGCTACAACAGACTCAAAAAGTTCCACTTCCAAAAAGAATAAAGTGAACATCAAGTCGACACAGGCGCAGGATTACAGCTGCATCCAATGTCGTCGGCATTTGCCGACTGCACATCTGCTGGATCTGCACATCAGCGAACAGCATGATTTGTACTTTGCGGCGAGTGTGGAGCGTGGCGACAAACCCCGCTATTCCTGCTACATCGAAGAGTGCACCGTGAAGTTTAATGATCCCCGGGAGCGTAAGGATCATTGCATTACAGTGCACAAGTTTCCGGCCAACTATCGCTTCGATCAAGCAAAGGCCAGCAAAGTACGCAAAAGTAAGAATTCCAATGACATGGATGTGGATGTGGACAACAATGTGCCGTTGTCCAGTGAGTCCAAATTACCTTACATTAAGGCCTTCAGTTTTGGTCATCCCACACAGAGGACTTTCAGCACACGCAAGGAACGTGGAACTGGCAAAGCTCTGCTGGATGTGCAGGCAATGAAAGATGCACTTAACGATATGGATTAAGCTTTAAGTTACCATTTTTATTATTATTACTCGAATGTCGAATGCTCTACAATATTAGTCGTATTAATTGATTTGTGGAAACCTTAAGGATCATTTGGATTTGATGATCGACCTGTGAAATTGAAAATAAATTGAAATCGTTTTTGCCATTGATATTTGGAGTCCTCGAGGATTATACTTACTTGCCCGTGTTGGCGTTGATGTAGTGATACGCAACAACAAGCAGGAACAGGAATACGCCCAAAACATTAGAAAATATTGCCAATTGCACGTCGGTAATCATTTTGATACTGTACACATAAAAACAGAAAAAATCAGCAGAATTTGTATTAGAACTGGTGACACGTCATGTGTTAAATGCCAGTGGATTCAACATAAATCGATAAAAGTCCAGCATAAAGTGAAATGGGTTACATTTAGTATGCAACGTTGGTCCTCGAAGGCTCTAAGCGCATTCATTTAAGAAAATATTTACCTTTTTCTGTAAAAAAAGAACAAGCCGGTTTTTGTTTAGGCGTGCTGATATCACTCGGAATGTTAGAATCTATCGATACGTGCAACTATGATGAGTTTGCTAGAATATCGATATATCTAACCGATGTTAGTATTTTGTATATTTTGTCATTAGCTATCGATAACTAGCAACATTTAACAACGATAGGAAGTAGTTGTTGTCCCTGAAATAATACGAAAAAGTTAATCCAAACATTTTCGAAGAAAACTCGGTTTTTGATGGTTTTAAGTAAAATGCTTTATTAAATACACAATTTTTTACTAACTTCATTTACAGTGCTTATCGTGTAGCTTCTTAGTCGAGAACTAAAGACTCAAGTTAGCATAATACTAATCGATTCAAATCGAATCTCCAAAGCACAAATAAATTATATAAAATCTTAAGGTCACTTTAGTGATTATAGTCATCAGTTCTAATGAACCATCTTATCTCAAAATACCTTAAGTTGTCCGTGTGCAAAATCCATAAAATAATTGGAAAATTACTAACACACACATATAAAATAAGCGCCTAGATAAAATAATTAAAAATTTAAATGGCATATTTGTAACTAAAATCAAGCGAAAGCTTTGCTTTCTTTTGACAATGCGCAACAGATACAAATTTACACCTTCCTGTTTTGCTTATAAATTATGGAATTTATGTCCTAAACGAATACTAAAACGGTCAATAGTTGGCTAATTTGTTGTAACCACAACCGATGAATGGGTTCGGCTAACATCCTGCGAACTTTGAGACTTGTACTGCTTTGTGATCGGGCTTTTGGGGAACAAGTCCGATACGTAGTTGGCCTGAAAATAAAGAATTTATAGATGTAAAGTAAAATAAGAAAATTTAAGTAAGCACCTAAAAGTATGGTATGGTATTATATGATTTACTGAACAGCAGCAGCGAAAGGACTAAATTTAAAGCATTTACTTCATAGTTTGTTTGTATGTAGAAATACACCCAAGAAGTATAAATAAACTAAGACCAGTTTAACTGCCAGTTTTTTTCTTTTGATAACAAAATTACTAAGAAATACAACTGGAGACCAAAGCATGGTTTTGCTGGCTTTTTTTTCTAAGCAAATGCGGCACATCTGACGACTTAAAGGAAACGCCAATGTTGTGGATATCAGTTCAAGTTACTTTAATTGCACAATTCTCTTGTTTTTACAATGATCAAGCAACAATCAAGTGGAACAAATCTCTATCACTGCTAGTTACAGCTTCTGGGCGCCGAGAAGTCACTGTGCCTTCTTGCCTTCTTTGCTGGGCCAACAAGCTGTTTGCAAGTTGAACAAAGCTTTGGGCAAACAGTAGCACTAAAAAAAGACGATCAGTGATATGTGTGTGTAAATTGAGTGTAAGTATGACAAGAAAATCCAACAAAAAAAAAAAGTGGGATGCGGGGAGGAGGGAATAGGTTCTACTTTGGTATAACTTACCACGATTAGAGCACAGACGGCACCAATGGTCGAACCGGCCAGCACATCCGACCAATGATGCTTGTAGTCCGAGACACGACTCAGCGCCGTATACCAGGCAATCATGATGAACAGAAACTGCAGAAAGTGACGCAACAGCTTCGAGCCACGCCATTTCATGCGCGCTTGCAAATAGAGCTGCAAGTTAAGAAGAATGAGCAAGAAACAAACAGAGGCGGCAACAATTAAAGAAAACTTACCGCCACATAGACCATGGTGTAGAAGGTGAAGCTGGAGTGTCCGCTGGGAAACGAGAGGCGCATCTCTTTCAACATGCGAGCCGTTGACCCAACACCTCGACACTCGAAGTCCGTTATGTATTTGCCGGCATTTGACTCACAGCTCGAGCCATCGGGCATGACTGGCTGGCACACCTGTGTAATGACAATTGACTTATTGAAACTTGAGCGAAAACACGCTAAACTTAAGCTGCTTAGCGTCAGTCTCAGTCAGTGGAGTCGCCCCCATTTACTTTTTGCATCATGTGCGGCACATTTAAAAAAAAAACCAGCTGCTACGCATTTTATGCTCAATTTTGCAGCGCTGTTGCGGCACTTCACTAAATAATAGGGCGTCTCTGTGCTGGCTGGCAGATGGGGACTCAGCAAGTTCCCCTCAATCTCATTTATATCTCATTTCCCCCCAAAAGTTTTAGTTGCAAATAAATAAATTATACAACATGTGTTGTTAATAGTTAACTTATGTTTTCTATTCCCAGTAGACCTACTAGGAAACTGTGCTTAACTCTGCTAAATTTATCTTAATTCGCAGATTTGCCCAACATATCTGACTTATCTCTCTACTTCTCTGGATATCCGAGAGAATCAATGAACTAAGCTACTTAAGTTTGCCCAATTTTAATTCAGCTAGATTTAATATTAACTTTATTATGACTACCTTTTTTCATTGTCAATTATCAATCATTTAGTTTTAATATCAATCTTAAATAGTTTTTACTTAAACTCCTTTTTTAAATTTGTACATCCACATTAAATAAATATATAATACAAAATTGCTTGCGAGTGACTTTTATTATTATTATTATTTTTTTACTATTTATTTATTTATTATTTTGAAATCCAAGCAATCTTATCAAACTTAGCTGTTCTATTCGAAACCCCCGTCGTTCTCAGCTCGCAGCTCAAAATGCTTTAAATAAACACGTGTAAATATAACTTCAAATTGTCATTCGGAGTGGCAAGCAACCATTGCGAAAGTCGCATTGAAGACACCACTTATGTATTTATAGGCTTTTTGTTGTAGCAAGGCACACACACACACACACACAGCGTGTGTGTGCCGCTGTCATGTTTGTCACGTTGCACATGTTGCGCATTAAAATTAATTGGCAACTCCACTCGTTTAATTGTTGATCGATTGTCAAACTTACCGCAAAGAAATGTGGACGGAGGCGACCAATCGAATACTTGGCTATATCCGTGGTTAGTTGAGTGACGGCGGCGCCAAAGCCAAAAATGCCAATTTTCTTATAACACTCGATCATCCAGTCGGGTATCGCATAATTCATCAAGATATACCTGCGAGGCGTGCCAGTTCCGTTCGCACTGGCCTCTCGCGAGAGCAGCACTTCAACGATCAGCATCTGCGAAAGGGCCAAGGAAATTCGAAAGAATTTTATCAATGGTGGATTTTCTTCCTTTTAGCACCTCCTTGAAAATTGTTTACCCACAAATAAGTTGTTGTAAATAGGCACTAAAAGGTATGCAAATATTTACATTTGCCCATGGTCTATTTGTAAATATAGTTTTATTATGGCTTTCTATGAATTACGACTATAGTTCTGTAGTCCAGACACATGTTGCTCCAGTTAAATGTGCTGCTTGAGGCCAGATGCCATATCTCCCACTGCTGCTGCTGCTGTTGTGTTGCAATCGCCTCAAAGTGGAGCACATTAAAGAGCTGTTGGCAATTGTGAACTTGAAATGATTGTGCAACAGCAACTGCAACAACAACAGCAACAACTGACACATGCTTGACACATTTCACATGGGTGGCCAGAGCCACTTTGGAGCAGTGCCAAGTGCTCCTCCAGCCCGCAGCGAACAATCGGCAATTAAATTCATTTATATTTTCATATTTTCATTTTCATTTCATTCAATTCATTTCGATTAAATTCCATTGTTTGCCCAAAAATGCTTTTAAACTTACACTGCCCACTGGTAAAACCACCCCAATGAAGTAGAGCATCCAGTTCCTCACTGTGGACTCCTTGAATGGATGCATCAGCGATTCATCGTCACAGAAGAAGCCACGTTTGTAGGGATCGCCAAGCAGATAGAATAATAGTATGGGAAGGCCAACTGAAAATAAGTAAAAAAAAAGAAAAAGAAAACAATTTTAGATCGATCAAATACCAAAGCGTCAATGATTTATCAATATTTTGTTTAGTAGGTCATTGGGACTTGTGTCGAGTATTAAGCGGCATTATCGATCGTCTCACTCCCTCTATTACTAAAAATATATTTTTGTATGACTGACACGGTTGACTTGCGATATGTCTAAGCTATTGATAAGATTACTACTCGACTTCTTGGGGCATACATGTAGGGGGAGACAACGAGACGACGACGACGACGACGACGACGACGACGGTCGTTAAAAATGCCTACGACTATTTTTGGGCACAACAGCTGCAAACAGCGCAGAGAGTGTGGTCAAGGAGGGGGAGTCTCTAGTGGAGGGGGAGTAAAATGTCTTCAACCTTTCAACAAGATACTCACGCACTGTTTCAAATTAAAAATGCAGCACAACATATCATTAATAATAACTTTCGTGGCATACAAATGACGCAGCCAGACAAATGGCCAGTATGCACACTCACACTCTGATTGATTGATTGGTTGATTGATTGATTGGTTGATCAAAGGTTCAGTGCAGCAGCGTGCAGCACATCCATCATAGAGTCGCTGCAGTGGATCTTGTCAGTTGACACTTGAAATATGTTTGTTTTCACAATGAGTGCAGTGCTAATTATAATAGACCCTTATTAAATACATACAGCAGAACAAGTATTCAATTAAAAGTGCATTAATGCATCGCAGCACTTGCAACAATTAGAGTTACAATTACGAGTTACAGTTATGGTTATAGTTTCTCTAATTGCCATTGCAACAAACAGGTCGACGGGCCTAAATTAAAATTAGAAAGCCACAGAGGCCTTGACGCATCTGTGAGCATGAAATGCGAGGGCGGTTTCAAAAGTGAGTCACAAATAACTGAGTAGATGTGTATTTCAACTAAACATACCACATTCCAAATACCACAAACAACATTCAACTATAAACTGACTGCCAACAAAATCTGTGAGTCTATTGCCCGAATCGGAAGTGGCTACACTCAGAAAAAGAAACTGAACTGAAGTTTAGAAAGTCACCAAGGGTAGCTCGGCTTATTATTCAGTAAATATATTTCTAAAACGCAATGCTGTGTCTTTCTAAAATCTAGGGTTTTTACTTTAGTCATTGATTGAATTATTTAAAAATTTGTATAAAATATGTCTAACTTCAAAGGATTGATTTTTATGTCTGTTAAATCGACATTTTTATATCAGCTTTTTGTTATTTAATTCGTATTGTTATTATTCTAACAAACATTTTAGATTTACAACTTTTATTTTAATATATTTCTTAATAATAGAAAATATTTCAGAAAAATAGAAAAGATCCTATTTAACTTTAAGTAGTCTTAAGAAATTGTTTCTTGTTTATTTTATTTTTATTATTTGATATTTGTATTTAGAATGTAGAAATAATTTCGATAACCATAAAAACTTGCTAGTTGAAAGATTATTTATTAATCTTTTCTAGTTTTTATGTAAATTTTTATTTGTCAGTGTAATAAAATCTTTTCGCATTTCCGCTGGCAACATTTGTGTGTTCCTTCCGATAGTATATGCTGTAAGTATAATGACTATAGGCTTAAGTGATTCATAAGTAAAGACGTCACTGCGCTAAAATCTACATATATATATATATAAATGGAATAGCCAGAGTCCTCAATGGCGACGATTGTGCGCAATGTTGCAACACTTGAGACAGGCAAGTTGATGATGCTGCTGTCTCTGCTGCAGATTCATTTCACAATAGAAAGGAGCTCATGTTGAGCAAGGCAATCAGAGATCAGGGCGCGACAAAGGTGGACAGACCTAAGATGAGGGGAAAGTAAGCAGACAGGGCAGCTGCACCAAGAACAGGTTCGATCTCTGACAACAATAAGAATATATAAAAAAAACTGTAGCGACAATTGTCTAGATTTTTAACGATCTCCGCTGGGATAGCTATTCCATGGACATCATGTATTGTTGCCAGATTAGAGTCATATTACGAGCAGCAAGTGCCTTTTGTATGCGGGCGGCTAATCCTGCCACAGAACGGTAGCTCCTCTAAGGATTTTACGACTTTGCCGCATGAAAACGAGAGTATGTGGCAGTTATAATCTGATCGTAAATGTCTGCAACAAATATTAAATGAGGGAAAATCTAACCAAGCATAACTCGATTAAAAATGCTATGGGAAATGGAATGGGTAAAGAATGCACACATATGTAGCAAGTAGCGCATAGTAGAGGAGTAGAGGGAGGGGGAAGGTAGATGGGGCATGCATAGCCTGGGACGGAAGTGCTTCGTTTAGTGGCAAACGCCAAATCGTGTCACAGCAAGTTCAACTAAATGATTACCATAAACGAACAGAGAAAAAAAGCAGCAGTCGCATTTTAATATTATTATTTTTGAAAGTGCTTTGCGTCCCATTTGGTGTCAAGTCCATTTCAATAATGCTTAAATCACAGTATGCCGACAAAACAAAAAATTGTACACAATTTGTTTGATAAACACAAAGAGGTAAATGTCGTTCTGGAGCACACTTTGCCCCTGCTCAACTTAAGACAAAAAGGGAGCCGCCGCGCTGCTGCCACCGGTCTATGCCACATATTACATTCGTTACTTATCTCTGTCTCTCTCTCTGTATATATATTTATATGTGCAACTGCATACTGTAACTGTATCTGTGTATCTATATCTGCCTGATGCTGTTGTGTACTTAAGTGCGACGCACTCTTCTTTGAGCTGGGCGCCAAACAAGTTGCGGCAACATTTACAAAAGCCTTTTGTGGGCCACACAAACAACATTGGGCGGCACGTTAGAAGCATTACCACCTCTCACTCGCTTATCGTGCAACAATAAATGCAACTATTTCTTAATGCTGGCATTCAAAATCTTCTCATCTCATTTGCAGCAGACATGGCCACTGCTGTCTCTCTGTCTGGCAGTTGAATTCTAGCGGCGCTAATTAAACAAGACGGAAGTTTAATTAAGGACAATTAATGCCAAAAGATTTGCACTCTGGCCAACCTCTGGCCAATTGACAGCAGACTGCAGACTCCAGACTCCAGTTAAGACTTTAGACCAAGGCTGACTGACAGTCCACAAATTGATGGATCAGCGAGACAGAGTATTTTCTCATTTATCAACTGCCATCAACTGAAGACAAGGCTCAGGGATCTAAGCATTTTACGCTTCACAGCTCAAAATCAGTGCACAGCACAGACTCTCTCTCTGTGTCTGGGAGGCGACACATTAATTGCACATGTGCAACAATTACCAGGAATTTCCAAAGAAGTAGGGAGAGCTGGCAAAGGTGTCGGTGTCACCCAGGTAGATCCCAACATGCAACGCCTTTGTGTGCCACAGTCCATAAGTCGTGGCATGGCAGGTCATCAACCGAGCTGAAGATTGGCGACCATAAACAATAGCAACAAAAAGCAAATTTCAGACTGGTTTCGCCTAGCGAAATAGAGCACATTATGTTTTGAGAAAAAATGGAAAAGCAAAGAAGAATAATACAGACTAGAGATACCCTAAACAATAGTTAAGACGGTTAAAAAGAAGTCTATCTTTGCTGGTTCTAGCTATTAAATTGGTTCGAAATACACTCATAGAAACAAAGAGTATAAGAAATTAACCAAGAATGATACAATCAGTTGTTGGGTGTAAGCAATGAATATCTTTGATGGAAATTATCAGCATATTTGCTGAGTCAGTAGTCAAAAATTTGCCTAAATAGTGTATGAAGTACACTCATGGACATTAAAAATGAATAAGGAAGTAAGCAAGAATAATACAGATAACTGATACCCGAAATATAAATATATACACACAATGAATATATTCAAATCCTAAATGTATAACACATATTAAACACATTATATGTTTAATCCACTAACACATTGAGTTAATATTAAGATAAGATTTGAATGTATGCATTGTTTATCGGTTTACATATCGAGTTATATCGACATATATACTATATATACCTAAGGGAATTAAGTCTTTGTAATAGTTATGGCTAAAAATGAGAATGAAAACAGCCCCTGCATAAAATCAGGGCAAAACACCGTAGTCATCGAAGCTGTTCCTATGTGTTCAACTTGTTTGATATTGTTGTTTTGTTGTTGTTGTTGTTGTTTTGTTGTTGTCTGCTTGCTGCTTTTTTTTTGTGTAGAAAATAAACAAAGCATGAATTGGAAAAGTGATCGCCTCCATGACCATGGCAACAAACGAAATGCGTAGCATAAATATTTTTCTTTCTACTTGGTTTTTCGTATTCGTTATTTTTTTTTGGTGTTTTCCACTCCACCCACACTACTCAGACTCGCGCACTATAAATTATTGGAGTGCGTGCGGTGTTTCCTTCCCTCTCTCTCTCTTTTATGAGTTTAATGACTTCACAGAAGCCCACCGAAAAGTTGAAATAAGTTGTTTTTCAATTGTGGTACAGCTCGTTCGCATTCAATTAACGTCAAGCGGCGACAATACTAGTTTATTTTCAGTCAAGTCTCAAGTCTGATGTTGAACACACCCAAAAATGCGTTATTTAAATACTCGAAAAGGCATCGCATGCGTTTGGACACATCACTTTATCAGCAACTTGCGTCAAAACTAATTTACGCCCAAATTAGTCGGCGACAGACACTCTGAAAAAAGTCCATCAGATCAGAATCAGATCAGAGCAGACAATCTTAAAAGGTGCTGCATAGTTGCTCTTAAAAGGCATTGGAATCTGCTTTGGAATTCGTCTACGATTTCAACGTAGATATATATATATATATATATATATATATATATTGTTATAACGTTACAACTAATTGGAATTGATTTGGAAAGAACTATTTGTGTTTTTACATATTTGATTGAGTGTGCAGCTGGGGTTGAAAGTTTTATTTTTATTTATTTTACTTTTTTTTTAATGTCAGGGCTTCTTATTTATGGACACAATTAGAGGGGAGAATTGTTTGAAATATAAAGTTTGTATGATTAGATAGCTACTTTGAGCATTGCGTGTAAATCCCCTTCACGTTTTATTGGCTATTTTAGCACTGTTTATTGCAGACAGATTGATAAACGTTGCCAGCTTTTAGTTGACGGGTTTTAATTTAATTGAAAAATAGATAAGTTGCCGAAAACTGATTCATGATTGGTGGTAGGTTATTTTATTTTTTTACATGTTTCTTTGGTTTCTCTTATGACGTGCACCTTCTGGTGCTTAATCACAAATAACGGCTTAACCCAGAAGTCGAATGAGTCAACTGATTAGCTTGATGCACACATTCTACAGTTATTTATATAATGTATACATACAAGCAAAATTCGGTTGGTTTTTTTATATTTTTATTTATCAAGTTTGTGTGTAATTAAATATTTGCTTACGTATGTAAATATTGTATTGCAAATACATATAACAAGTCAAAACAGATAAACACAAAGCTGTAAGTTAAGCTTGAGGTCAAAACTCGTAAAAATGGCGACAACGTTCGTGTTAACCTTAAAAAAATAAGGTGTAGTGCCCATTTTTTGTAGCTGTCAATTGGCGACAATAATATAAACAAACAACAAAACTTTCTCAAAAGTAAAAAAGCTATTATGCTTTAAGCTTTTATTCGAACTAACCCGAATCCCAGCACCCCTTTTGGGTGACACATTTTTGCACCTATGCTGCGCTAATATTGATATAAAGCTCAGTTAGGGTAAATGATAACATACTGCAAACAAAAGACACAAAAGCGGAAATTGCTGATAACAAATTTAGCATTTGCAAGCAAGTAAAATTAGCAGCACTGTTAATGCTGACACATTTTACATAATCACTATTAAGTTAGAAACTGTAATTAAGATTAACAGCAATGCTAATCACATTCCCGCCCAATTTGCTTGGAGTTCTTATTGCTAGCTCAAAGAATTCAATGTGGATCGCTCAGCTGTTTAAAATCACCAATACCAGAGCGCAACAGTGTATTTATATACGTGTGTGTGTGTGTATCAATAAGAAAAAGCTCTGCTGTGCAAGGCCAGTGCACACATACAGATGCCGAAAATGACATAAACACGAAATACACAAAAGAACAATGCGACAACAAATATTGCGGCAAATTCACACATAACAGTGTGCCCATGCTGACAAATATATGTAATTGTAGGTTGTGGCAACACTCACCGCAAAGCAAAATCAAAACATCGAGTCCCACTCGACATAAAATTCTCTTGTTTGTTTCCATATTTGTTATGTTTTGTTGTGCTTGTTGTTGTGTTTGTTGTTGTGTGTTGCTTTGCAAGCGTTCTTCAATGCTGCTAGTCGAGTTGATGTCGTTGCTGCTGCTGGGAATAGTCAATGTTATTTGTGCAGGTGGAACAGCGTTTTTGTTGTTGCTGTTGTTGTGGTTGTTATTGTTGTTGCCGCTGGCCACGTTTGCGCTTGAATCTGCACTCAATTGACTTTCCGGCCGACGGAGCGGTGTTGTCTCGCTCACTGACGATTCGTTACTCATTTCCAATTAGTTTTTGTGCTTTTCGGTGAGTTAAAACGATGGAAAAAGCTCACTAAAGCTTTACGCTCTCTCTCTCTTTACTTGACCTTGTGCTTCAGCTTTGACAGAAGCGTTGTAGGCAGCAGAGCAGAGCACAGATTTCTCCTCTTTTGTTCTTCAGGTAAAAATGTTAAAGTTTCAAATACGTAATTTCTGCAAAAGGAGGGTAGAAAAGATAATAATTTATAAGAGAATTGTGGGATTAAACAGCGTCAGACGTAGGTATACATGTATGAATAAGGCAACGGTTTCATTCAAAAAAAGACAAAAGAAAGAAAAAAAAGGATAGCCGTGACGAAAGTAAGCATGCTGTGATTCATTCATTGTTATGCTTCGTAATGATATTACGAGCCAATCAGTTCATTCGAGTATGAGCAGTGTCCTCAACAACTATGATATACCATATAAATTACCCTTAAATGCATTTCTCTTTATTTTACTTTACTTTTTACTTGATTGATATTTGGAAACAAGAGTTTCAAAATTGTAAGTAGAGCTGTAATTGCAAAATTAAAAAGACAAATTACTGACAACATTTCCAGTGGAAGGTTCTTTTCCACGTTTACTAAGAACTCCTATGAAAACAAATAGCAGTAAAATTAAAAAAAATTGAATATTCTCAAAAATAATTAACAATTACTATTCGTTTTCATTCATTTAATTTGCCAGTATTATATTGCAAGCATTCATTTTATTATATCATAAACTACAAAATTATTCGATAACACAATTGCAAAGCCTGCGAAATCGAACTAAAGAATAGACATTGTGTTCAGCTGCGGAACCGTGAACCGGTTGCGCTTCAGCTAGTTTGCATCTTTGCATTATGTATTTCCAATTAGAAAGAAATGTGTACAGGATTCAGCGTGAGTCGTGAGTCGTGAGTCAATTGCTGCTCACAGGTCAACAAGCTTGCAGCAAACCAGTGGTTAGAGACTCTCAGTTGGGATCGAGTTAATGTTAATGCTCTCTGCAAATAATTTGATTGAACAGAACGACTGTAATTTGTGCAATTCTGTTAAGGCTTGCCCATTATTGGAGCGTTGTAATAAGCAGCTTGCAACCTGTAAGCAGTAGTCGCCATTGTTTGGCATTTCAGCGGACAAAGAAACAAGCTAAATTCGGTTGGAAGCCATCGCGAATGGAATTGCAGTCGGTTGTCAGTTTCCAATCGTTTACTTCAGCTACTTGCTCGTCACAGCAAGCAGGATCTATTTTTAGATAGCATAACGAAGTTTGTCTCTTGTTGGCATGTCTGCTTTGATGGCAATGAATAATTTGTCTTCCAACGAGGGGAGTATTTAGTATATGTTTTAATGATCAAAACAGCTTCTTAATTAAATACGAAACACTTTTAAGATATTTATCTAAATGACCAAAAGTGCAATTTCAGCACTTATTTTTAATTGTTTAATAAACAAAGTAAGAAAGCGGGAACAGGTTAACAGCTATCTGGAAACTGTTAATCAGGCGTTAAAGTGCATTAGGCAAATGCTATTTACATTTTGCCGGAACAGAATACAGAATGATGGCAATATGAGTTTATTTTGCTCTCAACAATCCTTCTCCCCCATCTCATCACTTCAAATGTCATGCTAAAGTCGCATGCTGTGAAATAAGGTCAAGCAATCTGCCTGTTAAAATGAACATAAAATGTAATTGCTCATAACTGGCCACACTGCAACTGTAAACGGGGCTGATCAAAAGGCAGTGCCCAGAACTACTTGCAGACTTATTGACGACGTTGGCGTCGCTGCTGCTGGCGGAAGGCAAAATGACACCAACGACGCTGACGTCGTCGTCCATGTGCGGTCGTTGTACCTACGTATGTATGAATGTGTATATATATGTATGTGTGTGTGTAAAAAGCTTGTTTACTTAATATGTAAATGATGAGGAGTATTAAATTCATGCTTGTTACGGCATTCACACGCGGCTGACATTGAAATCTAAAACGACGTTTCTGGTTGTGTTCTGCAAGTGAGAGAGTGGGAAGCAAATGTAAGCAAAGTTTTTTCACCTAGTTACTAATGTAAACTTCACTAAACTGTTAGTTAATATTACAGATAACACAACTTGTTATTCTACGTACAACGTAATAATTTCTTATTACTTTCGATTTTTCCAATTACAAATCTGGCTACGGATACGTGACGCATTGAATGGCTGACTAAATTTATCAAAACAAAATCACCGTGAAATGTCATTACTTAACGTTCTGTGATAAGGGCTTACTGGGCAAATAGAAAAAAATACAGATTAGAAAATTATTCCATTCGCAAAAAAAATAATTGCAATAATAATAAAAAGAAAAAGAAAAAAATCAATATTTTATGGGTTTCTTTCGCACATCCTGCCAAATTAACAACGACCTTGAACCTGGCACACAGACACACCCACACACACGTAAACACTGACAACGAGTGTAATGTAAACATTCTGCGTTGCAAATATCGATTTTACTTGATAGCCATTTTACGATATGGCAAATATAACAACTGAAGCACTCACACCTCCTTGTGGGAGCAGGCAACTGTTGTTATATCTATCTCTATCTCACTTTCATTTGTTTAGCCGTGCGTTTAAGAATCCCTGCAATTACACAATATATAACAGAACTATGTTTACCAATTTCTGTTGTTTGTTTACATTGACATCCATTATAGCTTTTCACACATGTTTCGCTATCTGACTTTTATTTTGCTTTCATTGTTTCTTTTTTTATATATATTTTACTTTCCACAAAATTGAACGATTTTTTTATCTACTAACACACACATATATAGCAATGATTGTATATAAATAATCCATATTACGTATGAATATTTTACCTTTAAACACAAATCAATAGAATTAATGCGCTTGTGGCAAAATTAATGGGATTTCAATGTTTTTTCCGTTGCGAGAACCAGATGCCAAATTTTCGCAGCCACTTTGCTGGTTTTTGCTTATTAGCGTCACTAAAAACTATTTGTTGCTCTTGTGCATAAACAATTACGAAAAATTCAAAGCATTTGACTCAGCGCAGCGTAACGCACTCTGCTCATCAAATCTAATAGGCAACCGAACACGTCCGCTGAGCGAATTGTACTAAATACGAAGACAAAGACAGTCAAGCCTTTTATGTTTGTTTGTGTGTTTGACACAAGCAAAGAGAGCAAAACCGAATTATGCGCTCTCTCTGGGTACTTCGTGTGAGGAGAATAGAACGGGACTCGCTTCGTGTTCAGGTAATTCATATTTTAAGCTTAGATAAAAAATGTTATCGGAACTAATGTGGATTAAGGCAATAATGCGGTCAGTCACCAGCCTCGTATAATTATTTATAATTCGAGAGAAAAATTAAATTGTCGAATTGCAAAAGATTCGTTTGAAAAACATCAACAATAAATTCTGTGAATAAAACTAAATATTCAGCTTAATCAGTGTCATTAACATTACAGAGTTTAAAATATTAGCGCTCCAATGTGCATTAAAGGAGATTTCACGAAGAAGAGTACGAGAGAGCGCGCGTGCTTTCCGCTCTCTTGCACTCTCAGTAGTGCAGGTCTTCTTGGTACTTGGACACTTACTGATGGTGGTTGCTGCGCTCAGTTCTTCGTGTTCTGTTGAGCGCTGCGGTCGATCTCAGTATTTAGGCGGCAATTCAATTTTATTTGTGTGCATTCAGAACGCTGCGCATGCGAAAGAACGCGTAAAAAGTAGCGGATCGAAAGTGAAAAATTCGCATATATATATAAAAATATAAGTACATGTGTGTGTATGAATGTGTGTTAAAATAAATGGAATAATAAAACGAAATAAACAATAATTATGGCTAAGCTAAGCAACCTCTGCGTAAAAGTAGAAATGCAAATGAAAGCAATGCAATTGCCAATATTTAAGACAAATTCAAGCAATTAATTTATGCATCGCCAGCAGTAAATGTCAACAATTTCGACTACTCACTTGCGCAATTTCCATTTTGTTGTTTGCTTTAATTTATCGATTGCTGCTCGGCTCTTATTTTACCACCAAAAACGCTTATCACTCACCAAAAAAAAAAAGAAAAGACAACTTTGTAAATGATTTTCGTTACCCATCGAAGCCAAAGCAAATAGACCAGTTTCGTTTCCGATTCCATTAGCGTCTGCCCAAAAACTCGCCACTTTGCCTTATTTACTATTTACCAACGTGCACTTCAAATATTTGGGCTTCTGCTGATAACAAAAAAAAAAAACATAAATAGAATAAACAAAAAATGCCCACACACGACACTCGCAAGGTGCAATAGGAGCAGCCCACACACACCCACACCCACACCCACACACACCCTCGCGCACAATTGCCGCAAAAATGAGCAGCTTGCGTCCTGCAAGTGTCTGCGATACGACGCCGTTGCAACGCTTCGAAAGTCAAAGCAGCAGCGGCGAAGAGCCTTCATCGCCAACAGCAGCGAGCATCATTGCCGCAACGCAACAACAACAGCTACACCATCAACAACAACAGCAGCAGCAGCACCAACAAAATCATCACAACAATAACAACAACATTGGCAACAATGTTAAAGTTGATTTACAGCTGCCACCGTTTGTTGGGGGAGTGGTTGCCACCCCAGCTAGTGTTGCCCAGCAACGCAATCGCGGCACAGCTCACATCTTTAGACGCATCCTGGTCGACCTGAGCCTGCTCAGCTGCGGTGAGTGTTGCACTCCTTTTTATAAGCACAGGAAATAAATAATAAATAATACAGCAACTACTTTCTGTAAAAAGATCCACCTGGAAAATTAAAAAGGCTGTAAAATTGCGAAAATGTAAAAGAAAAAAGACTAAAAAATAATTTCTATATATGTGAAAAAGGAAATTAGAAAAGCTATTTTGCTATTTTGCAGATATAGTTTCTATTATTAAGAAATATATTTCTAGAAATTAGAAATGGCAACTCATTGAAATATTAAAATTCAGAAATAAGCAGTAGAAATTGGTCTATCGACTTTTATTTCAGAGTATTACAGGTATTCGAATTTTCTTTTAATTCATTTATATAAATTATTCAAAATGTTTGATATATGGTGGAATCGTCGAAGAATTATGATAATAATGATAACAAACAAAGTTGTGTAAGCCAAACATAAAAATCAAATCCTTGAAATTTGACACATTTCTTCTAAAATTTTATAAAATTCTATCCTGGAATTAAGAAATGAAAAACATTGGTTTTTAGAAAGATACAATATTTCATTTTAGAACAATACTCTCTGAATGTTAAGGTGAGCGACCCTGAATACCAAAAGTATGGTAGTTTTATAGGCCTATTTTGGGGCTATTAAGGAATGTACTTCTGCATTATTATTAAGGAATGTACTTCAACTACAAAGTTAACCTTTGATTTGCGATCTGTTATCCGTTTATAATATTCGATATATTAATTGAACTCTGACTTGCCAAGCTTGTAAAATATTCTATGAATTTATACAGAACTAAACTATTTTATTTAATGACTCAATTTGTTGTTGTCTGCTTGTTGCACATTGTGGCCTAAATATGTGTCTTATGCGAGTTTCTAGAGTCGCAACTATCTACTATCTACTATTATCGGGCAGCAGTTCGGCGCCACTTCATTATATCACCGTGGTTAATTTAACCGTGAGCGATTCGCGTTTTTTTGTACATTAATTGAATAATAATATCACATGGAATTGTGAAAAAATGTTTCCAACTGCGTTGGCATCTATATTTTCCATAATGAACAAGCATTTTTGCTGGTATTTATGGGGGGTCTGATTAGCAGCTGCCCAGCAGAGGATGGATGCCCAAAGTGATACAGAAATGCTTGCAACACACCAGAATGACCACTGACCACCATTTGTGGCCTCAATCAGCGCCCAAATACGAAATACCTTCGCCCATCGAGTGTTGTCTGATTTATATATTTAACTTAATTTACGCAAATGTTTGTGGGGTGAATTTATTATTGTGCGAGTAGCAGCAGCAGCAGCAGCAGCATTGTGAAAACAATCAACAATCAACAACAACAATAGAAACAACAACATCATTTATCAGCTTGATTTTGAATTGGAACTGAAACTGAAACTGGCTGTGGCTCGGCTTGTTTATCCAGGTCTCATTTGGGCATCATCATCAACAGCAGACCTTGTTGCGATGAGGCAGTGTATCTGACACAGATGCATACTATGATGATTATGATAGATATTTCGCTCTATTATATATATATATACTCGTAGAAAATATGGCCCCAAATTTTAATAAATATCTCTACTTTTGTAAAGGCGAAAGAAAGTATATTTAAAAAATAAATTTCTAAAATGTATGTTTGCGGCTTTCTGAAAACGAGGGATTGCTTTTCTAAATTTCAGGATAGAGTTTTCTAAAATGTAGAAAGAGATATCTAATTTCCAGGGTAAACATCAATAACTCGACCTCTAAAAGCCGATTTCATTCAATTTCATTAGTTATTTTTGAATTATTTTAGAATTTTAGAATGAGTTTTTTCGAAAAATTATGGTTTCTACTATTTAAAAATGTCTCCAATATTTAGAAATTATTTCTAAAAAATAAGAAAAAACTTGGCAATAATCAAATATAAATGCTATTCTTACAGTTGGTTTGACCATGTTGGGTTTCTCGCTGTGGTCTGAGCCATACAAGCGCGGCTTCTTCTGCAGTGATCTCTCGCTAAAGCATCCCTACAAAGAGTCCACCATACGCAGCTGGATGCTGTATTTGGTGTGTGCCGCGTTGCCCGTCTCTGTGGTAATTTTAGATGACTATAATAATCAAGAAAGCTGCTTGTCTAATCGATTTGTCGATTTTTTTCGTATTTGCACAGATTTTGCTGGTTGAATTCTACAGGGCGCAGGATAAGCACACATATCAGGCCAACTATCACGGCCAGCGGGAGGGCAGCGGCTACTATCTGTGCCACATGGAGCTGCCACATTGGCTGCTCGAGTGCTATCGCAAAATTGGCGCCTTTGTCTTCGGCCTGGGCCTGGAGCAGCTAACCACGGACATTGCCAAATATGCCATTGGACGCCTAAGGCCACATTTCATTGCTGTAAGTCTAAAGATCGTCGATCGTCGATCGTCACAATTATTATTTTTAACTAAAGTCTGTCTAATGCCTGCAGCTATGTCAACCTGTGCTGCACGACGGCACCAGTTGCAGTGATGCGATCAATGCGAATCGCTACATTGAGAATTTCACATGCACAGCACTCAACATGAGTGCCAAGCGGCTGAAGGATGTGCGATTGTCGTTTCCCAGTGGCCATGCCAGTTTCGCCTGTTACTCCATGGTCTATTTGGTGGTGCGTGCTCAACTGCTATTTTAAGGCTGTCTAACAAACTGAGTAATTACCATCTTTGCTTAGATTTACTTGCAGCGTCGCATGCACTGGTCGCGCCACCGCATGCTGTGCCACTTGTTGCAGTTCCTGCTGCTCATGTTCGCCTGGTATACGGCGCTCACCCGCATCTCCGACTACAAGCATCATTGGTCGGATGTTGTGGCCGGTTCGGCCATTGGACTCTCCTATGCCCTTGTCGTTGTAAGTTTACACAAATATCCATTTATATATATTATATTTATAACCTTAACTGTTTTATTTATCTCTATCTCTGTTGCAGACCTGGACACTTTGGTAACCAAAATACTTTAAGCCCCGCCGCCTTCGGTCTTCGCTTTAAATTGGAGTTGTTCCAATTGAGCCATCGTCTTTACATGTGCAACAAAACTATATTAATATTTTAGCGTTAACAATTATCTTTTACTATCATTGAACATTGCTCATAAATTGTATGTGTGTGTGTGTATATGTGTGTATGTGTGTGTGTGTGTGCACTTGTGCGCTTTTGTTTACTTTTACTTAATATAATTTTAAAGTGTGTATCTGACTAGAATTGTGTGTGTTTCATTTATTACGAACGAATGCTCTGGCTTTGAATCATCTATATACATTTTGAATGGATATGTTTTGACTTAGCATATAGTATATATCGATTTATAATTGATAAACTGAACAAATCAATATCACTCACTCGACTATAGCATTTCTAGCAGCTTATGCAAGTCTTAAACTGAGTCTTGAAAATAGTTAATAATAATTATGCGTTTCTGATGAACTGTTTTATGCAATGTGTTTTATTGTTTTCCATTATGATTTAGTCAACTGTATAAACTACGTGTTATAAATAACATTTTAGGTTGGCTTATACAGACTTCTAAACATTGTGTGTATTTGCGTAACGTGCTAATATTATTATTAGTATTTGGGGGCATTATGCACTACGACGTAGCTTGAGCTCGATCACGATTTTAGGAATTTTGTCGGGTTAATGGTGGCCAAGGGTTTCCCTTCAACTCTTGGTCGCCAGCGTCCCGTCAAGAAACCGGTGAGTATTCCAAGTCTGTTCTTTCCCATGGATATTAGTTGCTAAAAATCATTTCTGATTATAGCTGCACTTGCATAACTTAAAGCAAGTGCTTATTTTTTAATTAAAATCAATACTGGCAACAAATACCACCAGCAATAGGCTCTTAGTGCAGCAGAGTCAGAATGGAAATATGAAAGCCAACCGGTTTTGATACGTACAGAAAAATTATTGCGCGAAGACTTAATTTTTTGCGGTGTTTTGACAGCCCAAATGAACATAGAAGCAGATCAGATCAGATCTAATAACCGGTGAAATATTGATATTTAAATGAACAAAGTGAATTGGCGACCACCAGCTGGTAACGGAAACTGAAAGCCGTCGTTTCGGCCTGACTAACTGGCTCGCTGCTGGCCATAATCATAAGACAGACAAAGATACGTTCTGCACTTGCCCCGTTAGCTGACGATTGAAATTGTCGATTGTAATTGCCGAATTGAGCCAGATTAGCACTTGACTGGACTTGACTTGACATGGCCAGCCTGAAAGAGAGTGCTGGCCTCGACTTCTGGCCAGAACAGTTGGCCAAATTGCTTGATGCTGGGCCCGGTTTTTAAAAAATAATCACTGCCACAATCTTGCTCCTGTCCGGTCGCACTTCAGTTGGCCAGTTGCATGCAATTTGCATATTAATCGAGTTTATTGCCATTGCTCGACACTCGACACGAGCCCAACTTGCTGGCTGATCAAGAGATGCGATGAGACACTAGAAGTGGCACCAGGCGGAACATCCCAGCAGCCCCATCACTCACTCAGCACTCAGTCACTCAATTTGTTGGGGATATATATGCATAGATATGTGGTCAATCAGCTATCAGCACTTAGCCAAAAGCAGTGAGATTGATGCGGTTGTAAAATGTGTCCATGAAACATTGGCGTTGTTAATTCTTTAAGAAAGAAACACTCCATCGTCATTCAATACACTCCACACTCGACACTCAACACTCAACACTCGATTGTCGACATTCGACATTCGACAATTAGATGAATGCATTTGAAATGCCTGTTTGGCAATTAACACATTTTTTATATAGCTTTTATCGCAACCATTTCGTATCTGTTTTCCCCCAAAACAACCAAAAAAACAAACAAACAGAAATTTTCCCCATTTGAGGCGCTTTTCAATTGCATTTGCTGTATTTGCTGCATCTGCTCAGTCATTCAGCGCGATTCGTGTCGTCTGTCAATGGTTGGCTTCAAGTTTATGACTCTTATCTATCCATCTATCTATCTATCTGTCTATCTATCCATATATCTGCCTGTATTTTACCACTCTTTTGATGGCTATGACAAATGCCCGAGGGTGCATTTGCAATTCTTGTTTGGGGTGTAAGCGCATTATTCCGTAAAATTGGCCAACAATTCAGGCGCAACATTCATTTTGAAGCATGAAAGGTAGTCTGGATCGCAGTTCAGGCTCTGCTCCTGCTTAATGGCGAAAGGCGTGTAAAATTGCATTTAGGGCCGAACGGGGGAATCGTAAAAATCGTCACCACCAAATACAAACTGGGTATATCCATAAATAGATATGCCAATAAGCATTCTCAAGTTGTCAGTTTCTTTCTTTTATGCTATGCACAATTATTATTATTATTTATTATGCAAATTCTGGAATTCAGAACATGCATTAGCATTATGTAAATATATCTCTTTTAGGATTAACATAACCAATATTAAATATAACTTAAGAAAATGGTGGAAACGTATCTTGTAATTCTATATATTTTTAATTTCATCTAATTAACTTTTATAAAAGTGTTTATTTTTTTTTTCATTTAAATATGCTTTTCAGTTTTATATTTTCTTTATTCCAATATATTTCGAATCGAGTCAGAAATGACGACAAGTACATCATAATAATATAATAATAATAGCACTGGCACACAAAAATAATAATAAATAAATATATTTTAGCATATTTATAGCAAATTTGAAATTTTTGAATTATGTCACAAAAATAAGAATAAAGTTCATCATATTGAAATAGTATGAAAAAACCATATTTAAATGATAAAACCAGTTTACCAACCAATAAACAATGAATAGAAAAAACCACTTATTGAGATTATTGTTGTTGGGGTATATCATATTTGATCAGTCTATTTTTTCACACTAAGCTGTCTGTGTAGCCTTGCATATTTATGTATGAAGAGCCGCTGCCAGACACGCCCACATTTTTTACGTGTCCATGTCCAGAGCGAAAAGCGTGAAAATGTTCACGTGCACAGCGTGAGTTGAGGCCCAGGGAATGAAAGGGGTCGAGCGGAACACAGAACACAGAACACAGTCATAGGTCGTTATGGCGAAACGTGGGCCAAACTTGCGTGGGTTTCCCTTTTTCTCCTTTTTTTAATGGGAGTCTCTTGGTAGTCTTTTGTCTTGCACCTTGTGGCACTGCAAGTACGTGCTTGTTACATTTGGTTGCAACCACACACACACACACACAGACACACACAATTGGTGGTCACAAGGCCTGTGACAGACATGCAACTACACTCAGAAAAACAAATCAAACCAAATGAAGATTGTCCTAAAATGAAATTCGCTCTAAGTTTTAAATCACCTTAAATTTATTTAGAAATAATTTCTAAAAGTACTTAAACAATGGTTCGTAAAATTAGAATGAATAATTATTTATATTTCAGAATTTTTTGCTATTATTTCTAAAAACTAGAAGTTTGAATTCATTTTTTTAGAATTGAATTATTCGAATTTATAAAGTATCTAAAATCGTTGTATATAAAAGTTTACAAAACACGTTTGTCTGATAATATTTTTGTAAAATTTAGAACATTTCTGGCTGCAATTAGGTAAAGTAAACAACTGATTTTTAGGCAGACAAAAGCTGTTCTTCCAGAAATATACTTTCTGAATAATAATTTGAGAAATATGTACATTTTCTAAATTTCACTTTGACACTTTTTTCTGAGTGTATGTACGTGTGCTGTGCTGTTATTTATTTGCATCAGAAGAGTCTGTAGCATGTAGCCTGTGGCCTGGGCCATCAATTAGTGGGCAGTGCAATTTACGTGGCCACTAAACGTTTATTAATGAGCTCAAGTCAAGTTTTAGATATGCACAAAATTTATGGAGCTTGGTCAGTTGCTTAAGGGTTATCTATAAATCTAAGCAGCGCTTTAACAGATAACAAGTCGCCGCATATAAGAGCCCGGGCTCCCTTCAGCAAACATCTTCCACACTCAACTCGGTGCTGGGAGGAGGCATATATCTTGACACGCTTTTGAGCGTCTATTAACCAGTTAAGAGCAGATGGTTAACCAACGTGCCAATTGAAAACATTTTAAGCAACGCCTCGCCTTAGACTTCTAGGCCAATTTATGTGAGTACTTTCAGCCACGTAAGAGCGTAAAAGCTAACAAACTTGGCAGGCACATTTTACATTTTACAGTTCACAATTTTTGCCATTTTTGCCAAACAGATTTTCATTTATTGCCCTGTTTACACATTATTGCACAATTTGTATTCATATTGTAAGCGTAAAATATATGCCGGAACTAAAAAAAACACTGAAAAAAAAAACAATCTCTAAATCGCCCGAAAATGCAAATCGGCATGAAAACTATAAAATTGTTCTTATTTCTAGAAAAAAATATCTGTAAATTGCAAAAGTATTTTTCTACTTTAGAAATATATTTCTTAATGACAGAAAAGATTTCTAAAATATATATTTCTTAATAATAGAATTTATTTATTTGTTTAATTTTATAATGATAATCTATGAAAAATCGCGCTCTGAATTTACAAATTAGACATGAAATCTGAAATTCTGAACATATGCTCAGAAAAAAGATCGCCTTAATATTTAGAAAATCGCACATAAAACAACATTTTTTTTGGTTTGTTTTTAGAAATTATTTCCAAATATATTAAAAAAGTCATGAAATTAGAAAAGCGTTATATATTTTAAAAAGAGAAAATATAATAGATAAATAGAAAATATTTCTGAAACGTAGAAATGGAAACACTTGAAAACCTTACAAAAATCCTTTCTGTTTAATTTTAGAAAATATTATTTCTGAAAATGCAAAGTTTCTAGTGAAATCTGCTATGTTAAAGCTTAGCTGCTGTCTGCTGTTAATTTAATCATTGGCTTCTTTTCTAACTGCCCTCGTGGATATTCTTCCTATAATCATTGTATGCCGCTAGCGTTTGGATCATAAACTGAAACTCAAACAAGGGCTCAAATCAATGGATTCGTTGTTCAGTATGTTTTTATGGCAAATTCCCCGCTGTTTTTCTGCTGCGATAAGGAACAAATATAAAATAAATACAGGCCAAGTTGAGAATGTTAAGAAAAAAACAAGAATGATGAGCTGATAAAGAGTGCAACAAATTGACTGCCAGCCTCAACTAATCCTTAAAACAAATTGCAACAAGAATTGCAACCACAAATAAGCAGTTGTTGCATCAAAATTGCCCATTCGGCTTAGCCATATGAAAATTCCTTCACGCAATTACTACCAGGCTGCAATCAAAGCACTGCGCTTTAATTGAATAAACTCCAGCAGTTAAAAATGTTTTTATTAAATGCGTGCTCATCAAACCCCATCCCCACCCCACCCCCTCTGTTAAATCCGTTGCTCAGCGATCAGCTGTAATTAGCAGCAACAAGTTGAGACAAGGCAGCAGGCAAATTGAGCAACGGATGCGTTCAATTATGGCAGAGCAGGAGAGGACGGATAAGGGAGAGAGATACGGCGCCAAACACCCGACCCACTTAAATATATGTATATATATATACGTATACTTGTTAACTGGTGTCAGAAATATTGTCACTGTTGCAACAGGCAACACCTTTCCGCTTTCCGCTTGTCTGGCAACTCAGCTCGCATTTGCATATGCAATAGTCAATTAGCGTCGCAGCCAAGTTGACCAGCGCTGGCCACTTGTCAACTAATAATCATTAACGATGGCAACTTTGCCGACGCGCGTTGCATTCGCATGGATTTTATGGGTCTGTTGAACGATATATATTATGCATACACATATATATTTGAGGTGTGTTAGTAAGTTTACCAATGTGGTGCATTTGTTTCTTACATTTGCTGCAGAAAAAGCGCGCTTTTCGAATTCACTTTGTATATATTGAGAAATCAAATATTTACTCAAATTGGCACTGTTAACGTACTTATGTTCCGCGTCTGGCCACTCTACACATTTAACAGATCCCGCACACAGCTGTTATTGCTATTCACACAAAAAAAGAAAGTAATCGATATCGGAATTGACATCGAAGGCACACCTGAAGTCGCGTTCGCGTTGTCATCATCGGTCCAAAAGAAAACCTCCTCCGTACACCAAATTGTGCCGTTTTTTTACACACACGCCAACATTTGTTTTATTTCTATGCTTGAAATACACAACAAATTTGTTAAAATTCGTGTTACAGTTGTGCACAGCTGTTGCGAGTGATACAAAATCTGTGCAACAAGTGGTCTCCAACTAGCTTTTAACACTACTCCAATAAAGTGCCTTACACACACACACACACACAAACACATCGACGCGCGCACACACACAGACACTGTTCTTACCACACGCACACAAGCGCATACGTAAGCAACAACAACAACAAGTTGTGGGCTTCAAGTCCAATCAGATAATTACGCCGAAAAATGCTAAACAACGCAAGCACGAAATTTAATTAAAACTTAAAATCTCTCCCATTGAATGGCAACAAAACGATATACGATTGAGTGTGATAAATGCTGATTTAACTGTTAAAACTGCAAAAAATCCCTACCGCGAGGATTCGTATCGTGTTTCTGTATATGTGATAAAGGAGAGATAGAGCGAAGAGAGACAGCCTGTGTACGTGTGAGTGCCTTTACAACAACAACAACAAGTAGAAGAAGAAGCAGAGCAATAATATACAAAAATAAAAAAACAAGTGTATTTTAAATATAGATATACAAAGTTCACATAAGCAGGTAATTACGCTTTACATGTGCCTATAAAAACCCAACACGCATACATATGTAATTATTCATATACATATTTATATATGCATTAAAAATGCTCATTTCTTGCAGTGACTTTTTTTTGTTGTTTTTGCTTTTACTTTTGCATCGCACACATTTGCTTATATATGTATGCATGTGTATGTGCGCGTTTTCTCTGCGATTGTTGAATATTTCGTTTGCTATTTTCTTTTCATTATCGTCATTTCTCACTGTGTGTGCCCTGTGTGCTCTTTTATTATTATTGTTTTTACTTTTTCGTCATCATCAGTTTTGCACTTGTTTCTATCTATGCTGCTATCTCTTTTTACCTCAAGCGAAAATAGCACGAATGCCAGCAGCGTAGTCTAATAAGAAATTTGTATCGTTCTTGTCTTGTTTGCCTAGCAATACATGCACAAAAGCCGCTGCTGCTCACACATACACATGCATATAATGAACTGGCCAATAAATGCCGACTGCTTTGGAATGTCCGCTGTTGTTGTTGTTCCCGTTCTCAATACATTTTGTATTAGGTTTAGTGTATGTGGCCGTTGTCAACGGGTTTTCGCTTTGGTTATCACGATGAATTTTAATAAACAAACTGCTGCAGGCTTTTTTTTTGTATTTTTGTTGTTTCCGTTGCTTATTTCTCCGTCCACCTTTTCTCTGTGTGTCAATCACCTGTTTTTTCTTGCACACAGCGCCAGGCAAAACAGCGAATTCGCCGTGACTTTTTGTCCTGCTCTTCTTCTACCTCAAATAACAGCTGTTCCTCTCTGTTTACTTTTCTCTTTACACACAGCTGCAAACGGACAGCACAGTGCTGTTAAGCTGAGTTCAGGACCTGAAATGTTTTTTATAAAATTGTTTTAGTATTATTAATACATAAATAGACAACAAAATGATGAAGAAATAGTTTAGGTCAGTGTTTTTACATTTCTCAAAACCAATGCAATTTTAATTTGATTAAATATGTAGCTTTCAACATGTTTTTGCATACCTCGTCTCGCATTTTGTATTTGGGAGCCACTGTTAGTTAACATAAACGTTGGCAACAACAGGGTGCTGTTATCGTTGTTCGTCAGTTGTTTTTCAACTTTCATGCGCGACGCAAGGATATGCGCATGGATAATAGCCACAGAGCCACAAACACGTTGCAACCACACAGCAACAACATTTACGTGGCGGCTTCTTAATAATTTAAGACCAAAAACCGACGTGCAGGTTGAGTTTATGACTTTGAGCGCTGAGTGCAAGTCGACGCAGCAAATGGAATAGAGACATAGAAAGAAATGTAAGAAAAAGGTCGCACAAAAAATACAAAAAAAGCAACTAGAATGCAATAACATAAAAGCCCAAGCTGGCTAAGTGGAAAAGTGGATGTGTATTAAATAAATAAAGACTGACTAAACATACCTATATATGTATTTGTGTGTGTGTGTGTGTGTGTGTGTGTTATGTTCATTGCATAAGTATTGGAATTAACATAGAGCTGGCTGCTAAGTTTAACCTTCGAATGCTTATTGCTTAATGCTCATTGCAGTTAACGGTAACGGAGAATATCCATAGAAGACAGGATTAAAGAGCTTGCAAAATGGAATCAATGGAATATGAAATGGCACGCAACATGACGCTGCTGTTCTTCCTCGAACGGCTGCTGGACAAGGGCGAGCCACGCACCGTGCACGATCTATCCTGTCAGTTTGGCAACAAGGAGTTCACCAAGGAAATGCGACAAATTGCCGGCGGCAGTCAGTCCGGTATGTATTTAAATAGACGTATTGCAATCCAAAATCCATTTCTTTTTCTCTCTCTCTTTGGAATCGTAATCCGAAACTGGTACAGTGAAAACTAATACTGAGCAAATCGACTTGTACTTTTACACCTGCTCGTGCTCATTGTTGTTTTCCGCACTCTGTATTGTTTTTATGGTTGCTGCTGCTACTGTTGTTGTTGTTGTTGTTGTTGTTGTAGTTGTGTTTCTTTGCTTGAGTTGTCCAAGTGCACATGTCATTGCCGCTTCCCAGTCGCAGCCACAGTGCGGTGGACAAGCAATTGAAGTTGCGGCTGCAACCGCAAAAACAAAAAAAAAAATTGAGTGCGGCTTGCACGACTTGAAAGATACCCTGTTAGCTATGAAAATTGAAAAACAAACGATTTATATAAAGTCGTTTTTATATATATATATATTGTAAAGAATTCCAGGAGCAGCGCTATCTTTAATTTGTAGAGGGAATACTAAGCCATATAAAATCAAGGTTTGAAAACAATTGCAAAACTATTGGTTAGTTTTTTCATTCATAAGACGTCTGGTGGCATTATTTTTTTTGCAACTCATCCCTGAGAGGCAAATGTGCATCATAAGTTGACTCTTCTAGCTTTTAATTGGTTTTGGGTTCATTAGGCTTCCACTTGAGTAGAACAGGGTATACAACCTCGAATCGCGTTGCTTTTGTCAGGGTTTTTCTTAAGGCAATCGATAATACACGTGTTTTTCTTGTTGCTTGTGGCGCTCGAAGAAGGAGGCACAAACACAAAACTAGATTTCCCCCATAAAAACATGAAAAACACTCGTTGTCAACAATAGGAAAACAGCCCGACAACAATTCGATACGCATAAACACAAGTTCATCATCAAGATGCGGGTATATTTTAAAAATAGCAATGCACAAAAACTCCTCGAAAAAACTTTAAAAATAAACTGCCTCTGTGCGGTGCAGTGCAATGCACCTTCTAATATTGAAAATACCTCGCAATGACTCCAGCAATTCATTGGCATCTCATTAGAAACTCTAAATGATATAATTTATACAACATTTTTGTTCGAATATCAACGTTTAAATCTACATTAAACTGAATTTACCTTGAACATAATTTTTGGAGGAAACGAGATTATTTATTCAGACTGCTTTGCTGTATATGCTGCTGGGGATGGGGAGGCAGTGGGCGTGTGTGCCTCAACCATTGAATAACCATTAATTTTCCCTTTAAAAGACGTGTCAAAGACATTTATATGTCGATCTTTGAAGAGCATTGCCGGAAAGGATACCTTCAGAAGTTGGTAAATCTATTTTCTAGTTTGGAGACTCTATCTACAAAATTGTATCAATTTGCCTTATCAGGATTATGAAGCGGAATTGATGTGACCAATCGATGTGAATCAATCGTGGTTTTAATCGATAATTAAGTGCGATTACTGGGTATTTATAACTGCTTATATCAATTTCCTATACACTCTGTATCAGAGTACAAGAAACACATCTTCAGTAAAGCAAAAAATGTGAAGAAACATAAAAATATTGCTTCAGTTTTGCCAAGATTGATTTGATTGCTTCTAATTTGGTTCTTGTTGTAATAAATGGGAATTGAACAAGCTAATTGCTGCCAGCCACTGTATAATCGCATTTTCATAGTTGAGGTGTTGTTAAATTTGGCATGCCACATTCTTCACACTTTGTGGCTGCGTTAATTGCACTCGTCAACAGCGAATGCAACAAATGCATTTAGCAAGCACTTATCGCACTTAAAATACATCTGTCTTCAAATCGCGACGAGCACAGC